>NKZY01000753.1:0-62036 GCA_002374555.1 Metschnikowia mauinuiana | reverse complement strand
CCAAGATCTATCTGACATATTGGTATATTCGCCTGTTTGCAAGAAGAAAGTCATCCAAGTTTGTCAAGAGTCATCCAAGATTGTCAAGAAGAAAAAGGAATCCAAAAAATTGGAGGGCAGGGGCGGGCGACTGTCTTTATATAACGCGGGAATTGAGGGGCAGCAATTATTCACGAGGCTGCAAAAAAAAAATTGCGCGCGTGGGTATATAAATAAGGCCCATCCCCTAGTCGCAGAAAAGGATATAATTTTCTATGAGGGATGTGATCGCACCATTGAACTACCCAAGCAAAGGATAACTACTGAGAATTGAACTCCGATAAATTGCGCCACATCCAATTGTTCTACCTTTGAACTATAGTTATCATAATGAGGAGAGACTGAATCGAACAGTGGCAGCACAAAGGCACTAAAGTTACAATTTAGCTCTAATTACTAACATTAGAATCTCCCCTTTATTACGGTTAATACGAATCGAACCTACCCGATATTAATCCTAACATTTTAAGTGTGACCTCAGTTTATTCCTGTATCTCCAAATTGTCTCTTAATATGGCGGTATAAACGGAATTCTCCTACATTATCAGTTAGTTAGGCATGTGCAAGGCAAGTGGAAGCGTCTTGTATGCAATCACAGGAACATTCCGATACGCGATGGTAGTGTCTGCGCAATCTCCAATTTTCGGACATACTACCTTCAAGAAGAACAACGGTTACACAAACTTTTTGTTGTTCATCTACACCAGTAAAGAGGACTCCCTCTCACTGCACTGGTTGTTATAGTATTAGTGTTTATAATTTTCTAGTTGGTAGAGTTGTCTAGTGTGTATAGTGGATTAGTGTGGCACTAATAAAAGACGACTATATTCATATTTCTAAAGGTATAAGTTATTGGAAATGAGTAGTGTTGACTAGGATATTATTTTCTCTGGTCTATTATTAGACCATTCTACTAGATCATTCTACCGGAAATCAAATATCCGATTAAATTTAATGTCCACTTCTTAACTAATAACATGTACAGTATAGGTACTTAAGTCGCGCTTGATGCATGTGCCTAAAGATGAAACCAGATACTCGTCGACCATTGGTCAGGATATTGAGTCAAACGAAATTAAATATTCACGCAGTGGTGTCGATAAAAATTCAGGCGTTATTCCAGATTACAATGAAGATCCTGAAAATGCAACAAAGCCAACAACCGAACACAAAAGCGACGGCATACAATTAAATGCAGACTACGCTCCAAACCAGAATGCCGGAAAAAAAATTCTTTTCTTCCTCGTACCGGAGGGATACCAAAACGAACTTGAAGTGGATTTTCCAGACAATTCTGAAGGCCATGTGCCTAACCCAAATGCAGGAAAGATTCTAAACAACGACGAAGGTGTGGCAATAGTCCATGAAGATGTTGTCTCAAACAAAGGTGATGGCGATGTTCCCCAAAAATGATCAAGAAAATGGGCCTCATTCAAATGCAGGACAAGGACCAAACGAAGATTATCCCAACGAAACTGAAGATCATGTTCCAGAGAAACTTCAAGTGAACGTATACTAAAGATTAAGTAATGTACCAAATGATTAAGTAAGCGGATATGGTATCAGAATTATATATTCCACTTTTATTCTTTTTTGGTCATTTATCTTAAGCTAAAGTACACGTATATACCTATTTTAAGGTATCAGACGGTTTATCTAGTTCATAGAATATAGATAATACAGAGTAAAGACAGTGGTAGGTCATAGATCCTAAGTAGTAGATTTAGACCATGGATTAAGACGTTATTAAATAGAAAGAAATGGAGAGAGAGAAAGGAAAAGAGGAATGAAGAGATTGTTAAACGTGAGCGCCTTGCGACTCCTGCACGTTTTGCATGGGCATGGAATGCACATGTAGGTTTGTCCAGATAAGGACATCTTTGACATAGTTACGGAAGGACAACACGAGACTTGTGCGTACGGGCTCCCTGGCGTAAAGTAGATAATTCTATAGTATAATCAATTGTAGTAGATTCTATAGTAGAAGACAATTCTTTAGAGTGGGCCTATAGTAAACTTTATAGTAGTAGATTCTATTATATAAGAGGCCGCGTCGCCTCCTTTGTCAGAGAAGAACAGACATTCACTCTAGTATAAGTAGAACAAACCACTACTTCCAGTACTGAATAATAAGACAAACTAAGATAAAACAATCTAAGATCAAACATGAGTCAACCAACACCACCTCTCCTTACTTAAGAGAGTTCTTGGAGATCAATGAGGTAGTCATTCCGAAACACGAAGCTGTATATGAAACAGCGCAACAGACATGAATGGAGATAGAGATGGAATCAGAGAGGTTATAAACATAGACATAGGGATAAAGAGATAGAGATGGAGATGGAGATGGAGATGGAGATGGAGATGGAGATGGAGATGGAGATGGAGATGGAGATGGAGATGGAGATACAGAAAGAGGTTGAGATAGATAGAGATACAGAGGGATGGAGATGGGGAGGGGAGGGGAGGGAGATATAAATAGTCTTTGTGTTTTATAACATCCATAATATGAAGCTTTACCTATATGCAGGTACATAGGAAAGAAGAAATAAAAAAACACTACATTAGCATGTATATATCTGATTAATCATGCTGAATTTATATCCCTCATAATATGTTCGATGGAGTTAAACGCGAATTCATTGTTGCTGGAATAGTCCATCGCAACGAACAGGCCGCTTGCTATTTGTATCACTAAACATGGACCTGATAATGATCCGAAATTTCATCAGTAATTTCTTGAACTAGGTTATGGACTATCTATTAGATAACTCTTAACTAAGGCTAAATAAGGAGATGATTTTTTTGTTGTCATTTTTTAATTTTGAATATAATGTTAAATGAACTTACATAAAAAGGTAGTTATATTGTTGAATATACCCAAAAAGATATTAATAAATAAAGAGAGGCGAGGTTACAAAGATAAAAAAGAAGGTAATCATAGAAATCAATCATAGAAATATTTAAGATTAATTTCATATAAAGTTAAAATAAATAAAGAGTATAGTAAGATGATATAAATATGATAGAAGAGATAAATGTATAAGGTATAATATCAGAGAGGTTATAGACATAGGCATAAAGAGATAGGGATAGAGAGAGATATTGACAAACATATTTAGAGAGGTGTTTGAAAATGTAACCATCTATAGACTCATTGACTGTGCCTGGTCCCTGTATAGTGTCGCTATAATTGTCTATGTCCATGTCTAGTGTCTATAGTCTACTTTCTATATCTACTATATTCATCACTGTCTGTCTAGTGTCTATGTCTTTGTCTATGTCTGTGTCTATGTCTGTGTCTATGTCTGTGTCTATGTCTGTGTCTATGTCTTTGTCTACTATATACTGTCTACTTTCTATGTCTAGTGTCTATATTTTTTGTCTAATGCCTACTACCTACCGTCTATGTTTTCTGTCTAGTGTTTTACTCTCTAGTGTCTAGTGTCTGTCTACTCGCTACTATCTATGTCTACTGTCTACTATCTACTTTCTAGTGTCCAGTGTCTATGTCTATGTCTATCTACTGTCTGTCCAGTGTCTGTCTAGTGTCTGTCTAGTGTCCATTGTCTATCTACTGTCTACTGTCTGTCTATCTCTAGTGCCTAAATTAAGGACATTTTACATAAAGAGGAAACACTTAGGACTACTATAATTTAAAGAGATGGTAAAATCAAGAAACTAAACCATTACAAGCCCTGGAAAGCTACCATATTCCTGCATATACGCGACAATCCACCATTTCCCCAATTATCAAAGCACCACCAACCAAAAACTACTTAAAACTCAGTCCCAACACGAAACGCAAAGTATATTATTTAATCCCAAGAACCATAAATCAATTCCTATTCCGGTTTACCGTGAAACCCGTACATTTCTGAAAACTCCATCACGTGACCGCTCGCACTACAGCATCACCAAATCTAATCCAACTCACCACATCAACCATCACTTCTTTCCGTCCAGATCCAGGCCAAATCTAGTCAATCTTTTTTATACACCTTTTCTAACCATCACGTGATGTCCAAACGACAGCAGCACAATTCCCCCGACTCCCAGCCCGCACTAAAAAGTGTCAAGCTCCATCCTCTCCTCCGAGAAAAGGCCGTTCTTCCCCAAGCCAGCAAGCCAAGCAAGGAAGGCCCCCGAGCCACTTTTGACGCCACCACACTTAATCCTTACATTAACCAAAATGACATTTCGGTGTTGCAACACCGACGGCCGCTTAAAATCAACGAAAAGGGTGTATACATTGAAAAGGCGGAGAAGCTCCGGCTCAAGGAGGCCGAAAAACAAGCAGCGCAGCTCAAGGAGCGGGAAAAAGCAGCCAAGGGAATCCTTGCCGAGGTCAATACGCAGGAACACTTGTACCAGCCCCGAATGCCTCCCTTGATTGAGTGGTGGGACAGAGCGTACTTGGGAACACGGCTGTATGAGGCGTTTGAGCGAAAGGAGAAACGGCAGTTTATCTATGATGACGAAGATAGTCCCGTTTCGGTTTATATACAGCACCCGGTGCCGATTCCTGCACCCAAGGCCCAGGCCCAGGCCCAGAGCGTGGTGAAAGACAAGATCTACTTGACCAAAAAAGAAATGAAGCGCAAGAGGAAAATCGAACGCCAGGCCAAACACCAGGACCTCCAGGATAGAATTCGGTTGGGGTTGGAGCCGGCTCCTGCACCCAAGGTCAAGCTTCTGAACCTCATGAATGTTCTTACGAACGAAGCCATAAACGATCCTACGGGGATCGAAATGAAGGTTCGTCAAGAGGTTCAGGATAGATACGATAAGCATATGCAGAACAATGAAGCTCGGAAACTTTCTCTGGAACAACGACACGAGAAGGTGCGGTGTGTGCAGGACAAAGATAAGTCCAAAGGGCTTTTCACCACGGTTTACAAAGTTTCCAATCTTAGTGATGGTGGACATTTCTTTAAAGTGGACATGAATGCCAAGCAATTGGGGCTTGTGGGGATATGTTTAGTGAATCCCAAATTCAATCTAGTGATTGTGGAAGGAGGAGAAAAGAGTATCAAGTTCTATAAGAAGCTAATGACACGGAGAATCAAATGGACCGAGGCTTCAAAAGGAGGCGACGAACTGAAAAGTGATTCAAATGACTTTTCGAAGAACTCGTGTCACGTGCTCTGGGAAGGTGAAATCCCCCAACTTTCCTTCATCAAGTGGTCGCCAATGTACACTCAAGACGACGACGACGCATACAAGGTGCTTAACAAGTTTGGCCACGAGAACTACTGGCGAGAAGCCAGTGTTATAAATTAGAGGAGCTGATCTGGGACCTAGAAAAGTCCAGCTTTTTCATTTGTTGGTTTCTTAAAATCATAATGATTAATAGGAATGGTCAGACAAAGAATCATCAATACATTTAAGTATTAAGCTTTGGCTTACTGAAGGAATGAACAGTTTAATGGGTGGTAGTGCTGTGTCCTGCATATAGAACGGCTACAACGAGGCTTTTCTTTTGAATCTCAGTAGATAATAACATGCAGTATTTAGTCTTATGAATCCAGTATAAAGTGTCAGTTTGGGCAGTATAAAGTGGCAGTATGAAGTGACAGTTTGGAAGTGAGGGTAAGAGTGAGTAGAGGGGGATGAGAACCGAGGGTGCGGTACACCCGTGCACCCGGCTACCCCAGGGGAAAAAGGCCCAACGCAAACGGTTTAATTCCCCATAAATACAGATGAAAATAGGTTCATTCGATTGCTGGAATTCCGGACATCCCATTGGTTAAATATAGGTAATTTTCATCGAGTGTGTGAAGAGTTATACCCATGGTATTCTCACCACCAACCAATTCCGACCGACCTCCAACCAATTCCGACCCACCTCCGAACCCACACTCCCGCACCCCACCACCATCCACCATTACCCATTAACCCATAAATATGTATACATCTAATTTACAGCAAAAAAGAAACGAAAAGATCGTGACCATAAAAATGTGTCCTGCACACAAGACTCCCACCCCCCCCTTATTAAAAAAAAAAACCCCACTTAGATCCAAAAGGATCTGGTGGTTCATTAATGGTGGATTGCTTTGAATGGAAACGCGGCAACACTGGGACTTTACATGCAGGCCGCGGTGTCAGGCTAAAAAGGCAGGCAAGGCCAATGGATCGCGGCCCGCAACTCCCCCATTCTTTCTCCTCATACTAATTCCAATGGCTGCTGCTTACAACATTTTAGGCAGACAAGTCAAACCCCACGTGGTATGTACCCTCATTTCTCCCTTCCATTTACCAACGCCATCCACCACCACACCATGATCTTTTCCTTCCAAAGTTCTCAATTCCTCAATTCGTCAATTCCTCAATTCGTCAATTCCTAACTTCCTCCAATACCTTTAATTGGTCAATTCCTCCAATACCTTCAATTGGTCAATCCCTTTCCCAATCCAGACTTCTGCTCTCCTCTTTTGATTTCATGACCAATGTCCATTCCCAAGTCCACTCTTCCGTCCAGTTCCACTGCTTCTGACCAAGAAAGCTGTCCAAGTCCACTGCTTCTGACTTAGGACTCACCAGGACTCATACCATATCCAGATCATAAGAGACCCAGACCAAACTACATTCTTCCTTCCTTTCTTTCTTTGTTCTTCTTCCCTTTATTATTTCTTCCTTTCCTTCTTGTCCTTCGTTGATGTGCCATTGCCTTTGGAGACTGACTGGTCCATGGCCGATGCAGCTTCTTATTGGATACTCCAAGACTGCCACGCAAAACTACCACTCAAAACTGCTACTCAAAACTGCTACTCTGTGGGAACAATTGAGACCTTTCATGGGAACAGAACAGTAATCAAGTGTTTAAATAGTTCGAGGATTGATTGGATAGAACAGATGTTCTTTAACAAATTGTGAGTGGTGGTCTTTCCTGAGAATCCTTCCTTTCTGGTCCATTCCCGGTCCATCCGTCTCTCTATGTTTGGCACTTTCGTCTCTCTCTGGTGTCTGGTCGTTTCTGGTTTCTGGTCGTTTCTGGTTTCTGGTCTCTGGTGTGGAACTGTTTTGGTGATTAATATCCTGTATACTAACCATAGCTTGCTATTTTGACCTTAGGGTCTGTGACTGCATTGGCCGCATGGCCTAGAGCCAAGGCCGAGGCCAAGGCCGTGGCTGCGCCTGCTGCTGCCAAGGACGACGAGTTTGACTTGGAGAAACTCATTGAGTATGTATTGCCTTTTTGTTCTTGTCCATTTATACTAACTTTAGAAACTACACCAAGGAAGACTCCAAATAGTGTTTAGAAATGAATTAAATCAGACCATTACGTAGTACTTGAGGAACAACAATATAGAATAAAGTTGTTGTCAAAAAGTAGTGATGTCCAAGAGGACTAAGTTAAGAACTAAAAGTTATCTGGCATGCNAAGTTGTTGTCAAAAAGTAGTGATGTCCAAGAGGACTAAGTTAAGAACTAAAAGTTATCTGGCATGCAAAAAGGTCGTACCCGGATTCGAACCGGGGTTGTTCGGATCAAAACCGAAAGTGATAACCACTACACTATACAACCGTATTTTGAAAAATTTAACCTGGTGGTAGACTAGTCAGCTAAACGGGTTGTAAACATAAATAGCTTAAAGAATAGATACTACTCTCTATTTCTCTTTTGGATCTCATCGATTGAGTGGTAGCTGATAGAGTTGGTCTTATTAGTGTGTGGTGGGTGCAGTGCGGAAAGGAAAGGAAAGGAAATGGGAAGCGCGCATCTTGTCAAATCCGGGGAAATGTCAGCTCGCCCGAAACTCAACTGCCCGAATCTCACCTCACCAGAAACCACCACCACCACCTTCCAAGAATGCAAGCGCCGATCCACAGCACCAAACGAACGTTTGATCTCGTGACCGGCTCCGAAACCCCCGACCTCCGAAACCTCCACTACGCCTCCGACACAGACGCCCTCTCCTGTCCCATCTGCCAGCAACCGTACCTCCGGCCCATGACCACCTTCTGCGGCCACACCTTCTGCCACGACTGCATCTTGCAATGCCTAACGATGGGTGGCGACACCAGCGAAGGCTTTTGTCCCTTGGACCGAACGCCGCTAAATCCTGCCAATGTGCACGACTTGTTCCCGACTCCTTTTGTCATCACCAATATGGTGGACGACCTTAAGGTGGATTGCTTGAATGCCGACCGAGGGTGCGACTGGCGGGGGTGTCGGTGGGAGGTGGCGACGCATATGGTTTCCGAATGCGGATACACGGGGGTCACGTGCAATTTGGTAAGGGAAAGGAAAAGAGGGGGAAAGAAAAAGGGAGGGAAAAATGGGGAGAAAGAGGAAGAAAAGGGGGAAGGGAAAGGGGTGGAGAACGAGGGCGAGGCATGGGGACAAGGCGTGGGCGCGCAAGTGAGCGGTGAGGAACGAGAGGAGGCAGAAGGGGAAGGGGAAGGGGAAGGTAATGGCGAGCTGGAGGAAGCAGAGAGGGAAGGTAATGGCGAGTCTGAGGAAGAAAGAGAAGAAAGTGACGTAAGTGACGAAACAGATGGTGGGGAAAGTGATGGGGAAGGTGATGGCGACTTCACCTGCTCTGAACTCACCGAAAGAAGGTTCCTCGTTGGTGCTAGCAAATGTGTCCACCAACCATACAAATGTCCATTCTGCAGGACCAGCATATGTACGGTGACCCAGGAAAATCACTTTGCCACGGAATGTGATGGCAATTACGTCACGTGCCTGCTCTGTCAAAACGATACCATTCCCCAGAAAAGCTTACAGAAACACGAAGCCAATTGCAAGAAATCGGGCAAATTGCCGTGTCCTGCACATGAGATCGGCTGCAACTGGGTCGGCACCAATCTCCCAGCATACGAGATCCATGCCAAAGAGGGAAACTGTGCCTTGAACCTGCTACATCCGTACCTCAAGCGAATGGAAAGCACCATCTCTGATTTGGCCGCTGAAAATGCCCATCTCCAAAAGCAAATCCACCAGATCTTGGGCAACATTGTGCAGGGCAAGATCGCCAACTTGGGGTACCTGGAAGCAGTGGAGGAGATCGGCCCGTCACGTGACGGCTTACAAGGCCAACTTAAGCATTTGACCTACGAAATGGATCTTTATAAAAGTGAGCTTGACGAGAAAATCTCTCCCTTCATCGAGCGTGAGTCCCGCAAATCCCTGGAAAGAGAAGGAGTGTTGAATGGACTCGTCAATGATAATTTCATGATGCGAGACGAACTCAATTTACAGCGCAAACTCGTGGCCAATCTCCGCAAACAAGTGCAATACCTAACGTTCAAAAACAGACCGGGTTTCCTGGCGTCTCCTACCTCCATGCACGAACCGGATAATGTGGACGTGACTCGGTCGAGTTCCGAGGAACGGTTGAACTTGAAGTTGTGATCCCAGTCTCTAATCCAAGACTCTCTGCAGTTTACACCCAAAATTGATCAAAAAGGAATGAGATTTGGCCGAAAGTGAACGAAAAGTGACCAAAATTGAACGAGAATCGACTAGAAACGAAGGAAAAGAATGAGTTTTTATTGACAAAGGTAGATTACTTTGCTAAGATGGTTGGCAAGCTATTCTCCCCAGGTACTACAGGAAGGGAATTCCCTACGGATCTGTGGAGAGAAAATCTTACTTTTCGAGATGATCAGGACAGGTTCCTAAGAAGCTCAAGGCGGATTCGATTGATAGTCTTCAGACCAGCCACGGAGGAAGAAATCCACTGACTGAACGAGAGGAAATCTGGAAAAGGATCCAAGACTATTGGTTACAAGAACAGCCCAATTTGGACGACAAAACATTAAGGAGATCATTAAGGAGATCAGGAGATCATTAAGGGTATCAGGAGATCATTAAGGGTATCAGGAACGCAGACAATACAAAGGAACCTAACGATAGTGTATGTAATGGAAATGGCAAAATTCAGTTGTGACATCCATTTGTTTGATTCCCAATCCTTGTTGATTCCCAATCCTTGTTGATTCCCAATCCTGGTTTCATTGTGGTTTCTAAAGCCATTCTCAAGCCTTCATATCGTATGATTCAAAACGTTTTTTATAGATCAGAGGGAGAGTCTGAATTATGACTTGAAGGGATTGATGACTTGGGGGACTGAATATGACTTGAGGGTCCAAAACCAGGGAATCACCTTTCTTAACCGATTCTAACACCCAAATTCATCTATTGGCCATGATTCTATCTTCAATGATACGTTGGCCGGTACCTTAAGAAATCACGTTTTGGCCCGAAGAACTTTGTGAAGCTGCGAGAAGAATCATTTGGACTCTCACAAAAAAAGTACTGCCACTACCCTACTCATGTCTTAATCTTGTCGAGTTGAATATTTTACATGCAGCCTTTGAACTGTTTCGACGATATTGGTGTTTATTGGGGCATGGGGCTATGCTGTGTGTACAGGAGATGGCCGTGCAATGTCGCATGTCACCATGCACGTTATCTCTTCAGCTTAATCGACACCCAATGAGCTATCGGTTAAACTGATCATTTGTTTCGGGATAATTTGGCTGGATTGTTATGCACTAGTGCCAAGCGTACCATTCCCCGATTAACTCAGCACAAATCTCCGATCATCTCAGCTCAAAAGTCAGCAGAACATGACTTTGAAGGTAGTCGGGAAATGAAGCACAAACCAATGACAATGAAATCTTGATACTTTCTAGTTATCAGGACCGTTTAGTCAAGAACATACACTCCCCCATAGTTAGTTCTTGTCACTACTTCTTCTTCTTTTACTGGTACTTACTTACTGCTGTCCTATACCTTTACAGTATCTCCTTGGATGTCATGTCAGCTTCTGCGCGTAGATGACGTCATAGTCTCTTTTCAAGTCAAACTCTCACCAGTAGAGTATGGGCTTCAGTATGAATATCTCATTGTTACAACCTTGATTTTGTTTGTTCATAAAACCAACTCTGGACCGATTCAAATACTCTGGACCGATTCAAATATGTATTAGGTCACATGTGTTTATGAATTCTTATTGAAAAATTGTTCGCTATTTAGCTTTTCGCAAACTTGTACTGACCCGTTAATCAGTGAAGGCAATTCTTGTTGCGCGTTTATATAAACGCGGTCATCATCTGGCACGTGAGTCTCATTGGCTTCCAATAACGCTTTTAAGTAGGGAACTTCTGTAGTCATATCTTTGCTTGTATTCATTGATTTCTAGTCTAGGGAATCCTTATTCCTTATCACAAGCTAAACTGAACTGATAATCTCTTTCAATAAGGTGGAAAACCTCCCACCTTATATATCCAGCTGAATCGCCTAGATCCGACGGAGCCATAGTTCAAGGAAGAAAAAAGTATAATTACGCAGTAAAAAAACTGGGGGGATCGCCTATTTATATACCGCAGGAACAGGTGGTTTTGTGGCGGCAGAAGTATGAAACGCGCGGGGCGCGCGAATATAAATTGCAGCCAAATCCGCTTCTCAGAACTTCCACCCTTTTTTTCAACACCATCCGAAAGCTTATATCCCTCATGTGTGATTCCATCAGGGAGCTGTCATTGGTCGCTGGCAACTCCTCCTCGGAGTTATCGCCCCTTCGTCGGAGTCATCGCCCCTTCGTCACCGACTCTGCGTGAGGGAATATTATCAGAGATCATTCATTGGTTACAGATACTCCACTGGTCGGCTTTATAC
Source organism: Metschnikowia mauinuiana (assembly GCA_002374555.1). Lineage (NCBI taxonomy): Eukaryota > Fungi > Ascomycota > Pichiomycetes > Serinales > Metschnikowiaceae > Metschnikowia > Metschnikowia mauinuiana. The sequence goes on along the minus strand of NKZY01000753.1, from coordinate 50,363 downwards.
CCAAGAGTGGTTCATACCTCCGAGTTTCATCTGCATCTCCGCATTCTAAACCGAGAAGTACATTCTCCTCTTCTTGAGTTTCAGTATGCTGTACATATGAGACGTGCGAGTCTCATATGTTCAACAATTCTTTGATCGCGGAACTGCATACATGGTGCGTAGAGAAGTGCGTCTGAACGAACAAGCAACATGGCCCCAAAGCCAATTATGCTAGACACGTATATCTTTTTTTTCGACCTTGGCATCAGCCATTTCTGTATCTAAGAAGTGGTTTGTATGCTAAGATGTATCGATCCGTCTTCAGTTCTTCAGTTCTTTAGTTGAATTAGTCCAAGGAAGTTTGTAAAGCCAGAGTGGATTTGAAGTGTTAAAGATTAGTTTTGTTGGAGTGCCTGTGCAAATAGCCTACCTCAATTCGGTGGCATACTTATATATTGTGGCTATACCGCAGTGCATAAAAAGGTTTGTTAAATAGGTTTTGATGACAGAATAAGAATAAATGAAGAAATGAAGAAATGAATAATGAAGAAATGAAGAAATGAATAATGAAGAAATGAAGAAATGAAGAAATGAGTCCTTTGGCCAAGCCTCATTTTTACTAAATAAAAGGGTGTAATTGAATAGAACCTCTTATAGAATAATCTTTAAAAAAATCGATTGAGCTAAATGGAATTGAACCAATATGGATCACTTAAAAAGTAATTGTTTTATCCATTAGACACTTATTAACTCATTATGCCTTCGGAAAGAATTGAACTTACAATGGGAAACTGTGGACCGCCAAAAAAAAAAAGAAATAAAGATCATAAACATAGAAATAAAAGGCTGGCTAGACGTTTTGGGACGTTTCAGATTTCTATATTTTAGTTTCTGGACCATTATATTTCTGGCCCTGGTGGTTTCTATATACAGTTTTCATCTGTAGTTCTGGCCAGACGGCCATTTCTTTTCCATAAGAATATGAGGAATGATTTCAATTTATTGGAATGAAGATTAAGACTTGAAATACAAGATCTCTTGATTGTTGGGACTGAAGGTTGTCTGGTCGTGCGATACTCCAAACAATCAAGATGAAATTGAGCTCATTGGACGCGACGGGCTTATATGCAGGATGGAAACATCTCACTTCAGCATCGCCTCAACTATTACTACAGTGAGTACAGATCTGTTACCTGCTGTTTATACCCAATAGGCTTCATTGTCGAATGTCCGAGAATAGTCCTGTACTTGAACAAAAGCCTTAGAGGTAAGTAGTAAGTCAGTGGGTCTCGCGCTTCAAGCAAATACTCTACCATTATAGCCCTTATAGCTCAAGAGCAAAACAAGAGCAAGTACCTGAACTACTATTAAGTGATACTCTTATCATTTATACTCTTATAAGTTATATACGAATTGAACTGATGTCTCAGTTGTGTAAGAACTATGATTGCCATCAACATATAATGCGACCATGAGTAACTTCTTGGACGTTCTAAGTGCACATCTTTTGAACCCAAATTTCAGAATGGCTTTGTGTTTGAGTTGGAAAGGACTATTCGGAATGAAAGGAGTTGTGGATAAATTATGAGCCCGGTGTGGTGGTGTACTTGCCAACGACTCATTGTTTCGTTTCTCGCAGGAAGTGTTTCTCCTCCTACTACCTTCACTTCGGGCTACTCACTTCGGGCAGAAACTCGTGCATAGTCGTCCCGCTACTCCAATGACCTCGGTCTGTCCAACCAATCCATTGACTTCACTAAACTAGTCTCCGCCTCACGTTGGCCTGAAGATCCATTGTGACCAAATGGTGTACCAACTTATCACCAATCTCCGGGAGAATCTCCGGATCTCCCAAGTTCATAGGCATCAACGGTTGTTCCAAAGATTCCTCTACAAGAAAGTCCCGTGAATTTTGACAATTGACGGATCACATTCTCTTCATTCGTATTTTTTATTATTTTACTTCCATCTAATGTCTTTAGTTGACCTCTCAAATAACCTAAAGCATTTTTTAGCAGATTTATTTGATCTACTTCCTCTACAAACCCAGTTGCAAGCGTTCGCTGATTTTCTTGATGGCGAAGTCAATCTCATAGAGAATCCCGTCATCAATCGTCTCATCTATACACAAGCACACCAGATCGTATTTCTGCAAGATTGTGGCCTTGTGCAAGAAGTTCTCCAATAATTCACCAAGTTCAGATACTGTAACGAGACTCTTACAGCGTATGCAAATGATTAATAAGGAATGGAACCAGTACACCCTAAGATCCGGGAAATGATGTGGAGTTTTAAAGGAAGAAACAAACCTTAGGGAGTACTGGTCTATCCGGGGTGTACTGGTTACACTGGTCAATTTCCAGGGCTAGGTTATTTTTGGACTGCACATAGCGTAAAGTCAGAACAGAGCAGAACAGAACAGAACAGAACAGAGCAGAAAGTCATTGGGCTTCATACTCTACTATTTTTGTCTTTGTTACAGTGAGATGTACGGGTCTCTTCTAAGACAATAGATCATTTTTTATGACGTAAAGAAGAATACGGAGTGCAGGATAGCTGGATGGCTTGGCCCTGCATATAGTATAGTATTCTAATATACAGGAGCAACCGGTATCTTAAATTATCTTGGTCTTTATAAATGGTGCGTTGTGTAGATTTTGGGGGAGTACCGGCATTCCACTTAATGGTGTTTTGTAGGAAAAAAGAGTTTGGGTGCGAAAATAAAAACATTCATTAAAAAAAAAAACAAGTGAGGTGTCAGTGTGCAGGAAAACATCAATAAGAGTAAATAAAAAACGTTTTATACAACTAATAGCAGTGGTCATGCCAGTGGTCTAGTGCTGGATTCGTGCCAGTGGATTATCATTGGCCAGTACCTCTTAAGCACCCGAAATCTGTTCCAAGAAACAGTGTCTGTGGTGAGTACTAGTCTCTAGGATCCAATACCAAACCAGTCTTCACCTTTTTCACCTTTCATTCACCTTTTTCTTTCCACTTTTTCTTCATCTTTTTCTTTCCACTTTTTCACCTTTTCTTCACTTTCCTTGACGGATTTCATTGCACACTCAATTGTCTGATCCATAGATTGTGGCAGCACATTGAAATTTCACTCAATGAATGCAATCATTGCTTATCCAAATACCGTCATTGATTCTGGGAGGACATTGTCATTTTTTAGGGTTGACTCCATCAATTGGTCCATCGATTTCTCCATCGATTTCTCCATCAATTTCTCCATCAATTTCTCCATCAATTTCTCCATCAATTTCTCCGTCAATTGCTCCATCAATTGGTCCATCAGTTGCGCAATTTATTCATTGACATTTCACTCCATAATTTCACTCCATCAATTGGTCCATCGATTTCTCCATCAATTTCTCCATCAATTTCTCCGTCAATTGCTCCATCAATTGGTCCATCAGTTGCGCAATTTATTCATTGACATTTCACTCCATAATTTCACTCCATCAATTGGTCCATCGATTTCTCCATCAATTTCTCCATCAATTTCTCCATCAATTTCTCCATCAATTTCTCCATCAATTTCTCCGTCAATTGCTCCATCAATTGGTCCATCAGTTGCGCAATTTATTCATTGACATTTCACTCCATAATTTCACTCCATCAATTGGTCCCTCGATTTCTCCATCAATTTCTCCATCAATTGCTCCATCAATTTCTCCATCAATTTCTCCGTCAATTGCTCCATCAATTGGTCCATCAGTTGCGCAATTTATTCATTGACATTTCACTCCATAATTTCACTCCATCAATTGGTCCAGCAATTGCTCCATCCATAGCGCAATAAATTGCACAATGGATTGCAATTGATGGATTGATCACCAGTAACTCGGCACATTCTCCCAATTGTTTGTTTTTCTTCTTTCCCAATAACTTAAGGCCCCCGTCTTATACACCCATTCTCCAGTCTCTGGGTGCTCTGCGTCTCCACCCACTTGCTCAAAGAAAAACGGCGAGTGCTGTTCACTCTCGGCCCGTCTTTCCCTTTGTCCTTGCTCGAGCTTTTGCTTAAGGGCCTCGGCCTCTTCGATGTTTCCATTGGCGTACGCAAGGGTATCGGGCCGCAACCGGGAATCGTTAGGAGGAAGATGACCTTTTTCAACGCTGGTGATTTTGTTGAGGGTTCCTGCAAACTCCGTGAATCCAAACTTCTTCTCGTAGCCGTCCAACAACTTGCCTGCAGTCCAGATGGTTTTCTCCGTGGAGTTCGTCTTCAACGTCATGCTCTCGGTCCACGTTCCGGATACCGTATATGGTAATTGTTTCTTGGACGAGTCGTATGCCTTAATCACCAATTCCTCGGACCGGCCACTGAACATTCCGCCCTTGGCAAACTCCACCACGGCTTTTTCGCCAGAACTGGACTTCACCGTGAAACTGCCACTGGGCTCCGTGTACTTTTCACCAGCAATGATGTTCTTGAGCACGCACGTGGGCTGTGACCACGTGAACACTTCGCCCGTCTTGCGGATCGTCAACTTCACCACTCCGTTGGTGTAAATCTCCGAGGTCTTGCCCCAGAACTTTTGCGTGGGGACGGGAGTAAAAGCCAACGTCCAGTTGCGGGTCTCGGCGAAAAGAGCAAACACAAGCGGTTTATGGGAGATTTTCTCGCTCACCATGCGGAGACCTTTATCTTCCCTTACCAATTCGAAGGTTTCGCCCAATAATGGGTTAAAGGGCTTTCTGGAACTCCTCACTTTGGCTCTCAAAGGAGAAAGATAGGTGATGGAAAACGCAGCGATTCTCAAGAGCAATTCGCCAGAACCCTCAGCATACGAGCCCTGCAATGCATTATCAATAAGATGGGAGTACTCCACCATTTCCGAGTACCTCTGCAAGATTCCAATGGGCTCATTCATATCCACTGGCATGGACAACGAGGACAAATCCTTCCCCACATTTTTCCGAACAAACGAAAGGAGACTGGGAGGATCATGGTTAAATGGAGCAATGTCACAGTCTCTATGCACAGCTTCAAGAGGTAAAGGGTACAAGTCGTGGTTTGTGCCCAAATCCTCAGTCAGGGACGGGTTGGCCAATTCCGGGTTAGGGTTGGGGAGTTCCTCGATTTCCAGCTCGGAATCCGAAGACGACTCTCTAAGCGAACCTCCATCTTCGTCACTGGACTCTTCATCCGATTGGGCCTTATCCACCGTTTTCCCACTCATCAAAACAACCCCAGTATTGGACCCCATGGTTTCACTGGCATCGTAGAATTCTGCAACGGACTCGAGAGAATTAGCATCGGACATTTGAAGCTTGTTCATCAAGTCAAACACATTTCCTTGTAAAGCTCTGATTCCATGTTCGATATTGGCCGGCGATTCCAGACATATCGATGAGGCCAAGTTACCCAATTTAAGGTAAATGTACTCCAAATCAGCTTCCCTTGACGAGAGTCCTTGGTTAGCTATTTCTTTCCGGGCCTGCAGTTTCTTTTTCTTGATGACATTGAACGCATTGATCCATGCATCAAAATCTTGCTTGTTCAAAGGCTTAAGGTCCCAGACCTCCATGCCGGAATCGACGAATATCTCGTTTGTTTTGGAGTTGGCACTGACGATGGACTCCATGATGGGCATTTGGCCCCGCAACTTGTTATTGTCGACTTTGAAATACGAGAGCGTGCCGTACTTGAAGTTGAGGATGAAAAACCGCTTGGTAAAGCCCTGGAGCTTTTTTCTGCGCCGTTTCAAAAGAACTCCTTGCATCAACTCTCCATCCTTGGGCCGTAAAATATTCTCCGTTGGATGGTCTGGAATCGACCTCCACTCTGCAGCAGCAAGATGTTTCAGTTTTGCCTGCACGTAGTCGTTTTGGCTGACGATTTTAGCAGAGAAAAGCACTTTTTTCCCCGTGGTCTTGGAAAAGGAGTTATCGAAGATAAAGGCAAACACACCGCCTTTCTCCACGTCAAATGTACCTTTGACCAATTCCCCCGCAATAAGCTTATCGTACTTTTTCACAAGCGTCAAGTCCGGGTTATTGATGTTGGCCAAAAACACCGACGACCGGGATTTGGTCTTGTAGGCGCCCAGTTCGGTGATTTTGTTGACCGAGGCAATGGACGAGGACCGCATGCGGAAACACGAGGCCAGATCCTTATCCTTTGAGCCGTTGACCGAGCTAGCCGAGTCGGCAGTTGTTGACGAAGGGAGTTCGTCCACCGAATCAAGCGATTCATCGGTTTCTAGGGGCAAATCGTTGCGGCGGTAGAAGGAGAAATTGATGGACTTTTTGAGGGGTTTGGCCTGCCACTTGATGGAGCAATTGTCGGGGGCATTGACCCACTTGACAAGGAAATCCTTGGCATGAACTTCGATGGTTTCCATATTGGGAGCACGCTTTGTGGGGGCTCGGGAAAAGGAGTGGTGGTGGTGGTGGTGAGTTGTAGTACGTGGAGAATGTGTTATGCGTAGGCTCCACGTTCCACGGCCGATGGAGCGAGGCACGGGCTGTGTGCAGGTGCAGCCTTCATAGACTCGAGATATTCCATTCCCCGTTCCGTCCCCGTTTCCTCCACCGAACCAATCACAACCAACATAATAGTATGAATTTGTGTTTTTCGAACATTTCCCTTTTTGGTTTTTTTTCTTTTTGGTTTTTTTTTCGGTGATGGTCCTTGGTTTGTCTTTGGTCAAGCTGGTGGCTATGGCAGCGCTGTCACGTGCGAATGTGGGGAGGGGTAGAGACTGTGATAATGCGCATCAAAACTGTAGACTCGCAAATAGCCATTCCGCTAGTATCACTCTCTGATTATCACCCACAATAATTCTTGGACTCATGGTTTAAAGGGCACTTTTGATTAGTGTTGTTGAAGAGATGAAGCCATCCTTCATATAATGGTTTTCCTTCATTTAAGGTTTATTCCTTCATGTAAGAAATGGGCAGATAAACGTCCATTGTCTTTGTTCTGCGAATGACAATAGTTTCGATGCGTTGTCGTTGATGTCGTCTCGTCAACATACATAAAATTGAAAAATGGCCTGAGGCTTGTCCTTAAATCCACACCTTTCAAAAAAATCCACAAGTAATGTATAGTGAAAAAATACCCTTGAGCATAAGAATGGCAAACGGAAAGCTCCACTTCTTGTGAAACCAAAAGTCAGAGTAGTGTGAGCAGAATCAGTAGCACAGAAGCCAATGTATACTAGAACATTTTAGAGCCACTTCCGGGGTTTTAGCCAGGGTTTTAGGCAGGATTTTAGGCAGGATTTTAACTTGAAGGTTTTGCCTGGAATTCCTGCAAGACCTCCAATGCCAACTTCAACTTCAAATTGGTGCCAACCAGTCATTATTTTCAATAAAACAGCGTGATTCACTTAGAAATCATTAGTGTGATTCACTTAGATTCAATTGATAAGGGTAATGGTCAAAGTTGTAACCTGGGTATCCTAAATCCGACTTTCTTGGTATCATCCTAGAGCTTTTCAAACCGATATTCACCAGGTTAACCTAGTATTCAGGTCGAGTGGAAGATTGGCGTATAGTAGAACAGATTATTGCCTTTTGCTCGAGAGTATAGGTCTAGAATAGTGTATAGTACCAATACTATCCTCTGTATTATCAAGGCTAGTACTAGGACTCCACGACTATAGTAACACACATACCGAAACCCTCCTGTCTGCAATCCAGCAATAGTCCTTGTTACCCGTTGAGACCATGGTAAGCCTCTATCGTCCAATCTTTAGTTGATGGGGCAGAAATTCGAATGAACCTTCGCCAGCTTGAAGCCATGCCATTCGTTTGTTTTATCATGAATCATCAAAGATGTTGCCCCTGATCTAATACATACTATCCTTTGCAAGTCCGGTAATAAGCTTGTATTGTATCCATAATAACCCGACATATACCAATTAGTAAGGTACTCAATCGAACGGTAACAAAAATAGTTGAACCTCATCCAATTTAAAGATTCCAATGATTCTCTTCATAATAATATAGTCCCCACTAAGTAATAGTCCCATCAGAATGTACTTAGTGGTATCCAAATTTGATCAATTTATAGGAGTAATATGTATTCGTTAGATGTCAATGTATAGTATGAGTAGTTCTCAGAATGGTAGTATTGTAAGATGTTCTAGATATTCTAGAAACTAAAGTGGAGTGTGTTGGTCAAGGAACATGAAAATATGGAAGGCTAAAAAAAGGCTTTCAAAAAAAAGCGGGAGAACGGTCGCATTTATACACTTTTAGAAAAAGGGGGTGCCCCTCCTTTTTATTTTTGTGGGCGTCGCGGGGGGAGGGGGTGTTTTTTTGCAGCCACCGCACTTTTTACTATATAAGTACCGCACCCCCCTTATACAGTTGGAATTTTTTGCTACTTAACCAAACATTTTATTTACTTGAAGAAAAAGAATTGTGGCTGGATAGGGGGTGGTTCTTAACAAATTCTGAAGGGGGTCTGCACCAACTAGGATAAAAGCAGCCAGAAAAAAATATCCCAAAAATTTGGTAGACCTTTAGCCTTATCAAAGTCATTTCCTATGTCCTTTCCATTCATACATTCCATTGGAGCCAAAGAGAAGTCCATACTCTCATACCAATTCAGAGATCAGTCCATGGAAAATCATCGAACAGTCAATGAAATATCAAACAGTCTATGGAGAATCAGCAAACAGTCTTTGGGAATCATGACACAATTCACGCAAGATGTTAGAGAGCAGTCCATGGAACTTGTCAAAGAACAATCATAAGATTTTTCTATGGTCATGAGTTGAAGGAATACCAAGTGATTGTGGGATGCTCAGTTGGCGCAGGAATATAGAGAGCAACGATGAGCTTCTCACCATGACTTTGGACCTTCTGATGATGGTGACCGAAAGCGGACTATTTTTGGGCGTATAGCCGTATAGGCTAATGCCTTTGTCCTACCAGTCATCTAGCTACAGTCAGACAATTCCTTACATAGTTAAGTACAGATTAACACGTCGCTGAGACTACTGTGCTTACACTATGTGAGTACGAGATCAGAGAGTTGATTGGGCAATACTAAACACTATTTTCTGGGGCTTGACCCAGAATAACACAATTCAACAATAGACCTGCAAACTTTAAAGTGACTGAAAGCTTTACGACATGATAAACAGCAGATAGCCTGGACAGAGATTGGACAGAGATTGGACAGAGATGGACAGAAACTGGCCAGAAACTGGACAGAGATTGGTCAGAAACTGGACAAAGATGGACAGGAACTGGACAAAAATGGACAGAACGTGGACAAAGTCCAGACAGTCATCAATGCAGATATCAACGGGTCAGATAAACTACAAGATTTGAGCCACACTTAGGCTCGATATGTTCTGCATATGTTCTGCATATAATCAGCAGATCTTCCGTTTGCTGCGACTACCTGCATATATCGGGCTTTATTCAGCTATCTCGAGCGGAATTATGCGCGAGTCCGACCTGTGCCTCGGAATCACCATAGTCCTCGGAAATACCATGTCCTCGAGGTTACCTATTTGAGCATACCTGTTCCTGCACACTTTCTTATATACAGTCCATGCATTGACTTCTCATTCCCCGGATTACCTTTTCTAGACAATCTCAATTCCATAACATGAATCCTTGAAAAAATGGCTACCTGCATTGCACTTGGAGCTGCCTACTACGTCGGGTGTACCGATGTATTCTTGGCCTCGGGTGTCACCGGTGGCCTCGGAATTCTGAACCGGACCCTACCCTCGATACGAGCCACCGCGATCGCGCATGGGTCAGTGTGCAGGATTAACATATACTACTACAAAAGTTCCCGCGTCAACCTGATATCTTTTTACAACCACTCCACACTCCATGTCTACTGACGAGAGAACTACGCTTATACACGCGTCAAAACTCCAGGACCTGTCTGCCGGAACGCCAGGGCTCATAGCCAGCGAGGTGGCGGCCCGTGAGGCCGAAGAAGAGGCGGCTTCGGAATCGGTTCCTTCCAAATATGGGTCCAGCGAAGCCGCCACCCCTGAAGTTGTTCTCCCCACAAACCAGTTTCGGGCGCTTATAGCAAGTCTTTTCTTGGCTAGCTTTTTGGCGGCGTTGGATGCCACGGTGGTCACCACCTTGTTGACGGTGATCGCTTCGGATTTGAATGCCGTGGAGAATATCAGTTGGATCGCTGTGGCGTACCTTTTGTCGTGCTCGGCTTTACAGCCGATTTTCGGCAAGTTGTCGGATATTTTCGGGCGCAAGAGCTTGCTTTTAGTGTGCAGTTTTCTCTTTGCCATTGGATGCTGTATATGCGTGACGGACTCGTTGATTGTGTTGGTAATTGGGCGGTTTATTACTGGATTGGGTGGCTCGGGGTTTACCACTTTGGGCACCATCACGATGTCGGACCTTATCCCACTTCGGGAAAGAGGTCTTTATCAGGGTCTCGCCAATATTTGCTTTGGGCTTGGTGCTGCTTCGGGTGGTCTTTTGGGAGGGCTTGTTTCTGATTGGCTCGGATGGAAATACGTGTTTATTCTCCAAGTGCCTTTGGCATTATTTGTGGCATTTGCAATCTACTCCTTCCTTAATTTACCTGCAGGTTCCCCGGGCTTGGGAGCGGTTGGCTCGGAATTTTCCGAAAAAGTCAAGAGAGTCGACTTTTTGGGTGCTTTCTTGTTGGTTTCGTCGCTCATGGTGATTATCTTAACGGCATCTTTGGGTGGAACACGCATCGAGTACTCGTCCAAGTTGTTCATGGCATTACTGGTTTCGGCCCTTGTTTTGATGGCTGCGTTTGTCTATACGGAATGTTACGTTTCACAGGAACCAATCATTCCTATGAACGTGATTGTGGACCGCACGGTCATGTCGGCTTCTTTGGCCAACTGGTTCTATACTATGGGTGTGTTTTCATACTTGTTCTTCGTTCCGCTCTTTTTCCAGGCTGCAATGGGACTTTCAGCCACAAAGAGTGGAGAACGAATGATTGCAAACTTCATTGCCGTGTCGTTTGGATCCGTGGGTGCAGGCATGTACATGAGAAAGACGGGAAAATACTATAAGTTGACTGTTCTCGTGGGAATCGTGTGTTTATTTGGAATGTGGAGAATGTTGGGTCTCCGCCGGGACTCGTCGCTCTTTACCCAGTTCACCATTACGCTTTTCCCCGGCTTGGCGTATTCCTGTGTATTGACCGTGACGTTATTGGCCTTGATTGCAGCCGTTCCAGCCAAGTACCAGGCGTGCACGACGTCTATTCAGTACACGTTCCGGTCCACGGGATCCACATTGGGAGTTTCCGTTGCCAGTGCCATTTTCCAAGGTGTGATCCGGAGCCAATTGACGAAAAACGTCAATTCCGTAGTGGAAGACCCCAAATTGGCCGCAATGATCATTGCCCGTGCACTTGAAAACACAAACTACCCCAAGGAAGCACCGCCTTATGTACGGGATGCATTGATGGAAGCTTATGCTTCGGGATGTCATAGCACGTTTGTTTTCAGCACGGCAGCCATTGGTGCAGGGTACGTGGCCTCTTTATTCATGAGAGAGCACGTGCTCCATAGCTCCATAAACAGAGACGAGTGAGTGATTATTTATTAAGGGTCATGTGATGAAAATGCCCTAAACCTTTGGAGTCTGACAATTACAGACCTCTATTACGAACCAAACGATTTTCATGCAATTGGCACTCTTCAGACAATCGAGGCCATGTATTCATACTAACTTAGAGGTTAGTGGAAAATATGGAAAGAACATCTGTGGACATCAAAGAATGACATGTGCCTTATACGCTTGTGGGTATATTATGCCGGACCATTCCAACATCTTTCCCCGTCTCATACTATACAGACTATCTGAATAGATGGACTGAGTTATACGGGTATGACTTGCTATGATTGACCTGCACAGTGGATCATACTATATGAGCCTAGACTTTTTTGTGGTTTCTTGAATGCACAATATTTGGTGGCATATTTCCTGCTGCATGAGGGGAGTTGCTCAATCATGTGATCAAGCATGTGAGGTTTGCAGCCAAGGCAACGGTTACTGCGTCGCGACAACATGACGCACCTAGATTGTTTCAGGTTTCAGTTTACAACATCGGGGATGAATATAAAAAGGCGCCATTCCCCCCTGCTGCTCGAACCTCAGTTTTTTTTCCATTCCCTCGCTCAGACTGCTTTTCTTAATACATAAATAGATTCATCAATACGTTTCCACACTGATACCACAATTTCCCATTCCCATTTGACAAGTGTCATATTTAATATATGACATTATGATTTAATATCTTTTTGCAAAAGTCTCAAGGATATTCAGAATTTTAAGTTGAACAATTCATATGGCTCGAAAGTGGATTTGATTGTGAAGCAGGTGCTCCACTTAGTCAACGAGGATCCCAATGTCCAAATAGTCATCTTCAGTCAATGGCAAGACTTGCTCGTGATTCTAGCCTTTGCCTTTGACAAAGCGAATATCAAATATGTTTCAGCAAAAGGAGATATTGAGGATATTGAAAATATTTCAGATATTTCAGATATTTCACATTATTTAAAGAGGATGGCTGAAAGAGAAGCTCTTGTTTGCGCTGTTGACCTTGTTCCCATCACTTGGACCTTTTCAACTCCATACCCGAAAATTATCCCCTGGTTCTAAGGCTATATCGTTAGAGTACGGCTGTATATTAGAGTACGGCTTTATACTAGAGTTCGGAAACCATTCAATAAGTCATCGGGACATCTTATTGTTAAGGTTAAGTTCCTGGTCCGAGGCAAGTGACTCTCTGGTCCATCACCAAGAAACGAACGCAAAACTAGAAATTCAGTCCCATTTGATTATTCCCCACTCTTCTTCTGATACTATAGTGTCTCTTGATGCTCTAGTGTCTCTTGATGCTCTAGTGACTTTTGATGGTCTAGTGACTTTGAATGGCTCAGTGACTGGTGGTTGGAATCTATTGATTCCTATGGCTCTAGTGAAGTTAGACTCGTGACTCTAGTAACTCTAGTGATCTACTAACTCTAGTGACTAGTGACTAGTGATCTAGTGAATGACTCAGTGCCATTGATTTTTTCTTTTTGTTTTGGCTTGAGCTTGTTGTTTTTCTTCAAAACCAAGGTTGTGGATTTAGGTTACTATGGAGTTTTTCCACCCTCAAGAGCCATTCCTTGTTCTCTTTGCCCTACTAAGAGTCTTGGAGAGTTTTGGGGAAGTCATGAAATCTCTAGTCCCCACTGAATGACTATAGGATTAAAATCCCAGTACCTAGTGATCTATAAGCTAAGTCACTTGTGGTTCTGTTTGTCTCTACTGAGTTTGGCCTCTTGGCCCATGACCAATTGGACTCTAAATCACCAGCAGTCTCCACTAATTGGATCCTTGACTGGATTTTAATTGGATTCTGATTGACTCTGATCTCTGATTGGCTCTAGTTATCTGGGCCTTAACTATGGACTAATAAGTGGTGTTTTAGTCGTTGGGACACTGAAACCTGGGGTCTGCTTTACTGATTTGGAAAATCTCCTAAAGCTGGCTCGGGTCTCGGATCTGCTCCACTCTTACTAAATCAGAAGTTGGGGGACTAAAAAACTCATGAGTCCGACTACTGGCTTGAGAACTCGGAACCCGGAACTCGGAACTCGAGATTTTGCTGATTTGCTGATTTGTGATTTGGGGAATCTGAACAATGACCTCGGAAATGTCCACTGATCTTGTTTCTGAACTAAGAATGTCTTGCGGTTCTAACTGGGATCTGGGATCTGGGATCTGGGATCTGGGATCTGGTTCCTGTTCTGCTGTCTCAATTGGTCAATTTGATTCTATTTCTCCTTTTCCGTTCTTTTCCATTCTTGACTCATTGGACTAAAGTCAGACAGTATGACTGACCTCAGACGTTTGACTGACCTCAGACAATATGACTGACGGGTGTGTGAAAAAGGCCAGCACCCGGTAAATGGCATCGGGTGTACTGGGCCTGGGATTGTGTCTTTTGACTACAACAACAAAGCTGCTGCTCCAAGAACACATGCACCAACAGCGTCATCTGCAGATTCGTGGATCTCAGAACATTCGGACTCCTAACCGACTTCATCAAAATAATCAGCTTCATTAACCTCATTTTTCCACGCTCTGCCCAGGTTCCTGTCATCTAGGTCTGAGAATTCATCATCAGTGTCAAGTTCCGAATCAGCAAAGTGGGAAGATTCGTTTCCAGAAAGAGAAAAGCTTTTGTGAGCTTTCTCGTTGGCTTTACCGAATTCAGCTCTCGAGGTTGATTCCACCGGGATATCGTCTTCACGAGTCTTCACGATCATTCTGGAGATATGTCAGCCATAGTTCATGAAGTACGTGTTACCGCACGCACTCATACTCCACTATGGTTCAATCAACTCTCATCTACAGATATGACGGTATGTTGGAACACCAAGCATTGCCAAGATTAATATACTAACCCATTAGCGCTTCCCCTTTGTGGGTTAATGAACAACTCTGCCGATCGTGAATTGAACGAGCAGAAAAAGAAGTGCAAGATCATCATAAGTAGAGTGACGCCCAACTCGGAGCCTCAGGCCACAATCGAGTCTGGCTCCTACAACATCCCCTATTTGATCAGCAATAACATTATCTACCTTACTATCTGTGACAAATCATACCCCAAAAAGCTAGCTTTCCTGTACTTGACGGAAATTAGCAATGAGTTCAATCACATCCATGCCCGGGAGGCCTTGTTTCTGGCTTCTCCATTAATGTATAGGAGGTTGGTGACCTTCTTGTTCACCTCGCCGTTGACGGACCCTTTGGAATGGCCTTGGAGCATGCTTTAATACACAACATAATGGGTATATAATAATCCAACAAAAGAATAAAAATGAAGTCTTTAATTCTAACTGGATGATCCTGCATAGAAGTGGAATCAACATATTCGAACCCAACGTTTCAATCAGGTCCCGTTTGGCAAATATGGCCCGCTTTTTTGAATCAAGAATCAAGAATGGGTTTGGAAATTGCTCTGCTAAATGATGTTGGTCACGTTTCCAGGGGTGTGTACATGGACATCCACAAGTCCGTCTTAGTCCAGCAACTAGTCCCCGGTTTGCATTGTGCTTTTAATCTGGAAAATGATGCCAAAACTCCGACAATTCTTTCAAAAGGTCAATTTAAACGATCGGGTCAAGATGAATCTCATCAACCTTTTCCTGAGTCTCAAGTCCATATTCCAACTCAAGAATTCCAACATCCACTGCTTCAGTGATTCAAGCAGTTCAAATGTCCAGGAAAGAGTGACGCGTTCAAATCCACTGTAAGGCTCTTGGTCAGTGTTTAAGCCGAGAAGAAGAATTGACGGGAAGTGAAAGATTGGGGGATTTTCTGTTGAGCTGTCTCAAGTACAGTCTCATACTCTGGTACGGTAGTTTCATTAGTAAGCACTAACTCCTTTAAGAAAGGGACGTTGTTCTTAGTCGTAGTCATATCTATTCTGATTGGTTTCTTGAACTAGTACTGGGTTTGCCTGCTCGGCTCTTTGGTAAGTCAACTGATGTCCTTACACATAATAGGTGACAATGTCGATATTCTGTGACTGCCTACACTCTGTGACTACGACATTCTCCAGACACTGACAAGAAAGTCTTGACTGCCTGAACAGACACCACTCTACTGTGACTATGGCTATGTCACTCTGTCCAGAGAATCTTTCCCTGACCAGCCACCAACTAAACACCCAGAAAACCAACATCACCAATAAGACTTAACTGATGGCCCTTATTGGTTGAGCTGGTAAGACGTGATAATTGACGGTGACTCACTAGTCTTTGATGGCTTGCCTCGATTATTGACTTGCTACTGACGCGATGGTTTGCTGGGCAATTCGTGAGTCTAATAAATGCATTTAAAGCCGTGGGGTTTGGCTATGTTGGGGTAACCAGTGGTTTGTTTGAGTTAATCAGTTTTGCTCTTATATATTCCCTCCACTAGGGAACACGTATTCCTCCATTACACTAGCCCTAACTTTCGTTTAGACGAGAAACAACTAATATTTAGACGAGAGACAAACAATGTTAGACGACACTCTCCTCTAACATTGTATCCTTCAACACAATGCCTATGTTGTTGTTTCATCTGAACGTACTGCATGTGCCTTCCATGCCCATGCAGGACTTGAACGACTTCGCAAGGCGCTATCATTCAACAACTTCCACTGAAATTTTCAACTTCTCTTCACATCTTCGTCCCTTTTGGTTTTCTTAATTTCACTTTGTGGATTTCGGCTTTCTGACCAGTCCATTTTTTGGGTATTTCAGTCTTTCACTCTTTTAGTATGGAATGATAATATATCTAAAGATAAAGATATGTATATATGTAAAGAGATATAAAAGAGTACAGAAAAAAGCCTTAATATGTAATAACACAATAAGTTAAATGTATAATAAAAATGAAGCCTTTAATTCTAACTGGGTGATCCTGCATAGAAGTGGAATCAACTGTTAAACGTGAGCGCCTTGTGACTCCTGCACGTTTTGCATGGGCATGCAATGCACATGTAGTTTGTCCAGATGAGGACATCTTTGTCCAGATGAGGACATCTTTGTCCAGATGAGGACATCTTTGTCCAGATGAGGACATCTTTGACATAGTTATGGAAAGATATCAGGAGATGTGTGTCGTCGTGACGACACACTTGGGCCACTTGTGGTTACGGGCTCCCTGGCTGAGGGAACTGTATAAGAGGCAACTCCGTCGCCTCCTTTGTCAGAGAATGACAGACATTCACTCTAGTAAAAGTAGAACAAACCACTACTTCCAGTACTGAATTATCAGACAAGTTAAGATTACACATGAGTCAACCAACCACCACCTCCTCTTACTTAAGAGAGTTATTGAAGATCAATGAGGTAGCCATTCCGAAACACGAAGCTGTATATGAAACAGCGCAACATCAACATGTTCGATCACAAAGTTTCAATCAGGTCCCGTTTGCCATAGTAATTAGTATAAGTATAGTAGGAGTAGTATAAAGTATAGGATACTGGATGTATTTTAGTATAGTTTATAGTAGGAGTAGTATATGGTTCTGGGTCGTAGTCTGCATATAGAACCACTGCTTCTTTTATTAACCAGCATTTCTTGGAGTATCCTTTGTATTATCATTTGTATCATCCTTTGTATTATCCTTACCTGGCTTTGAGCTTCCAAAGCTTCGATAGACTTGGGCTTTGGCGCACCGACATCCTCGGCTGCTATAGCCGTAGGCTTCTTAATCTCTTGGGGCTTGTCACTGGCCCTGGCTACGCCGTCTCTTCAACCACACAAACTCCAGTCACGTCACTGTCACGTCACGGTCACGGTGGTTGCCTCGGGGCAGTACGTGGTGGAGTTGGTGTAGGTCTTCAACACTGACAGACGGAGATAGGATATGGAGAGAGGGTGAAGGAGACAATTTACCACACTGCTCATTCTGTGGGTGTAGAGTCCATACCAATCCCAGTCCACAATATTTATACAACTGATAAGGTGATGAATGACTGAGGGTTTCTTATTTGGAATATTGGTAAGTCGCCAAGGATAGGCACACAAGACCATGTCTTCTATCAGAAGAACAAACTGGTAAAGCTATACCCACAATAAGCTTTATCAAGGATAGAAACCGACGGTTAACCGACATTTTATGGGTGGGACTATTGAGTCAATAGCTTTGGTGGATATACGGCACTGCATATAATGCCCAGAGCTCCTAAAAAACACAGAACAATAAAGCACCAATAGCTTTTTCGTGGACTTCAGCAGAATGGAAATGCGAATAAATGTGCTAAAGAACTATAGGATCACCAAAGCCAGTGTCTATAGTTTTAGTGACCATTAGTGACTTTGAAACTCCTGTTTGGTCATGGCCCTAAGTGTTGTTGGTGACCACGAAGTTATGGTTGACTCCACCCGAAATATGAAGATTCTGGGTCAGATTCTGGTTCAGATCTTGTCCTGTTTCGGAAAGCTGTGAGTCAAGCGTATAAAGATGCTGATGATTAGCATTTTTAAGACTGGCGGAGTCTCTGGAAGTGGTGGCATTCAAAGCAAAGCCACTGACTTCTTGGAAATGAGCAGGTGAAGTTTTTTGGCCCAGGAAATACGTTCGAGGCGAAAGGAGCCGAAGCCCCAATTTCTGCTGTGGAGAAGAGGAATGTTTTCCAGTGGTGGTGGACGAGCTCAAATATGGAGATAAAACGGGGGATAACACCTCATCGTTTTTGATGGCACCTTCAAAGGCACCTTCGATGACTTCCTCGATCAAGTCATTTTCGGTGGTAATGTCTATGTTGATCAAGAGAACGGAGGTCAAGATGCAGGCCACGCCAAAGGCATAGACGAAAAGCCCCGAGTGTTCCGCCAGCTGGGAGCCTCCCGAGACCCGGAGAACCAAGAAGTCAATAAAAATGCTTATTGGGATCGAGGAAGTGAGTGCTAATGACGTCACCAATGGACTGGTCAAAAGCATGGCAATGATGGTGACGTAATCGGAGATCACCGAAAAGACTGAATTGGTGAGCACCATGAAGGAAATGGCACGGGACGGAGGAAGGGAAAACCGTTCGATGCCCAAAACATGAAGAATCAATAAAAGTGGAATGCCCATGGTAAACGTGAAGATTCCCACCCACCCAAACAATTCACGTTCATTGGTGGTCCTCTCTCCAGTGCCACATCGGATCTTCATCACCAAAAGGTACAAGGCATAACAGAACGCCCCGGCCAAAGCAAAGGTATTTCCCAAAGCGGGATTTTTGGGCTTGAACTTATTCCCATCATTCTCCCCTGAACCGGAGCTAAAACCTCCAATGTTGATAAGCACCACTCCACACAAGCTTGAAAGCACACACACCACTTTCTTGGACGTCAAACGGTCAATTTGGAGCATTACGCCAAGCAAAAGCGTAAAGAAGGTCGTGGTGGAACCCAAAATCGTCTGGTTGGATGCAGAAGTGTATTTGAGGGCCAGCATGCCCATGATATTATACACAAAGTATATGATGGCGATCTGGAACGCCAAACTGAGCACCTCGTGTCTTGTCAAAGGAGAAGCTCCAATATGGCCATCACTGGGTTTTCGGGATATACTTCCATAACCATCGATATCCAAATCGGAGGTGGAAAGGAGGGGACTTTCGGAAAAGACATCGTTTGAAGGTGTGGAGCAGCGGAAAGCGGCTAAATTGACCAAATCGGGGATCCAGTTCAACATAAAACATGATCCGGTTAATGTGGCCAAAAAGAAAGGTTTCTGGAATTCGTTTCCTTTGAGCACAGAATTGACAAGCTCAAGCCCAACCATCCACGTGGCTATGGCTACAACCAATAGGAACGCGCCAAGTTTGAAGTTGCGCTTTTCCTGCTGGTTAATGACGTCAATGACTTGTTCTGCATTTGAAAGGATTTGGTTTTGGATTTCCTGGCTTTTGATTCGTGGAGACGAAAGCGGCAGGCGGTGGGACATTCGGGGTTGGAGCCAGGGGTAAGCGCCACTGCTGGCGGTATGAGAAGGTTCGGGCCGAATTGGGATCCCCTCGGTTCCCGATTTGGAAGCACTCGGCCCGTTTGGGAAAGAATCAGTCCTATTTGGGAAGCTTGGCGATGCGGCCTTGAACTTCATGGCGGTGTGCGGATAAGGGCCGGCCTAAACCGTGGTGGATCAATAAACAAAGGGTTAATTTGTGGTGGGGAAGATTACGGACGCGATATTAACGATAAGCTATCGGGCGGAATATGCCGGACTGATAAAAGCATATGCAGAACAAGTGATACGCGAGACTGTATATACGCAGGAGACGTATATACAGGACAACAAATCTATACACAGGAAAAAAGAGGTATATACAGGCACGGTCACAACCAAAGCCATTTTCAACCAGATAGAATAGATTTTATCCGGGATCATAGCCCTTTAACAAAGAAGAATTGAAGAATAGTCTGGGTTTATTTCCCATAAACCTTTCTAATGTTCAATGGTGGCGTTTTTTACGGGACCAGGGCTCCAAACCAGTTTTCCAAAGCGGTACCTTTATGTGCAGGAGTGCCCCTTTCTTCATACCATTTATGATATGACGTAATTATGGAGAGGCCAAAGGATTGAGTAGATGTTCGGTGTTACTCAGGGCTCGTAATTCTTGGAGTAAGTGTTCGTAACCATACGTTATGTGCAGTCCTCGTATTCAAAGGTTATGTCCACTGCTCCTAACCAACATCAGAGTAAAAGACAGACCGAGCAGATCTGAAACCAACCTGAAACACATCTGATACAGATCTGAAACAGATTTGACACGGAGCTGAAACACCTGAACACTACTGAACACGAAAGGCCTGGGATCTAAACAGATTTGAATGAGGGTATATGCAGGCCAAAAAGAATTGGTCTGGAACAAATGGGTTGATGAAACAAACGTGAAACACGTAAATCACGTGAGCCGGAATTTAATATTGAGGTGGTTGCTAATTTTCTAGACGTTAGTTTTTGGCTGCAAAGCTGGGGTACATTCCTGAAACACACTTGAAACACACTTGAAACACGCAGCCTAGACCAGTGCACATAACCAGCAATAAATGGAAGTACGCATAACCATTCTCTAGATGCAGTACTCATCACTTACGATTCAATTGAGCTTATAAAATTAGATTAACAGTAATGAGCAACGAGTCGTATGTAGTGGAACAAAATAATAATACAAGTGCGCATAACCAGAATACCTGCAGGTGAAACAGGCTCCGGCAGGAAACTCCAGTTATATACCGGATAAATGCACTTATCTGCAGTACACACTACAAATCCCCCCAAAAAACCCCACCAAAAGTCCAATAAAATCATAAATTACTCATTCAATATTTCCAACCGTACGTAGCCGCCAAGCGTTTATGCAAGTGCTCACCTGCAGTCATGGGATATTTTTCCTTATTGGCGCCTCTAGTCAGGATCCTGCGTATAACCTCGCTAGGTACAGGTTCCAAAAGAGTAGCATCATTTGGATGACTGAAAAATACAATCGAGTACCGGTCTTGACCCGATTCCTGCACATGGGGCGGGAACTTGACCCGGTGGATCGTCAGCTTAAGTAATCCACCCGTCCAGTACGAAAGCTGGTCGCCAATATTTACCACAATTGGAGCGGCTTCTTTGCGTCCTGCAGATAAGCCCACGTACGGTACGGCTTCCCATTTTTTACTAACAGGCGAATAAATCTCAAGTCCTTCCTGGTTTTGTTGTTGGAACAATAACGTCATGGAGCCATAATCGGTATGGGCGCCTGCCCGGATGACTGCCTCGGGGTTAAGCGCTTTTTGGCCGGGGTAGTGGAGGAACCGGAACGTGGTTCCCGAGGGTTCTTGGGGCGCGTACCTCGACGTAAACCACTCACTTCCGGGGACTCCCTGCAGGTCTTCGATTTTAAGGCCCAATGCAAGAATCCGGAGGATTTTAATGGACAAGTCGTATAATTTAACATTCATCCGGTGGACCAATTCGGCGCGTTCGGGTTTTTCGTAGAACCAATCGGGGATTGCCTTGGACGATTTCCCAGTTAGGAAGTTCAATGCGCAAAAGTTGAGCGCTTCCTTTGGATCGCCCTTTTTCTGCGACGAAGGGTCCAAGTTCTCCCCGCCGTAGTTGGTGTATCCGTGGTTGGATTCGTCAATGGGTAATTTTTGTTTGTACTCTTCCGGGAGCTCAAAGAAGGCCTTGGAGAGCAGAAACAACTCCTGGACTTCTTCTTCGGAAAAACCGTGGCCTTGGACGAACAAAAAGCCTTGCGTGGTGGCTGCGTTTAAGAGTTCCGCGGCAGTGTGCTGGTCCACGGTGGACACGTCCACGACTTGGAGGGGGTTTTCTTGCTTACTCATGGAGGATGTGATTGGTTTTGGAGAAAAAGGTGGTGACTGACTCTTATTGCGTTCAATGCGCTCACTTTAAATGCGCTCTGTGTGCTTGATGCGCCCAATGCGCGGCTTGGCGTCTGCATGCAGGCGCACGGCACATGTAGGCTTCATCTTTAATGCGTCCTAAGTCACCCTACTTTATTCCCCATGGACCATCCTACCACGAAATTTCTCAACCAAAGGGTGGTAACAATAGCCTAGCAGACGACGTAACAAAATAAGCCATGCGGGAATTGCGCTAAATAGGCCCAGTCTACGTGGAACTGGTGAATTGGTTGTTTAGATTGATCTCCTCTGTGTGCAGTCCCATGCAGTAATTTCTCGATACTTTATTAAAAATTGACTCCACTAGCGACGTTCTTCAAACCTCAAAAACCGTTTTAGACTATCCGTGATTTCTTTTACATCTAAAGTACACCCATTCACCCCAAGATCCACTCCAAAAACAGCTCATCTCCACCAAACCTCTCCCTGAATCCCTCTATCGGGGGTCCACAAAATGCTATTGTGATGTACGTAGTCACACCTTTGGTCTATACACCCCCCCACCCGGGCTATATGCACCCCGGATTTCTATCCGGCCACAATCCAGGCGAAAATATGTCCCGGTGGTTATTTTGGCGTCCCATTGTTCCCTCCCCACATAAACCAGTACACCAGATTCAGTACACCAGATTCAGTAAACCAATCCAGTACACCAATCCAGTACACCAGAATTATCCTCTCAGAATTTATCCTGTCAAAAATCACTGTAGCATTTTTTTTATTTTTTTTTTATTTTTGGAACCGAACTTCTTGGAGTTAAAGAAACGTCCTGTCGATCCAAGAATATGCGCATTCGCGTGGATGGAGATTTGAGGGCTTTTGGAACCCCTCGAAAGATTTGGGTCCATATTTTTTTTTTTTTTTTTTTTTCTTTGGAGGAATGGGGACTGCATGTGGAACCCAGAAACATACGTGATTTTGCAGTAAATTCAAATCTTTCATTTTTCCAAAAGAACAGAATCGAAAAGCACAGAATCAAAAAGCACAGAATCGAAAAGCACAGAATCGAAAAGCACAGAATCGAAAGTAATGTCGCTATGACCGCTTTACTCCCACAACCCAGTTATGCGTGTGGTCACATGGCAGGACGTGGCGAACTCGCAATGCGTTCTCCTTCAAAATCTTTAGTATATAATCTGTCCAGTTAATCCATCTTCTAGTCAATATTCATCATTGTTCTTGTTAGTTTGTCTAGTGTCTAGTGTCTAGTGTCTACTTTGTCTAGTTTGTCTAGTTTGTCTATCGAATATTCTGTCTAGTGTCTAGTGTCTAACGTGTAGTGTCTAACGTGTGGTCTCTAGTTTGTCTAATGTCTAGTTTGTCTAGTTTGTCTAGTGTCTAGTTTGATTAATGTCTAGTTTGATTAATGTCTAGTTTGTCTAGTTTGTCTAGTGTCTAGTTTGATTAATGTCTAGTTTGTCTAGTTTGTCTAGTGTCTAGTTTGTCTAGTGTCTAGTTTGATTAATGTCTACTTTGTCTAATTCTAGTGTCTAGAGTCTAGTGTTTAGTGTCCAGTTTGTTTACTTTGTCCAGTGTCTAGTGTCCAGGTTGCCTAGTTTGTCCAGAATATCCAGTGTCTAGTATCTAGTATCCACTTTGTCTGTACTGTATTATCTCATTCTGATCCAGAAAACCTTGAAGTGATTTCAAAGCAGTTATTTTTCTATAACATCCGGATCTGCTAAGTTCTAATAATTACTCTATACTGGTTTTTGTCCCGTACTGCATACAAGCATCTACCACTATACCTTGCTCTACTGCCCCAAATCACCAGATAATAACAAACCCCGAAAACTGGTTTAGTCCCTATACCTAGAATCAACGCTTGACCCCTTTATTGAAATACATTAATTTTTCGTCTGTCCTGCATATACCTCACACCATAAACTATTCCCACACTAACCTCTCCATACACTAGCTCCTAATTCTAAATGATGAAAACTTTAATTAGCCAAGACTAAGACCCCTGCCGTGGATTCAGTCGTTTGAATATTGGGTGGGATTTCCTAAAAGAGTAATTTCTCCGATCCATCACGTGACCGACGCTACATCATCAGTCGCGTCTTTACACCATACAATTCCACCAGCATGAGTAAATTGACGATTCACGACGACGTGCCGGCCGTGACGGTGAATATGGTGCCGGTGAAGATCCAGTATACCGGAGAAGCCAATACACAGGAGTTTTTCACGCCCTCGAAAGTCGAGTCGGTGGAGGGACGCCAACCGGGGGTAGAGAGTGGCCAGCCGGGGGTGGAGGGAAGCCAACCGGGGGTGACGGCCGAGTTCCGAGGGTTGCATTTGAAAGGCCAGCATATCCCTTTCAACAACAAAACCGGATATATATGCACCGCCTCCGAGTTCTTGGTGCAAGATTCCGAGGGTGACGTCAAGTCCCGGAAACAGTATACCCCGGTGGCCAAATTCGAGGGTCTTACTCTTTTCGGCCACGATGCAGTCCCTCCTCTGAATAGCAAGTGGAGACTAACGGAAGAATGGGATGCCGTGGCAAATGCTATCCACGGCCGTGACTAATGAAATTTCTTGAAAGTGAAGATTAATGTATGGTTGGGGTATTTGCTTATATGCAGGAATACGTGTTAAAAAAGGTACGGTCAAAGATTTCATGTCATTGATCTTCCTCTCGATATCTGAATATAGACTGGAATGATTCTTCTGGTTGGTTTTGGCGTTATGGCCTCTGATGCGGTTCGCGTCCTGCACATAACCGTGCCGACTTAGTATGCCATTTTCCTCATCGTTAACTCTCCCTTCATTACGGCAAAACCCAATGAAGTGAAACCGGAGTTGAATTTTTGAATCTGAAACATCACACTTGGAAAGCTACTCAATGTATCTGTTGATCGAATGTCCAGAACCTTGTGCGGTGTATGCAGGAAAAGGACTAAAAAATGGTGAAACACCCGTGCAGTTTAATTGACATGGGAAACTTAGTCATATTAGTGAAAACGTGCCCCAGGAAACGTATTTTTTGAGAACAGAGCGACCAATAGATGGTCAGGGAATCACATAAGTCAGATAATTTCATGGATAAAAGAAATCTACTTCATCCAGCAGCATAGGAATTCAATAGTATAGTAGTATAGGAATTTTATATGGAAACAACGTTCGGTAGTGTAGTGGTGTTGGTGATTTTGAGCCTGTTCTCGTTGGGCAGGTCACGTGACATGCACTAACCCCAAGAAATTAGGCTTCTTAATGACTCCTAGGTTTCTTTATCTTTATAGGAATACAATGAAGTTAATATTTTTCACCGTCCGCTTTTAAATTGGGCTTAAAAATTGCCTTAAACCCCAATGTGCAGGACTTTTACTTCTACATTGAGTTTCTGGACCCTTCTTTTATTATTTTTACATGTTTCGGGCTATAACAAGGTTCAGTAGCATCTGTAGATATCATAAAAGTCGCTTCGAGTATCTGGAAAAGTCATACTTTGAGTTTCTTATTTACTTGTTCCTGCATATTGCACCATGCAGGTGTGCACATAAGCTACGTTTGACCATAAAAACCCCATTTCTTTGCCAAACAATCCCTAAAAATTCCCAGTAATTGCTCGAACTCATAGCAGCAAACTCACCTGTATTAGAAGTCCTTACTCGTTTCAAAAAAATCGGAAAGCCTACGAGTTACTACCAAAAACGTATACCTACGTATCCAGACATATTTCCGGAGCTAGCTGGAGACTCTGGCAAAACGGAGCCGAACAAATCATATGAGGAAAATGCCAATTGGCTTGTGCTGGTCTCAGGTACCTCAGCACGTGCAATTTCGATCGGGATTCGGGTCGTGTCCAGCACAAAAACGGCACCATGTAGATCTCCACCGGAGAACAAGTCACTGCTCTGGTGGTATAATTTTTGGTCATGAAAAACCCCCGGTTAGAAGACGGATACTGGCACAAAAAAGGGTGGAGATTCAGGATCCGATGGTCCGATTCGACCTTAACTTTGAATGGTTTTTTGACGTTTTTCCCGTACGCCAAAAACCCATTGACTATACCGAAAAAAGTCGGGTTTTTTTTGTCCAAAGTGAAAATAGTGCCATTTACCATGGCAAAACCGGGAATTTGGAGACACTCGGGGCCGCTAAGGGCAAGGTAACTGAGGTTGGGGAAGTTGCGGTAGGTGAGGGGGAAGAATTCGCCACGGGTCTTGACGTAGAGGAGCCATGCGTCCCGGGCCCACGCCGTACCCATGAGGACAAATAGGAAGAACTTCATGGTTTTTTTTTGGAGTGATTTCGGTGGAATTTGAGTGTTTTTAGTGGATTTTGAAGTGTTTTTAGGACCCTGTTCGGTGTATATCTGCGTTTTGGGTTTTTTTTTTGGATATTATCGTGCCGTTTTGAATCCTTTGGAACCCCAGGGTTTCATTTCACTTACAATGTGTAGAGAAAGCTTAAACGGGGCAGAATTGGTCATTGCACATGCCATGTCCTGCATACAGTACCGAAACCCTGGGGAAGCCCCTTCCCATTTTCCGGAACTTCAACACCACAGTCATAAACATTTCAATTGTGAATGGTTTATGACTACTTTAAGAGTGCTCTTTAGACCTTAGTTGCTTGTTATTCAAGGGTTATTTACGATATTTGATATATTCCTGCATATAAGTCGACAATGCTTCATTCTGCATAACCATCAAAAGTCCCCTAAATTCCCCCAGATTTCCCAAATTTTCCCAGATTTCCCCAAATTTCCCAAATTTCCCAAATTTCCCCTATTAAATCCAAGGATCCCAAATTCGTGGCCACTTTCCATAACCCTTCTATTCATGACTTCACCGTCTTTACTGCTACATTAACAGCTTATGTCCACCACCACCAAATCTACCCCAATAAATCCTGGCCCTACCAAAAGTTAAACTGGACCTGATAAAACCATATCGTATTTCTAATTTCAAATATGTAGAAAAGCTTGGAAAAATGGTGGGAAAAATTGTGGAAAAGATGGCCGGAACGGAACTTCTAGGTGTTGAACGATAACGCCTTGCGAGCCGTTCACGTCCTGCATGTGCTTGGAAGTCACATGCAGTACATTCAGATGAAACAACAATATAGGCATTATGTTGAAGGAAACAATGTTAGAGGAGAGTGTTGTCTCACATTGTCTTTCCCTCGTCGAATTATTGATTGGCTCTTGTCGAAACGAAAGCTAGTGCTCGTCTAATGGAGGGGTACGTGTTCCAGCCGAGGGAATAGGCACTTTCTAGTACTGGTTCAAAGAACCCAATCAGAATAGATATGACATGACTAGTAACAACATGCCTTTCTCAAAGGAGAAAGGAGTTAACACCAATGAAACTACCGTCCCAGATTATGAGACTGGACTTGAGACAGCTCAACAGTAAAAGACCAATCCTGTTTCATCTGACAATCTTATATGCAACTGGGTCCTCACGTTTAACAGCCGCAACCACATAACCCTTAGAATGAGGTCCATCAAAAATAATATGTAACCATTGTTGACTGTAGATGAGGCTGATAGTAGTAGGGCTGACTAGATAGGGCTGACTAGATAGGGCTGACTAGATAGGGCTGACTAGATAGGGCTGACTAGATAGGGCTGACTAGATAAGGCTGACTGTAGATATTTGGTCTGAGGCATAGTTTCCACGTATGGTGAGGTCTTATAGTATGTCAGAGTATCAGAATATCAGCAGGACCAGCTCAGTTTGAAAAGAGGAAATCACCATTCCTAGTATTTAGTTATAGAGAACCAGAATAAATGACTGAGATGCTCATTGAAGTACTCCAATTTTTGGAGTTATTGGAAAATCATGAGAGGTAATCTTCGTGAAAGTTTAAATTCAGGTGCAACATTAATTGGTGATTCCTGGTTTTAAAGTGAGAGTGTGTTTTTGTTGGGGGGGGGGGGGGGGTGCGAAAGGTTGCATTTTGCAGTCATTGAACCGCACACCCAAAAATCGCGAAACAGTAATCTGAACTTAGAATTTATGGGAACTGACAGTAGATTTCACGTAAAATGAAGTAACATACTTTGCAGAAAAGATTTTGGGGATGCTCCAGAAGGGCTCCAGAAGGTATCCAGAGGAGCTTCAGAAGGTCTTCTCAGGTTGGATGTGGTTTCTCTGGCTCCCTCTCCGGAACCGGGCGCTTATTCCTCGGTGCCCACGAAATCATCAACAGAATCTCCTCCTCCACGTAATCCTCACTCCATGACTGACTAAAACCTCTAATCCTGGAGTTTTCGATTAGCCGTTTGATCGTATGTGTTCATCCAGAAAGTCACCAACATTCACATGGAGAAGAAAGAAGAAGAAAGATGGTGGTGGAAAAATGGAAGAAAGAAGAATGTGGAAAAATGAAATAAAGAAGAATGTGGAAAAAGGGAAGAAAGAAGAATGTGGAAAAAAAGGGAAGAGGGAGGAAAACCTGGGGGTTGGGGGTTTATATACAATTTCCCTTTTCTCGCCCCCCACCGCCCCCGCGCTGTCGAATTGCAGCCACCGGCCATGCAGGAGCACCCCCCCTCGCGAAATATATAAAGCTGCGCATTCCCCCTGGTGTCAAAGCCATAACCAGGATAAATGAAGTGATTGTGTCCTACGATTTTGAACAAAATAGGTGATTCATACCGAAGGACTAGTTTACTGATAGTTACTGTCTCTAATTCCTGAATCAGACTAAGACTAAGATTACAGACTAAGACTAAGACCACAGACCACAGACTGCTTACTACTTACTGCTTACTGCTTACGTTTTGCTTCTTACGTGCTTTACTAATAGCTACTTATGGACTCCTTACTTACTGACTCATTTCTTACTGAATCAGACTACATACTCCAGACTACAGACTAGACTGTTTACTACTTAAATTCATGAAATCTATAGTTGATTTTTAAGGCGTTTCACGCTCCATTCTTGTCTTCACCTCCCACTATTTGACGATTTTCCTGTGCAATTTTATCTAGTATAGTCGAAAATTACGTCTTAATCCACGTGACAAGATTTTCCGGTGATTCTTTCTGACTTTCCCGGGTCATTAACTATGGAAATCTCTTTAAAGAACGTGATTTTGGAGTTGAACAATTCATTTCTTTTGATTTTGCGGTGAAGCTTCAAGTGGATTGAATTTTATTATGAGCTCTGAACTTACCATAGCGGCACTATCGTGACCAAATTGGGGAATTGAGCAAAATTGATGATAAATTGACCCAGAATTGACCAAAATGACCGAAAGTGACCGAGAATTGACCAAAATTGACCCAAAACAGACCCAGTCTTGATTAAAATGGACCAAAAATGGACCCCGAATTAACTAGAATGGACCTAAAATGGACCGAAATTGACCCAAAATTGACGCAAATTAACTAGAAAATCAACCAGAATTGACCTAGTTGACTGGTTGTTTTGGAGGTTCCTGGGTGATTTTAACGCGCGACATAAACCCATCTCTAATCACCATGGCCCCTTCGTTGGAACCACCGTTTAAAGCAGTCGTTTGGCCCATTCGCCGAAGGATCTCATCCAGTTCCCCGGCCCCATTGTGAGGAAGCCACACCACTGGTTTTTGGTACCGATAACACGGATGGAAATAGAGGAGCGTTTCCTGCAGGACATCCGGCGTACAGCCACTCAACTCTCCCAGATCGCCCAGCCCGCCTTGGCCCGAAGCATTGGCCATCCCATTGTTTTCTCCCTCTTTGGTCCGGTTGACATGAGGGAAAAATTGAAAGTGTTGGTGGAACCGGCTATATGCAGACATGTTGGCGAAAATGGTGCAAGCAAGAGCGACGAGCATGACCAAGGCCTGGAATTTCATGGGACAGTCGCCGTTTTTATCTCTCAGAGAAAGAAAAATGCCAATCATACAGCACTCCAAGCAATAGATGCCGGAATATAATTGGAAAATGGCCTTTGGGTAGAGGCGGCCGTGGGTCTCCAGGTCGTTCACGTGACTGTACACATAGTGGAGTGCATACTTATAGTATAAGAGAAACAAGCCCAAAATGAGCACCATGAACACGGAGATAAGCGGGGATATGACGCAATAGGTAACTCCGATGGCCCCGTATACGGAAACAGCAGCGTATGCAGCTCCCCAGCGGATTTTCCGGAGACTCGTGAGTCGTTGGAACTGACGACGCGGTGTACTGTCTTTCCATGAGTAAACAAATACATTCATGAGCAAGCGGTCGATCTGGAGAAAATTGCTTCCGGTCAATGCAAAGGCCTTCACAGAAAGATACTTGAAGAAAAAAACCGAGCTTTTTGGGATGTTTGCAGCCAAAAGTAATGGGATGGACGCGGGCCTCTCGACGACCTGCACACAAACCACAATCAAACTCGTCAGCACCGAAACAACCAAAAACTGTTGGATAAATAAAAACCCAAAGTACCATTTCTGAAGCGAAATTTCCATTTCTGCACCCGTCCATGTTCCTTTCAAGTAAAGAAGCACGCGGAAAATCTTAAGCTGGATGGAAATCACCGCACTAAGTAAAATCGCAGGCAACAAACTGCTAAAGGTAAGTTTCATTTCCTCGGGAAGCCGGCCCAAAAATCCCATACAGGGGACCAATTGTGTTAAAAGTGGAACCTGCGAAAGAAGCGTAATCATCGAAACGGGAATCACATACATCATAATCATTACTGCCATAAGACAGTAGACCACGTAACGTTCGATGACGGCGAGGAAATCGGTATCACGTGCCAAGTTGGCCCAGATAATATCATTAGCATTAACTGCTATCAAACTTTGGTTAAGCAGCCCGCAATCCAGCAGGAGAACGGCCTGGTGCGCCATGTATGCAGACTCCTGCAGGTGGAACATCAAAAACACTTTATTTTGTTTTTGGTAATTATCCTTGGCGATTTCTGTGATACGGTTGGATATAGTTTCAAACGCTTGCGCCAAGATTTCATTACACCACCCTTCCACCGGTTGTTTTTTCTGGAACAAGAGTGCCCGGAATCGGCCCGGGATCCGGATCGCCAATTTCCTTCGGATCACCGGTAAATCGTAAACGGGAAGATAAATCGGGGGATAAAACGACGCTGGGTTTTGTAAAGCTCCGGAACTTTGTCGGCCCCGATTCCGGGCCATCCGTTTAAGGTACCGGACATTCTGCACCTCCAAAATGTCCAAGGCATCCTGCGCTTGTTTCCATCTCCACCAGTACTGGTGGTAATCATCCATTAACCAAACATGGTCCAAGCCACGATAGAAAGAACTGAAATAATCCTTGAGAGCCTCCAAATTGCGGAGATTTTCGGGCACATTCCCCAAAAGTAGGACCCTGGAAGCGGCCAGTCGTCTGTGCAGTACCCCATTTAAATAAGTGTGTCTTATCTTTGCAATGCTCTGGAACTCCCTGTACATAATAATATTGAACAGGATAATGGTGACCAAAGAACAGGTAAAGTGAAAATTCAATTGTGTGGCCTTACTCATGGCAATATTGGAGATGCCAAACCGGTCTAAACCTGCAGCCCGGAACGCCTGAGTGGAACTGGTGAAATTAATTGGGAGAAGAACCACGAGATTAAGAAGACCACAGCTGGCGAAAAAAATCAACAAGACGTTTAAAAACCGAAGAAAAAAATACGTATCGAGGCCCATGGAAAGGAAAAAACTCACATCCAGATTCCATGATACCCATACCCAATCGAAATAACCTCCCGGCAACTCCAGCATCCGCTCATTGGCCGGAGTGAAAAAACACCGGGGCTCATAAATGCTTTTGCAAAGTGTTCGGAGATAACAAAAGAGAAGAATCTGGATCGTGCATGCACAGAAGGCCGTGGCCAAGTGTTTCACCAAAACAGAAAAATCGGTTCCATAGGCCAAATGTGCTGAACCCGCTTGAGTATTATTGAGGAAAGTGATGAATTTATCGGGATCAATGAAATATCGAAGCGACAGTTGCGTGAGACTATTGAAGTCATAATCTCCAACGGGTTCCACGCCCAGCATTTTGGAACCTTTTTTTTTTGGTAGGGATTTGAAGTTGGAATTTCAACTTTTGAGTGATTTTAATTGGAAAATTCCGATTTTTGGGGGATTTTAATTGAAAAATTCCAGTTTTTGGGGGATTTTAATTGAAAATTTCAAGTTTTGGATGACTTTAATTAAAAAATTTCAATTTTCTGGAGATTCCAATTAAAAAATTCCGGTTTTTGGGGGATTTGAATAGAACAATTGAAGTTTTGGATGACTTTAATTGAAGAATTCCAGTTTTTGAGAAATTTCAATTGTAAAATTTGAATTTTTAGGAGATTTCAATTGAGAAAGTTCGATTTTTTGAGGATTCCAATTCAAAAATTCAAGGTTTGAGTGATTCCAATGAAACAATTCAAGATTTGGGGGACTTTAATTGAAAGATTTCGATTTTTTGGGGAATTTTCGGGGAATTTTCAGGAATTTTCGGGGAATTGGGGAATTGGGGATTTTGGGATTCGGAGATTCGGGGATTCGAAGATGACTTCCTCTGTATTTCGACCGATTTCTGAAATGAACTCTAAAAAATTCAGGCTCGGGGCTTTTTTTTTGGAGTCTTGGATCGGAGCTTTCGGGAACTTTCGGTGGTGGTTTTGGACTTTGAAGATCTCAGTTCGAGATTTTGTAGCCTTGGGATTTGAGATTCTGGTTTCCAGACTCTCGTGACTTGAAATTCTCTGATTTCGTGACTTAAAATTCTCTGATTTCTGGACTTGAAATTCTTTGATTTCGTGACTTGAAACTCGAATTTCTTGTCACTGGACTTAATCTAATTGTGGCTTTTCGACCTAAAAAAATTCTGGTTTCTGGACTTTTGACTAGACTCTAGAGACTAATTCCAAAGATTTGGACTTTTAGACTGAGATTTTGACTGGGAATTTGACTTGACGGCTGGAAATTTGAGTGCTCAATCTTGACAATTGACTACTTTTCTTGAGCTCTTTTAACCTCCAGTTTTTTAGATGCTTTTGTCTCTGAAACGGGGCTCTAATTCGTGAAATTGGTTCTAGAGACTGTTTTCTGGGATTGTTTCCAGAGACTGTTTCCTAAAAAACGGTAAATTTTTGATTTTTAAAAAATCAAATCTGGACTTTTCCTGGGCCTATTTTATACTCGATAGCCAAAGATTTCAAAATAGGCTCTAGACTTGGTGGAACAGTAGGAAGAAGCAGTATGTTCCTGTGTGCAGGAGCAGCGCAAAAAAAGCCAAATTTGATCTGATTCACTGGCCAAAAAAACTCGGTGAGTAATTGGAACTTGTAATTTAGGAGTCTTGAAAAGCACGAGAGCCTTCTAGGAATTTTTCTAGTGACTGGACTCGAAAAATGCAGTGAAGACTGGACTAAATTGGTGATTTGAGGGTCAGACACGTCCAAAAAACCTGGATTTTGGAGATTTAAGTTAAGGCAAGACAGGTTGATCTTCTTAAGGCCCTGTAATTGGATTGAGAAGTTGGTTTTGGAAATAGGCTTTGGGATTGGGGACTGGACCTTGGGTTTTTGATGAAATGTTTATATGCAGGAAACACTAAATTAGCAGGTCAAAGACGGAACCCTCCAATGTTTAAGCCCTAGAATAAAGTATATGTAGTATCAGATGATATAGTCGCTTATTTACTCTAAAGATTCCAAAAAAAAAAGACAAAAGATTATACCTCTTGGAGTGACTCTGAGATTATATTAAGGTCAAAAATAGATCAAACTGAGTATTCGACCAAGGCTGATAAAGAGAGAAAGCTGATTTTGATGAACAATTCAAGGCTCCAACAATTCTCTGACTCTAAATTTGACTGGCTCTAAATCTGACTCTGATTTTAGTGTCTCTGATTTTTTTGACTGATTTTGACTCTGAAAATTTTAACACTGAGAATCTCTAAAACTTCTCGTGGTCTGTTTTCTTAAAAGCCACTTCGTGGGGGAGTTGGAAGGAAACGCAGAACATGGGTTTTGTGGGTGCAACTTTTCGCACCAAGTGAAAGGAAAAAGTGTGGAACGGAGCTGGGTGGCCGAGGTACTGCACAATGCGCGCGTGGACCCGATGGTGTAAGATTTCCATGGACGGTTCTGGTTTTTCGTCGGCGGAGAATTTTTCGAAGCAGTGGACGTTAATTGTGGGGAGGACAAATGTGGGGTCGTCCTGCACCTCGCGGAGAACTTCCTTGTCTCGAGTGTAGAGCCCGATGAACTCGTCTAGGAAGGTGAGTGCGGAGTCGGGGAGGTTCATGGCGTAGTGCGTGATGAACCTAGGAATGGGAAGCACCTGATTCTGTCCAGTCTGGACAGACTGCTTTTGTCCTTGTCCTTGTCCTTGTCCATTCTGTCCATTCTGTCCATTCTGTCCATTCTGTCCCTTGACTCTCCGGCGCTTGGGCTTTTGCTCGATGGAACCCGTTTCCCGGGCCCAGTCAAGAAGCATCCGTGGAGAGTCCCGGATAAACTGGCGGCCATCCAAATTATGGCACTTGACAAAGTCCGTCACGTGGTTCCGGACAACATTCTCCCCCAAGTACCGGTACGACTCCGGGTTCAAGTCGTTGGCCAAGACAAACACGTTTTTGCGGCCCGCCGGAACGGCAAACGGCCCGACTCCCGCAAACACATCGCCCACCGCCTGGCCCAGCTGGAACTGCTGGATGAGCCGTTCGTGCTCGGTACTCAACCTTGAGTTCCAATACACTTTGCTAAAGTCAAACCGGAACCTGCATCCGCTCTCGCTTTGCTCCACGATAAAGTCGTCTTTCCCGGCAAGAACTTCCATTTTGAACGTGCGGAACTTGGTGTCGATGGTATCGACTTTATCGACCACGGTTTCGATTTTGGGGTTTTTATCCAAGACAATCTGGCCAATCAAAGGCCCGTATTTCTTGAAATCGTTCCGCAAGTTGAAATGGGCAATGTGGCCCGCTTGGGCATACCCGGTGGGGATATCGTGGAGGAGATGTTCGGGGATAACTGCATGGAGAATGTCGTCGGCCTTCCAGAAGGAGTAGTCCAACTTAAGCGTATAGGGAGCGACCTTGATGTCGTGCTCCTTGATTTTGTGCAAAGTCGTGGGCGACATTTTGGCCTCATAGTCATTGATGTCGTTGATGTCGTCCTTCAAAAGTACCCCTTTGGTCCCGTTGAACGGCACAATGTGTTTGATGCC
This sequence comes from Metschnikowia mauinuiana, assembly GCA_002374555.1. Classification (NCBI taxonomy): domain Eukaryota; kingdom Fungi; phylum Ascomycota; class Pichiomycetes; order Serinales; family Metschnikowiaceae; genus Metschnikowia; species Metschnikowia mauinuiana. The sequence goes on along the minus strand of NKZY01000753.1, from coordinate 15,340 downwards.
CTGCACCTGCAAGATGTCGTTCTGGCACGTCTTGACAAAGTCCCCCAAAAACCGGGGCTGCGGGAAATACGCCACCAAAAGCTCCACTTCCTTGTGGAACAAACTGCGGTCCAAAACCTCCATTCCCCGGTGCACGGGCGGACTGAATTTGCCCGTCCCCATCACGTGTCGACGGTAAGATTTATTCCAGAGACTTCGGCTTTGCAACCACAAAAACAAATGCACGTTGCTTTTGTGTACGATCCGGGAAAAACTATATAAGCGGCCAGTTCTGCTGGGGAAGAGCTGGAAAAAAGTCACGGTGGAAAGCGTCTGATTTATGCTTGGACTCGGGGCCTCGCTTCTTCCATGCTCATCGTGCGCGCACCTCCACCCCACCAGAATCTCCAAACCACCATTAGATTTTTATTTTCCACCCCACTAGTTTTGAAGCAACCAGACCGTAATAAAAAAAAATTGATTATGGTTCTTGAGGCATGGACTGAAATGGTTTAAATGATTTTAGTTTGAGAGAAATTTCCTGGTTTGTGGGGCTTTTTTTGCCGTTTTTGGTGTATTATGTGCTGGCGTCACGTGATCTAATATGCGACTTCAGTGCACTCCCATTAGGCCACCCATTAGGCCATCCATTAAAGACTCCTTCCATCACGTATAAGTCTTTGTTGGTGTAGATCTGGTCACGTAGCAGCCGTTGTTGGGGTAAATGTGGTTACGTGTAAATCTTGGACACCATATTTTTGAAACTATTACTCTGTCTTGCATATAACAATATAGCGAGAGCACCAAACGTACATTATATGCACTACTGGAACTTGATATTTGCAGCATCTTTTACTCACTCTATTGATATACAGTTCCTTTTATGTTAGAGCAACACTTACTAGTCCATACTACCGATCCTGTACCTAATCTAAACGAGGGAGTGTTACATTAAAATCCAAAGTTCTAGACCCTAGTGTTGCCATTCGCTTTTGTGACCACCCTCACTCTTTACTATAAATACCCCCCTCCCCCCACCCTTTTATTGACAACCTTTTTTTCCACCCCTCCTCATTCTCCGTCAACTCCAATTTCTAGTCACTCCAATTTCTAGTTATTCCAATTCCTAGTCACTCCAATTTCTAGTGACTCCAGGACCGCCACTAAATCCATTCACAATTTCTTCTTGTTCTTTTTGGATCAATATCGGACTGGGATTGGACACGAGGAATGGAGATATTTATGGAATGGAGAAGTATTGGGATGGAGATGTTGGGATTGGTGCTGCTTTCCTGTCTCTTTTGCATGTCTTTCTGTATGCAGTCCAGATATTGAATTGTGAGTGTTAAATATGATAGAGAGGGTCGATTTGAAATCTTTCTTTGAATGCCCTGGTTACGAAAGGGAAAAGATAAACAGAATCATTTATGATGGAATTATAATGAGAGGTGGAGCATGTGGTGGTATATGCAGGATAGATATAAAATGTACGTCTTTCGTCCTTCTTTTCCATTGACATTAACGACGCTTTATTAAGATATTCAAGTTTCTTTTAACAACCAATATCGAGTCTGGATCCTTTACTATGGTATCTTTTTCCTAGGATATTGTGTCTCGGGAAGGTGAACTATGAGTGACACCAGAAACACCCGAATCAGAAGAGTCAAGATCTTCCAAGGATCCAAAAAAATTGAGTCTTAAGTGGAATTTTCATTTGCTTTTCGAGATTTTGAAGCATCTTGAAAATTGGAGTCGTGCAGAAGTGACGAATTGGGCAGTTGACAGACAAAAGATTGCCAGATTGTCAGACAATAAATTGGACAGAAATTGGACAGAAATTGGACAGAAAGTGGACACAGCTACACAACTTTCAGTACCCTTTATTCTATGGAGATTAACTGGATCATATGGAAATGTACTGAAACGTATCGTGATACTTTCTATTTCTGTGCATCTTTCCATTTGTCTATTTCTGTCCGCCGGGGCTCTCCACACAAATTGTCCAATCCAATACACTCTCCCGTTTTGGTTCCTCCACTTCTTCACCAGTGTTTTCCCGGGCTTATACTTTACAAATCTATGGTGGCAGAGACTATTGATACCAGATGGACTATATACACACCCGGGGACTTCTTTACCAATTTGATGTTGAAAAAACAAGATTTTGTTAAAACTCGCTTAGCATAAAATCAAGGAGCTATGGATTCACGAGTTGAATCAAAAATAGATCATTTCTATTTTTGGAAAAGCCCTTTTTTGGAGTATAGAAATGTCTTTTTGGTTGGAAAATTGCGAAATCCTACAGAACATCCGCACATCCCAACCATGGCATACTCTCCACACAAAACACACCATTTCCAACCATTTCCAACCAGAAAAAAAAATTGAAGAAGCATTTTAGCGTTCCAGAATTTAGACCGTTCTCCAAATTATTCTGTCCATGCTCCCTCAATCATCACAAACCATTTTCCGTTTTTGTTCCATTTTTCACTTGTTTGACCCTATCCTGCATATAGCGCGCGGCATCGCACAAGCCAAGCTCGCTCATACTTTAAACCACCCCATGAGCTCTGTTATTACCATCAGCAAGCCGTTCCGCCAGGCGGAGTTCTTTGAAAATGAAAGTGCAGAAACCTCCGACGTGGAAATGCTGGATTCCGAAAAACCCGCCGAAAAAACCCCCAAAAACAACCACAACGGCGCCATCGTCACCCCCGGCGAACTAGTCACCGATGACCCCACGTGGATGAAAGGCCACGGCACGTACTTTTTGGAAAATGAAACGTACTCGTCGGTGGCGGGCAACGTGTCACGTGTCAACCGGTTGTTGAGTGTGATTCCGTTACGGGGAAGGTACGAGGCGGAAACCGGAGATCACGTGGTGGGCCGGATCACGGAGGTGGGCCAGAAACGCTGGAAAGTCGATATTGGGTGCAAGCAAGATGCAGTGCTCATGCTTGGGTCGGTGAATCTCCCTGGAGGTATTTTACGGCGCAAGTCCGAAAGTGATGAGTTGCAAATGAGGAATTTCTTAAAGGAAGGAGACCTTTTGAATGCAGAGGTACAGAGTGTGTATAACAACGGGTCAGCGTCGTTGCATACGCGTTCTTTGAAGTACGGAAAGCTCCGAAACGGTGTTTTCCTTAAGGTGCCGTCCAGCTTGATCATCAAGCAGAAAAACCATTCCTACGACTTACCCGGAAACATCAGCATCATTCTCGGAGTTAATGGGTACGTTTGGTTAAACAAAACCAGTGTTTTGGCGGCGGCAAACTCCGCCAGTGCCCATACAAACAAGGCCCAGAGTTCTCTTGCGTCCAAGGGAACGTATAACCCGGGCCAGGGATCCATGTCGATTACTCGATTGGAGGAGGAGAGTTCCTGGGAAATCTACAGCGACAAAAACGACGAAATCAGCAATAATACGCGAGCTACCATTGCACGGTACCATAACGTGCTCAAGGCGCTTGCTTCGTGTGAGCTAGGAATCACAGAACTGAGGATCCGCATGGGCTACGAGGCCAGCATGATGTATTCCGATGCCAGCAGTTTGATTGAGAAAGATGCCCAGGAGAGCATTTGCCAGGATATCATCAATTCCGAGAGAATGCGGGGAACCAGTAATGAAGAGTGAAGAGAGTGATGATTACCAAAGTACCACTGAAAATATCCCCCCCTTCCCCCAATGTCTAAATGTGAGGTTATAGCCACAACAATATGGGTCTATCCCGATTTATACCAAACAGCAGATACAGCAGATACAGCAGGTGTTGGACAGAATTAGATATATTTAGTGGATTAGACAGAATTAGACAGATTTAGTAGATTAGTTCCTAATGTACACAGCGTACTACTGTTTCAATGCAACTACTGGTGTCTTGGTTTCTATCAATAGAACTGATAACCTTACAATTCGTATCGATTTCCACGACGTCCTGCATACAAGCCCACAAGTCTATACCTTTGTCTACCCACCACTTTAAAAATATCACCCAGTATCAGATACACCTAACAAAAAAATCAATTTTTCCACGTAAATTTCATCTCCAGAACACCGAAATTTCCATGTTCCATGGCTCTACACTACACTATAAGAGTTAGACTACGCTTAGAGAGTCTCCGCTGTAGTGAAAACGATGGAAAAATCAAGAACACGTTCGGAGAATGGTTTTTTATGATTTAATGGCTTAAATGACTTGCTTTTTCCCTTTTTTTCACCTTTTTTCCGTTTTTTTTTTCGGTTTTTTTGCTTTCAAATCGGACCATAACTCTCTAATATACCTTTAATCCTTGGTACCTTTATTCTGTGAGACTTCTAGGCAATCGGGGATTATGTGGACCCCAATACAAAAAGATTCTGGAACGTTACCATGAAAATTTGAGTCTAAAGGGCCTGGTGGGTAATTAGAATTCGGTTAGTCTGATAATCGAGGAATAAAGGTAGTCAACTTTCGACAGGAATATTATAATTAAACTTTCACACCACCAAACAAATCCTAATTTTCGTCTCTTTGACTCGACTTGATTTCAGCTTTGAACGGGTTTGTGGGGTTTTCTAAAATTAATGTTATGCTTCCAAGAGGGTTACCTGCAGGACAATTCCCATGTGCAGGTCCGAATGGGGTACGTATCTCGGGCCCCAGCAATGGCACCCTCACTAAACTTAGACAGCTTATTTTTACCAAACGTTTCATAAAATATATAAAGTTTTAGCCAATTTCAATTTATGTATGTCGAAAAAACTACGCTTCCCTCGTACACTGCTGCATGGTCCTGCATCTAGTTAACCATGGCCCATAACGTTCTCTCCATACATCTATAAATCTCTATCTGTCAATCTGTATTTAAATATCGACCTCTGATTCCATTCTTGGTACCTTTATCTCTATTAACAACATGGGGCCTGCATATAACGGGCGGAACAAGTATTATTGGTATTTTTCAAACCCATAATTAGAAGTTGGAACTATGGAATTCGTCTCGAATACACTCTAAACTTTAGACCGTGTAGTAACCTTAGTTTTTTATTCCTAAAATTTGAAAATATACTGTAATTATCACTGTTCCAACCTGTGGGGCTCTCCTTCTCTCTATGCAGTCCATTTCTGGAAACTCCATGATAAAATCCCATCAAATACAGATTCGAATCGTGCCTCATACTAAAGAATTTATAGTGTAGGGCTCACAATTAGGTCTTAGAAATTGTGCCTCTCAAAGGTCTTAGCTCTGCTTTAGAGGGAGATTGCCTTGTAAAGGCATAAAGTAAGACAATAATTTGGAACTCATTCAGGCCATAGTTAAGACTCCCTTGAAATCTCCACTAAACCACTGAAGCTCCACTAAAAAATCTACTAAAAAGTCTACTAAAAAATCTACTAATTAAGTCTCCATTTTTAGACTCCTTCTGGACTCCTTCTAGACTCCTTCTAGACTGCTTTCTAGACTGCTTTCTAGGACTCTGTCTTTGACTCTGTCTTGGACTCTGTATATATTTCTGATTGCCAGGATCTAGATCCATTCCTTGTTCTTCGTTGTTCAACACCCAAATTTTGACTGGAGAATTGGCCTGCACTGCAGACGACAACTCCATGAGGGACATGTTGAACGAAGTATCTCCGTCGATCTCAATAAAAATAGCATCGGGCTTACGGATTTGGGCTCCGATGGCCGCTAGCAAACCGTAACCCATAGTGCCCGGAAAATCGAAGCACAACCGGCGGATATGGACGAATTTACCAGCGACGAGTCGTTTGAACAGGACTCTGTTTTCGACCACGTGTCCCCATTCAAAGATTTATCTGATTTGGAGGCTCGGGAAATCGAAATCATCCCCACGCATCGGTTACCGGACACAAGCTTTTTTCCCCGAGTCCACGGAGTACGAAAAGTACTGTATTCTTTTGGCGTCGTCCACCGAAAAACTCTTGGCGCAACTAACTGCCGAAAAGAGCAAGTGTTTGCGGCTATACAGCTTCATTTTCCGGCATGGATATATCATTATCCGGCAAGGATGTCTCGCTGGAAGTTAAGAAATCTCGTAAATAAGGTTCATTAGTTTTAGCCTCGGTCGTGTCTATACTGGTTTTTCTCTCTAAACTAGTACTTAGAAAATAACTATACCTCTGATTAGACTACTCTGATCAGACTTAGTTCCATAAACTCAAAGACTTGCTGTTAATTTTCACCGTCACAGCAATAGTCTCGATTGAGGACTGATTGATGGCAATTGCTCTTTTGACAAAACCTCCCATCAACAATTGGGAGGAGAACGAAATCGATTGCTCGAAAATCGCATTCCAAATGCACTCGGAGTTCTCGTTCATGGACAATGCCTTCTTCAAGAAATCAATACCACTAGCATAATCTCCAATGGCACATTCGGCACGGCCCAACATGTACTGGCTGACCCACGATTTGGGGTCCATTTTGCTAGTGTGTTGAAACACCTTGATAGCCGCATCAACCCTTCCACAACGACTTAGCTCTTTATTCTACGTATGATCTCTCATTGAGTCCAGTTCTTCCTCTAGATCCAGGATTTTAGTTCCAATCAGTGACAGTATATTCTTAGAATATACGGAAAATTTAATGATCCGGTGGGAAGGATAGAATTCAAGGGTACGACTCTACGGATCCAGGAGTTTGATTGAACACTACAAATGGACTGATTAAGCACATTACAAAGGGGATTTTGAAGGATATTTTCCAACTTATTTCTGAAAGATATATTCAAGGTTGATTGGTTCAATTGACAATAGGCGGAGAGTCAGTCTCAACCATAACAGGTGGAGCAACAGGAGATGGAGCCGTGGAAGTCGTGGAAGAAATATCAGTATCGTCCAAAACAAGCACATTCAACTCTGTATCGGAGGGATAAGCGACCATACCCTTCCATTTCGTCCTGGCGTCCCGTTTCGACCTGCTACCAATTTCCGGCTCTTTGGCTTCGGCTTCCTCCGGGCTCATCAAGTAAATATCAGCAGACTTGAATATCCGTCCTGCCACTACTACTGGGATAGTTTCTTTTTCTGGTCCATTTTCTGGTCCATTTTCTGGTCCAGTCCCCTGCTCGGCTTTTCCATCCATATAATATCCTGTCCGGACATTCAAAACCCGAGACTTTTCATCCAAACGCACTTTCATTGGAGTCACCTCCGACTCGGGCCCATACGCCAAGGAACCGTCCCGAAGACCCAAGACCTTGGCGTCGGTTGCACCCATGGCCACTCCATTTTCCAACGTAAACACAGGCGCCGGCCATTTAATGCTGGGGTTGAAAGTAAAAACAAGCAAGTCGTACTCGAGGTGTGGGAATTTCATTTGGAGGAGTCTGTGGAAACGGCCGTCGACTTTGGTGTAGAGCCCGAGCCCCGAGGCCGCGCATAAAGTGGCTGCGAAAAAGAGGTAGAAGTTCATGGAAAAAGATTAAAGAAATAAAATTAATAGAGAACAGAGAAAAGAACTATAAGTAAAATAAGGAATGAATTAGAATTAGTAATTGCGCAAGGGTGTTTATAAGGGGAGATGGGAAAAGAGCTGATTTCAGTTTCGTGCTCATTTTTTTTGGGGGAAATTACGAAGTGGGGGAAATGACGAAGTGGGGGAGAAGGTTTTTTAGAGAAATATTAAAGAGTCATATTAAAGCATGGGAGTGACCACTTTCCCGATCAGTGACCACTTGCCCGATCAGTGACCACTTGCCCGATCAGTGACCAATGGCATTGTTGGGTCACGTGATGCAAATGTTTGTTAAAGGCGGAAAAAAAAGTCGCCTGATGAAAACGCGCGTTGTCTTTGAAACCTTAATACGTCCCTAGAAATGAGCTCACCGTCACGTTTCCACCAAAAAAAAAAAAAAAAAAAAAAAAAAAAAAAAAAAAAAAAAAAAAAAAAAAAAAAGAAAAAGAAAGAGAAAGAGAAAAAGAGAAAACGAGCGAAAAAGAGAAGAGAAAAAACTGACCAGAAAAAAACCTTATTTTTCACTGAGGCTTTAGAAACTTTTTTTTCATTTGTCTGCAGGAAAAAGTGTAGGTGTAAAGTTCGCACACCAAAGTCTTGAATGAACCAGGCACTGGGAATGACCCCAAACACATTTTTGAAAGACAGAAAAAATTAGAAAAACAAATTAATAGGATACATTTCCTGTTTCCTAATTGGGAAATACATTTTTGGGAAATCCTTTTTTGGGAACTTCCTGTTTGGGAAATGTTGGCCTGATTTTGAATTGGTCATCAATGGAGTTTCAGATTAGCGGATTTTCTTTGAGAAATTCTGGTGGCAGGAAAAGTTTAATGGAACACGCGAGTCAATGCAAGAGTGAGGTTCCTACATTTCGTCATTTCCAAAGATTTCAAAATTCCAAAATTCCAAAATTCCAAAATTCCAAAATTCTTCAACCACCATTTCCTAATCCGGTAATACATTCTTCTCTTTACTTTTTTCTTAAATTTTGGGAACTGTAGGGACTGTTCTGGGGACTGTTCTGGGGAATATTCGGGGGACCAGTGGTTCCAGTGGAGAGTGCGAAAAAGGCCAACCGGTGCTTTGACAATGGACGCTTGTATGCAGGACATTTGAGACATCAGGACATTAGGACTGGACAATTAAGAAAATTCGGGATGATTCAAATTCTTAAATACTTTAATTAACGAGAAGGTCACGTCTGATGATTTGAAATGGAATTTACTTTGGTCTACTTTCATTTAAGAACCCGTGATGTAGTCAGATTCAACGGTCACTCTCTTTCCCCCAACACTGGTCATTTTCTGGAGGTTTCCGTAGGTTTCTGGAGTTTTTCAGGAAATATCAAAATGACACTTTTGAAGTGAGTTTGGTAAAATGTTATTTTCTGAAACTTCTTAAGTATTGTCTAAAGTGTATTCTGAGGAGATTTCTAGAAATCTCATTTTTTTTAGGTTTTCTGAGGAATTTTTAAGGTTTCAGAAGTTTTTTAAACTTGTGACTTGTTTTTTATTCATGTCCTTAAAAACAATCCTTCTCCTTTTAAAAAATGCTATTAATAAATCTGAGTTAAGGTTATTTCTAGATGATCATGAGTGAACTCCAATGGTATATTACATGCAGGAAACAATGATTTTGGCTAATTTCCAGAAAAAAAGATATTGAGTATCAGGAAAAAATTCTCACCAGAAACGTGATATAATACCTTAAAAATGGGCTTAGTGATTTTAGTGAAATAAGGTTTGGTCATTGGAAAAATGGATGTCACGAGTTCAATTTTGAATGGAATCTTGGAGAAAGAAATCTATGAGGTAGCGTGAAATTTATATTAACCATTTCTTAATTCAGAAAAATTTTCGGTTACCATTAGTTATCACAAGGAACTCGTAAGCCAGGCAATTCCGTTCCAAGAATCTTTGAATGGTCTTTGTTGATAAGATCTCGAGTCACGTGATCCTCAATCATAGTGGTCACTCAATCATAGTGGTCACTCAATCATAGTGATCCAGGAAGTCTAAATACTCTAAAACGACCAGCACTCTCAGTATATTATTTTCTTCTGGTCATCCTCTCAGGTGAGTAAAAACTACTACAACAACTACCAAAGTAACTACTATAGATAAGAAATGGTAGATGACAGACGCGTTGGTTCGTAAATGTACTCTAAAAATACCAATCCAGAGCACATTCATCAGATTCTCCTATCACTCAATAAAATTGTTAGGGTCAGAGTTTAACCCTAGGACCTTCACAATTACATTTTTAATTATCTTAGGGTGTACTGGTATTTTTAATTATACGTTGGGATAAAATACCGTGGGATAAAATGAGTTGGATTGATCAAGATGACAAAGAGTGTTTTGAAGAGTTGTTAGAGAATAACGAGATGGGTTTTTTATTTCACGCAAAAGTTTACACTAACCCGTAAAAAGTCTATAGTCATTTTCTTCTATAGTCATAATCTATGAGTCTATAATCTATGAGTCTATAATCTTTGAGTCTTTTCTCATCCATAGATTTTATAGTCTATAGTGTATAGTCTAGATTTGAGCTATGGAGGTATCATACTGAAGAGGTTATAGTGAGATATAAGTCAAGCCTAGAATCGGAAATCTTTCAAAGTCTACCATTTCCTGTATATAAGTGAGTCTTGTGATCTTCGCCATAAGTCTGAACTGTACAAGTCTGTACCCTAGATTGTACTCTAGAAGTCTGTTCTCTGAGATTTGAATTTAGAATCTGAAACCTGGTCTGTGGCTCTGTGGTAGGATTGTATGGTAATTTAGTCTGCATCATAGGATAAGAAGGCCTGTGTATTATGATGAAGTCTTGGTTAACCGTGGGAATCTATTGAGAAATAATTAGATGGAGTCGCTGGATTGTATTAGTGGACTCGGGCGCAAGCCAGAATGCTTTGGAGAAGCCTTGTATAGAATTATATGCAATTGAACGATGCTGGGAAGCAGGCACTCTTCAGTCCTTCACTTGGTCATTCATCATAAGCTGAATCAGTTATTCGTCCAATCAGTCCAATCAGTCTTGAGTCTTGAGTCTTGATCAGTCTTGAGTCTTGATCAGTCCAATCAGTCTTATCGCTCTTGAGTCTTGAATCTTGATCAGTCTTCAGTCTTGTCTTGACTCTTGATCAGTAGTGAATGCCTCTGAGTCTCATACAAATAGTCATGAGCTTCATATGAGTTTCTTCAGCTTCAAGTAGAAGCGGATATAGATCACCTGCACAACGCCAAACACACAGATACACGTGAGAATAGTGATGGTGGTTCTCATGTAAGTCTCGTAGATGGTTTCATTGACGGTTCTGAGCTCACTTTGACGCACCTTTAAGGATTCCGATACCGACGTCGACGATTGGATTTCTTCCCGGATACGGTGAAGCTGCACCAGGAGCTTCCCCACGGCCGTTTCAAAGTCCCGCTCGTTAAAGTTGGTCTGATCGGTGGTGTCTTCCCCAGCACCAGGCCCCGTCTTATCGTCCTTAAAGTATTTGGCGTATTGATCATAGTTGGTGGCCTTCAACATGGTGATGTTCCGGATATCCACCGATAACGTCAATTCACGTGAAGATCTCTGGAAACTCCACGACTTATCATAGTAGATATTGTCAAAGCAAATGTACACGTAGGACTTGCCGATATGAGGAATCATCTCTGCGGCATACTGGGCGTCACGTGCCTTGTTGCCATTTTGGCCGTTGTTCTTGTGATGCATTCGACTTAGTAGGTTATGGCTGGCGCCCAGGTGTTGTTCGAACTGCACAGGGTTATTCAAGTTGGTGAACATGATCGTCTGTTCGCCCGACATATCGTTCATGGTGCGGAGCACATTGTTATCTGAATCAAGCACATTGAGGTTAAGTTTCTGCAGCGCTATCCGATCGCCACTATTGATCTGCGCCATGATTATATCGTCCTTGGAAGTACGGTAGCTGACGCAATTCAAGAGGTTATTGATGCCCGAGTATTTTTTCTTATCGCCTGTGGCCACGGGAGGAATCATCATGCCGAGGGCCATGACGTGGGCGGCCCATGCCAAAAATAGACACGCGGATGGGATCAACATTGAGAGTCAATAGTCAAATAGTCTTATAATGGACAGGACAAAGGGAAAGGAAAGTCAAATGCCGGGAATAGAAACAACACTCCACAGTGAACAGATCAAAAAAGATCAAGTAATTCAGGGTCGGTATAAGGAATCAAAGGAAGGGGACGAAAAGGACACCAGCGGGAAGCGGAATGAAAGGTGAACCGAATCAAAGGTGACCAGAATCGAAATTGAACCGAATCAAAGGTGAACAGCTTCAAAGGTGAAAGCAGAATCAAGCCGGAAGCAGAATCTAGAAGTAGAATCTAGGGGTGGAAGGCGAAGCGGCGGCTAATGGAGGTTGGAAACCCAATCAATAACAAACCAACAGATGGAGATGTGGAAGGAGGAAAAAAGGCGTGATTGCAAGTGGCCAAAATTTAAATTTTAAGAAGGCAAAGTAACGAAGGATCACACGAGCAGAGGAAAAAATAACACAAGTCTTGTGGGTTTCAAGATGTATGGCCTGAGCCTTCCGACTAGAAGTATCCTGCGGAGGGAAAATGAACAAGTAGTATATACACGTTAACTTTTTGTATTTTTGTAGTCGGGGAAGCTTCTTTTTCGCGTTCTTCGCTGCTGCACTTTTCGCTACGTTTTGCATGCACCTTTCCACCTTTCCAGGGCGCGCCAGCTTTTTCATGCGCGCCTGCCTATATGCAAGGCTTCCTCCCCAGAAACTCTCGGCCCCGCCTCACGCTAATCCCCTCCACTCTACTACTCTCTACTACTCTCTACTACTCTCTACTACTCTCTACTACTCTCTAATACCACTACTCTATCTCTTATACTAATGGAGTCTGTCTAAAGATATTACTATGCTATACTAGACCATAGTAGTCTATGCTTTACTCTCTACTCTATTCTCTCTAGTACTGTACTCTTTCTAATACCACTACTCTCTCTTATACTAATATACTCTCTCTCAAAATATTACTATACTATACTAGACCATACTAGAGTCTCTGGTAATACCACCGTACTCTTTAAAAACACCACTGTACTCTCTAATAATACGACTATACCCTCTCTACTACCGTGACTATAATCTCTAATGTGGCTTCTCTACTACTATCACTATACTCTCTCTAATAGCACTACTCTCTAAAACCACTATACTGTACTCTCTCTACTTTCGCTACACTCTCTTTACTCTACCATCACTATACTCTACTATTACCACTAAACTCTACTATACCACGATCGACTTGTGGGTATAAAGCTAAAAACATACCAGGGAGTCGCTTCTGTTCGCAGAGGAGTTGAGCAACTTGGCAGCCGAGGACTTGGAAATACCTGAAACTTATAGAGCGGATGCCGAGGATCCAATCTCCAAGAAGGTCCAGGAAATGTTGAGCTCCGACGACTTCAAGCAGTATATGGAGGAGTCCAAGTAAAGCCCCCCACAACTTTGTACATAAGAAAGATAACGGAGGTCATTGCACCTCGATAGAAATACTTGCTACTATAAATCATGCTAGATATATTTCGTTAAGCAGCTCTACACAATACCCATATAAAGCCCAGTCGTCATCTCTCTTCTTCCTCTTCGTCATCCGTCTCTGTAGCAAGCCTAAGCTCCTCATCCAACTTGGACTTTCTCAACTTCTGAGCATCATGCACGTTGAACCGGCACAAAGGGCACGTCGAGTTCATTTTCAACCACGGTGCTATCCAGTCCCTGTCAAACATGTGTTCTTTTTTGGGGCTGCCTTGGAGTGAGCAAGGAAGCTTGACTATCAACGGGTAATCGTTATCGGTATACTTATTGGTAAAGATAGGACAATCTCTCTCCACTCCAGTATACTCTCTGAACTACTAGCTTCTATATTTTCTCTGATATCTACTTTAGACTCCAGTATATTCTCTATAACCAATATACTACTTTTTATTTTCCAGTATATTCTCTGTGCTACTACCACTATACTATACTCTACTCTTCCCGACTCTGCAACCACCAAAGTCTAATTAACTCTCTCTTTTCTTTCCACTACTCTACGCTACTATACGGTACTATACTATACTATACTATACTATACTATACTCGTCTTTACTCGGCAAATACCGCCATACTTTCTCTCTCTGCTTTTTGTCTATTACTCTATTCTACACTGTTTAGTCTCTCCACTCCTACGATTACAATCTCTCTAATGATACCACTTTACTTTTCTAAAATCACTGTACTCTCTCCTAAAATTCCACTATACTCTCTTCAAGAATACCACTATACTCTACTCTTTGTACTCTTTTCTATCTAGAAACCCACTTTTTTTCTTCCAATAATACCACTATACTATACCATTCTAATTATAATATACTCTAATATACTCTAATATACTACATCACACTGTACTATATAATAGTAGGGTTTTCCTAATGGTAGTAAATGAATCATAGTAGTAAATTCCTAGTAAAATCTTTGTAATAGTAACTTCCTAATAGAGGTAATTCCCAAAAGAATTAATCTAATATATTAGTATATTCCTGATCTTGATAAATTCATTATAGCAGTTCCTAATAGTAGTAAAATCGTAATAGTAAATCCCTAATAGTAGCGTTTTCCTAAAAAAGTAAATCCTAATAGTAGTGTTTTATACTATACTATTCTCTATTAGTATCACCATACTCTCTCTAAAAACACCACTTTCCTCACTCTAGTACTACGACTATACTCTCTAATCGATTCTCTCTACTACCATTATAGTCTCTCTGATAATACCACTATACTGTCTGCCATCATACTACTCCACTCTGTCTAAAAATGTACTATACGTTTTCTAAAAGTACCACTGTACTCTACGACTACCACGGTACTCTACTCTCCTAAATTTCCACTATACTCTCTAAGAATAGTTCTTTACTGCATTACCAATACCACCGTAATCTACTCTCTGCCTGCTAGTTTCTATATATTCTCCAGGATGTATTCTATCCTCTAATCTCACTCTAATCTAGTATTCTCTACTATAGTATACTCTCTCTAATAGTACGATTATACGATACTTTAATATATTCTCTCAAGTCTGGTATATTCTCTGTACCACTATTCTCGATATATACTCTTCTATTATACTTGACTATAGTACTTCACTCCCTCCTAAAACCACTATACTCACTTTAAAATCCCCCTCTACTAGGATTTACTCTCACTACTCTCTACTCTCCACTCTAGTATATTTTCTCACTACTCTCTACTCTCCACTGTAGTATATTCTCTGTACTAATATTCTATATTCTCTAGTTTAGTCTCTAGTATATCTCTCTTCTGTCACAACTCCACTCTACACTTCTCTATACTATCCTAACTCCACTATACTCTCTCTAAAGATACCACTAACTATATCTACACTTTTTTACTATATTCGTACCACTATACTATGCTAGACGGAACTGTATTATACTCAACGCTCTGTACTCCAAGTTTCAACTTTCACATCCTCTTTGTTTTCTATTTTCTGTCAATAGTTTACGATAATAAATCCAGTTCTATTCCGAGTAAGCTCTTATAAATTGATAAATTATAGAGTCTAATAAACTGACCGAATGCTGGACTTCTAAATCTAGGGAGGTATGGTGCTGGCTCAGCATCAGATTCCATGCTACAGATTTCGAGAAAAATCAGCGATTTTCTAAAATTACTCTACAGAGAATCGTTTCTCACCTAAACGCATCGCTCAGTGGTCTAGCCCTGAAAAACTTGTCCCTACAAATAGTCCTGGATATCTATTTATCTATTTATCTATTTATCTATTTATCTATTTATCTATTTATCTATTTATCTATTTATCTATTTATCTAT
>NKZY01000752.1:36694-49321 GCA_002374555.1 Metschnikowia mauinuiana | reverse complement strand
TTTTTGGGTTTTTTTTTTTTTTTTTTTTTTTTTTGACCAATGAACTTATCAATAAAAGATCAATAAAAGATCAATAAAAGATCAATAAAAGGCGTTTTAGAGAGTAAACGTGTAGGCTGGCATGGATCATTGGTCGACTGGTGTGAATTGGCAATATGAATTTTTTTTAAAATATGAATTTTTTTTCAAAAAAAAAAAAAAATTCTTCCATGTTCATTAAAAGCTGATTCTTGTCAAACCCACTTACTAATTGTAGTACTTATTAAAAAATCCCCGGAGGCACGAGTATAAGTGAAGATGGAAGATTGAAGATGGACTGGGTGCAGGAACATGCAGCAGTTGAAAGAGAGAAGGCCAGCTTCCTTACGACACACTCGATGGAATTGGCTGCAAAAAGAAACACACTTCATGTCAAAAATTGTCTCATCAGATCACTCAAAAATAAAAGGCTGACTGCTATGGCTGAGAGGCTGAAAATGGTGATTCTGAAATGAATTACTGGTAATCAAGTATGTACTGGAGCTAATGGTGTTTTAACTGCTATACCTATAGATATAGCTAAAAATAAATTACATTGTAAATCTATTGATAAAACTAATAAACTAGTATTATTTATTAATATTTCATGTATAGCTATAGCCATCCTTTATTGGATTTAGGGAGCTCATATTCAATGAATTGTTATTCTAGAACGTGAACTACGAAGTCAAGGCTGACGATCTCCATTATGGATAAGACACACGAACTTACCAATAGTCTAGTCATCATCCACCACTTTACGAATGGATGGAAAGTTTATACTAACGACTAACTAATAGGATCTTGCACCACTACAGATGAGCATACAGACGATTATTGGTCACTTTATTCTTTGAATAGACATGGACCTATTCGATATCTTAAGGTATGTGTTGAGCCTCCGAATCCTCCCAACCGATCAATCCACCAATCAATCTCAATGACGAGCAGCGTCCTTGGCTCTTACCATAGACCAGTACACCCTAAGATAAAAAAAAGCTTTCCACTTCAAAACCTTGATTGGGGTAAGGAAATAGAGAAATTGGTGGGTCTTCTCCAAAGCCTGAACATTAGAAGGCTTGGGTTGACTCATAGGGCTCACGCCATCAACACTTTTCTCTACTCCAAGTTTTATTATAGCGATTTACATTGCCCAATGCCAAATAAGCTGATTAATAAGCTTAAGACCTTGGTAAAAGGTTTCTTCCCTCGTGTTGGAGTGGAAAAAATCTTTGCAAGGATTGAGCACGGCGGATTTGGCGTCATCGATTTCAATTTACAATTGGCAGGCCTCAGAGCAGGTATCATCCATAAGGTACTTACAGCGGAAGACAACTGGTACTATACTCTCTTCCGAGGGAATATCCAGATGGCATCGCTTCTTCATCTCAAGAATCTACCCACAAGACGGGCTATCCTAAATGGATATGGAGCCAAAGTCTTGATGTGATGGGGTTTTCTCACAGACATGGAAGAATATTCCCGTTCAACCCATGCGATCCCGCATGGAATCCATTCTCACATCAACAAAGGCCTAAGGGATTACGAAAAGGTCTACATTAACCATTACCTCAAAATCACATACTTCGTTCTTCATCCAGGCACCGCAGCCACTACAGAAGAAGAATGGGAGGAATACGCTTCCAATAAGGGGTACTAAAAAGAGATGGGGAGACAAACCCTCATCTATAGTGTCCAAAAACCCCATACACAACTACCACTACGATATTATAACTACTATGGACCCCTTCTCTTTAAGAGTCGAAGCAAACAGCTCAAAATTAAAGAGAAACAATACGTCACCAGCCAAACCATCCAGGACCTAAACCCTAGTGTTGACTGGCCATATTTCTGGCACAAGTTCAAGAAAACAACCTGGACTTCTCATCCCTATGATTATATTCAACTATTTCACCTAGGAAACGATCTCCAGCACATTTATCCCACTTTATCGTGCCCTCTCTGTGGCCATACCTTCCCCACTGAGATTTTGGAAAGGGTCCGCCACATTTACTTTGAATGTACCATCTCCCAAGTCATTCGGAAAGAGTCCAGACTCACCGAAGTCCGCTCAATCGATTATCCCGTTGGAAATCATACGGCCGAGCTTAAAAAGCTCGACCTCCCTCCAATCTACCGCCATTAATGCCAGATTCAACGCGCAAAAACATTTCATACTGGAAACTGTCGTATCGACGACGATTCTAAGTGTGATTAAAGTTTTTTCCACGCGCGTCCCTCATTTCTTTCCACTCTATTAAGCTTTAAGCACACTCACGGAGTTTTTACACCGCCCAACGGTTTTCTCCGCCCAAATTCGTAGTTTAGTTTATAGTTACGAATAAACATATATATATATACATTTGCCATTGACAGATGAACGCAATTTGCCGGGTGAAGAGACGCTTCAATTTGCCACCAACCAAAGGAGCTCGTATTCAATGAATTGTTATTTTACTCATAGGTTTAGTCGTTGAACGTTTATAATCTTTAATTAAATAAACATATATAGATTCTACTTCGCTCCGGAATTCCAGCATTCCACCGAACCCACCTACCTATCATTTCGATGAAAATTAAGGGGTTTGCGTTGGACCTTTTTCTGCTGACCATGTCTGGTGTACGGGTGTGCCTTGTTGCCGCGGCGCAATTCCGGGGGTTGCAGCCATTTCCTCTACACCCAACCTTTTACAATGGACTAAGAGAAAACCCTATGGTTTTTTTTTTGTGGAAAAGATGTGAACAGTATTTCGGGCGATAAATGGAAATATATATCTAGAATAAAGGAAAATAAAAATATAATAAAAGTCTAAACATAAAGCGTTAGGACAGAAAAAGACATGAGAAAAAGACATGAGAAAAAGACATCTGAAAAAGACATCTGAAATTTTTGGGGGATACAACAACACGGAAATAAGTATTTGGAATTACTATATTGAAGGAAAATTGGTGATAGAAGAGCTTATGAGGTTTGATGAAACTCACACTCATAGCAGTGGAGAAAAAAAAAAAATAAGCCGAACAATCCCATTCTCTGCTTTGATGCCAGTGTTTCTGGCTTGTCCAAATATCGCCAGACCCATTAGAAGGTTATAAGAAGGACATACAGCGAGATGGTGAAGTTTCATAAGTACTGGACCATCTCCAATTTGGAGGTGTTTGTGCCGGTGATTCCTCTGTACTGTACGTGACGTCATTACCCCACTCAAACCTGGTAGAACTCTATTCTGAAATTATTTATGAACCGTCGTTTCTTGATGTTTGGTCCTAATAGTGTTGCCATCCTGCATTAAGAAACATTTTTCCCACAATCAGAGGTTGTCCTAGAAACCGTCCCGAGACTCGTCGTATCCTCCTCTGCTGCTCCATCACCCAATGAGGCAAGGCAAAACTCCCATTTGCCCCCAGCCTGGCCCTGAACGCTAGAAGAACCTAGAAATACTAGAAATAGCTAATACTCATTCACTTAATTTCATGTAAATTTATTTATTAGATCCAGGATTCAGCTGAGACATCCTTTGGGTACTGGAAGAACCTAGAGAATCTCTTCAAAGGGTAATTCTCTCCCGACTCAACACTCCTTCCCCGGGAAAGAATCCACAGAATCTCATGCTTGGTCCATCTTTGCTCAAAAACCCATCCAACAACCCCATCTTCGTCAACTGCTGGAAGATCTTGCACTTTAGAACCGTTGGCCCAAGAACATCAAAAGGTGGTCCTTGTACTTTTGGCCAAAACACTAGGCTCCCTCATGATCTTGCAATTAGTGACCTGAAAATATCTTTCAAATTTTCCATTTTCAGAATTAGCCGACGTTTTATGTTCTGGAGCTGGACCAATCACTGATTTGACTTTCTTTGGTCTGATTCGGACACACTTGCGTGGTTTATAGCTGACACTTGCTTGAGAGATTTGAGTTGGCGTATTTATGATATTCAAGCTACTTTTTTTCCTTTATTTATAATATTTTTAGGTGTAGCAGAATCAGCTATAGGATTAAGTCTAATACAGATTGAGAGGTAAAGTTACTAATACTTTCTAATGAATATTTTAACACTTATCTATGGAGAAATATATAAATTTCGGTTCATGACTAGTCAATAATAAATTTATCGGTTTTCAAATCCTAGAAAAAGAGAATTTATAAATAAAGAATTTGGATTTCCTAAAGATATATCAATAAATAAGAATGGATTTGTCACATTAAGGGTGTACTGGTCTAACTAGGGTGTACTGGTATATACGTGATAAATCAGGAGGATCTATAGCAATGTTTTCTACTATTTTAATATTAGGAGTAGTTAGAGTCGGTGGGCAGGATTGCTTTATTGGGAGGGGAGGAAGTGTGGGGCCTGCATATACAACCCTTTCGGACGATCTTCACGTGACATATATATAAAACAAAAAAAAAAGTACATTAGGAAAAAATGAAACTAAGGACTCTGAAAAAAGAAACGGGCAAATTTTAGACCAGTACACCCTAAGATGTGAAGAGTATAACTACTGATTTTTCCTGATCTTCTATGATAAATCCAGCTGTCCAGATCCATCCTTCGGTCTAAAAATAGCATTTTTGGGGATTTTCAAGAAGAACACTTTTTTTAAAGCGTTTGCCAAGTCGTATAATATTATTGTATATTTATCTATTTAATTATCCAATAGATTGGGGCATATAAAAGGGGAACCAGTGTGACTATATGCAGGTGCATATCACGTGCATATCACGTGCACGAGGAAAGGCTAGTTTTTCTGGCCACGCACCTGAACTAAACTTGTGAAGCTTATCATGGTGAATCTGCGTATGGAAAGGGCTTTATGGCTCAAGTATTGTTGGGTTGCTATTGCTGGAAGCCTGGAAACCGACCCCCAGCCGACCTGCATAAAGTCACTATCCTGCAGATAATGTATTGTGGGTGTACGGGTTTTCTGGTTTTTTTTCTTTTTTTTTCTTTTTCGCGGGCGTTTCACGTGACCTGCAGAACTTCCAGTCCCCAGACTCTCCGCGCCTCAACAGTGTCCTGCACGGCCACCAGTACAACAATACTCCATTTTGCTACGACACCACACTCGCCGGCGTTGCTTAGCACCTAAAGGAGAAAAAGACAAGTTTGGTACTGCAGAATAGATCCCCACGTGACACCCACTACCCCCACTTTCCCCCACCCCCCTCCTCACGTGCTCCCCCCACTCTCCACTGTCCTCCACGTGCTCCCCCCACGCCGTGTTCCATCCTTTTCAGTCACCGAATCCAGTCCCCATCCAGTCCTAATCCGGCCCTAACCCAGTCCCAATCCAGTCATCCAACCCGGCCATCTTACTGATCTGATCCGGTTCCATTTGGGTATTTTTTTTGAAATCTCCCGGACTTTTCCTTGGCCCATTATTGGTCCTTTTCTCCGTGGCTGTGTTCGTTTTTGATCCCTGATTTGATCCCTGATTTGATCCCTGATTTGATCGATTCTTTGGACTTTGATCTAAGGCATACTGGCTCTTCAATCTTCATCATCTTACATTTCTGACTTAATTCAAGGGTTCATTTAATCTGATTCAAAGAGTCTAGCTATTGAATTTGATTCCCAGTCATCTAAGGTTGTCATATACTCATTCTTATTCCTTGGTGCTGTTGTTGGTTTTTTGTTGAGGTGACTGATTTCCTTAGCCTTGATATTTACTCCTGCATTGATTAGTCTCTGACTATTCCTTTTTACATTGTGATCAGGCCTGATTTGTGCCTTGATTTGTACATTTTTGACTCGACTTTATGATGGTCAGTTTTTACCAGACGGTGTTTCAGAATAACCTGAAAAACACTTATCCCGACGACGATAATGACTGGAACGTGCCCCCGTTGATAGAGGACTCCAAACCGGGCCGTACACGGTCGATCTCGCTTTCTCGCTTTCTTTTTAAGGACACAGAGGCCTCGCTGGAGCCGGAAACCGCCGATTCCAAGAAACACGAAGCCAACTTTGCCAAGCTCCGATCCATATTCAAGTTCCTGGCCCTGCAGGACGGGGAAAAGCTGGAGAAATCTGCAGAAGGCATTGAAGCCGAAATGCCTGAGATCCACGAACCCTTGAAAACCGATGCGAAGAACCAGAAAAACGTTCAAGACGAACTGAAAAAGGGTCAAGAGGGGCTAAAATTGGAGCAGGAAGAACTTAAAAAGGGTCAAAATGACCAAAAAGAGCCCAAAAAGGGTCTAAATGATCTGAAAGAAGTCAAAAAAGCTCTAAATGACCTGAACGAACCAGAGAAAAACTCGTTCATGCCCAAACTCTTTTGTAAAGGCTCCAAAAAACCGATTTCTGAGCCCCAAAGACAAGATATAAGATCCCAGGACTCCATGGACTTTGCTCCAGCCAGCGTATCTTCTGAGGAGAATTATCATGAAGGCAGTAATGCCACGGGGTCCAGCAAAAATACCCTCGCTCATCTGTTTGCGGAAAAAGGGGGCCAGGTTTACCTTCGACACAATACGTCGATCCTCTCTGTTCCTTCGGGCAAGTCGCTGCGGCTATTAGACCCGAAAACGGCATTCAAGCCCGACGAGCCATTGTTCGAAATGAACGACAAGGATATGATGATCCCGGGACTGTCGGGCTCGGCCCAATCCGGATTTAGAATCAGCCAAAGCGGTGGCGCCGGTACCGGTCTAAGTACCGGTTTAAGTACCGGTTTAAGTACCGGTGCACCCAGTTCCGGGGCTTCTCCCGCTAATCCCGGAGGCCCTGGGCCTGCAGGTGCACTTCTGGCGCCGGTGACGCCGCTCCGAAAAACCCTCCGGAGAGTGGCGTCTGCGCCGTTGGTCCGGTTGCTACATGAAAAGTCGCCGTCTGCAGAACCCATCGAGGTGTTTGATGTCAACGACCACATTGGCGAACTCACGTTCCCCAAGGGAAGGCCCCGGACTTATACGCAGGGCCGGATGTACCTGAATCTGGCGACCCGAATCTTGGATGTCCAGGTCAACGAGGCGTGTTTCGAGAAAGTGCGGCTCTTGGGCAAAGGAGACGTGGGCAAGGTGTTTTTGGTGAAGGAAAAAGCCACGTCTCGGTTATACGCGATGAAAATCCTCAATAAAAAGGAAATGATCGACCGCAACAAGATCAAACGGGCATTGGCCGAGCAGGAGATCTTGGCCACCAGCAACCACCCGTTCATTGTGACGCTCTACCACTCGTTCCAGCTGCATGACTCGTTGTACCTCTGCATGGAGTACTGTATGGGCGGGGAGTTTTTCCGGGCTTTGCAGACACGGAACAATAAGACCATTGATGAAGACGATGCTCGGTTCTATGCAGCCGAAGTGACTGCTGCTTTGGAGTATCTCCATTTGCAAGGTTTCATCTACCGGGATTTGAAGCCCGAGAACATCTTGCTCCATCAGCTGGGCCACATTATGCTTAGCGACTTTGACTTATCGAAACAACTGGAGAATATCAAAAACCCGGAGATTCAATTCAGCAAAAGCCATAGTTCGTCCAACCCCAATATTGATACTAAGGCCTGCATCGATGGGTTCCGGACCAATTCGTTTGTGGGCACAGAAGAGTACATTGCACCCGAGGTGATCCGGGGAAAAGGCCATACCAGTGCCGTTGATTGGTGGACGTTGGGGATTCTTGTATACGAGATGTTATACGGAACCACTCCGTTTAAAGGCCGGGACCGTAAGGCCACGTTCAGCAACGTGCTCAAAAAAGATGTGCGTTTCTTGGATACAAAGTCCATTTCATCGCTGTGCAAGAGTTTTATCAAGAAACTTCTTATTAAGGATGAAGCCAAGCGATTGGGGTCGAAAATGGGAGCTTCAGATATAAAAAACCATCCGTTTTTCAAAGAAACACAATGGGCATTGCTCCGAAACCAGAAACCGCCCATGATTCCTGTTTTGACCAAAAACAAAAAGGCCGAGCAGAAATCAGAGAGTCCTGTGAATGACGCTCCCCCGTTTGTGCTCAAATCCCCGGGTTCTGACGACCCGTTTGCGCTGTTCAGCTCCGTGACGCTTCATTACGATGAAAACGAGTCCGATGCCATCATCGGCGCCGACTCCTCGTTGTATACAAGTGTGGCGTATACCATGACCAATAAGTCTGCGTCGGCGTCCAAGAAGGAAAAAGGCTTTTTGCGCAGGTAAGTCTGGAGATGAAAAATGAGAGGTTTGAGAAAAAAGTGATTAGATGAGATTGAGTTTGAGAATGGAGTCTGGAATGAAAGAGTCAAGTCTGGAGTCTGGAAGTCTGGAGTCTTAATGAAGAAATCAAGTCTGGAATAAAGTACAAAGTGTGTACAATCAAACAATTTCTGGGGTTTGGAAAAAGCCGATTTGGAGCAATAATCTTGTCCCAATTTATTCTTCCACTAAAACTATTCCATGCTTTGTTATTTTGAGAAGTTTGCATATCAAGGAATTGTTTTCTTTGCTGCAGTGGCTTCCTTGAATGATATTCATAATGATCTGGAAGGCCTGAAAAAAAAAATCCAACGAATCAGACATTTCCAACTGAACGGGGATTTTCCAAATTTTTACCAGAAAGAATTGGGCCCTTGGCTCGATATTCCACTGAAAAGATCCACCAGGCCAAAAGACTATGCAAGTTGGAAGCAATGAGTTTATTGGAACCAATGGGTTTATTGAAACCAACGAGTTGAGTTGCCGTTTCCGACTCATTTCCAAGACCTAGTCTCAAATCCTTGAGTGTCTGTTTGTCTGGTTGTCTGCCTCCTTCCTGTTTTGTCTGCTTTTTGTCCTGTCCTGTTGGTGTTTGTCTGGTGTCTGTTTGTCTGTTTGTCTGTTTGTCTGGTTTTCTGGTGTCTGCCTCTTTAGCGACCTATTGGTCAAGAAGCACAGCAAAAATTCTATGATTCTTGGGTTACATGGGACATATTTTGTCTAATTGGGTTCTTGGAATTACAGGGGAAGCAAGATATAAATATACGGACAACCATTGGGTTGGAAACATTCCTGAAACATTTCTTATTCCTTAACATGATAGTCAAAAAAGTCATTGTCTAATGTCTTTGAATTTGAATTTGGACTTGTCTCTTTGCAGATGCGGCAATGGCTAGCCTCGTGGATTTGATCGCTGACTGACTGACTGACTGACTGACCGATTGTCACATTTGAATTTCCACAAATTTCCACAAATTTCCACGAATTTCCATGGATTTCCACGAATATCCACGAATGACCAGTCAATCTGAACAATACCTTCCTTTTCCTTTTCCTTTCAGCCTATCGTTCAACCAGCTTATAGTGGTCAACCAGCTTATAGTGGTCAACCAATTTTATAGTGGTCAGACGGTCCCGGGGATCAATGAGTATTTAGAGGGTTCAAAGCGTTCAAAGGGTTCAAAAAGGGAAGAGGGTTCAAAAAGGGAAGAGGGTTCAAAAAGGGAAAAGGGTTCAAAAAGTGGATACAGGATTATAAAAGATGATGAGAGTTTTAAGGATTATAAGACTGGTCAATGTCAAGATTTGTGCATATCTTGATGAAGCAACATCCTAAGCACTATCGATGGAAATGTCCGTGTCCGAGTCCAATTTTCAATGTTCAATGTTTAATGTCCAATTTCCATTTCCAATTTCCATGTCCAATTTCCAAGTCCATGTCCATTTCCAATTTCCATGTCCAATTTCCAATTTCCATGTCCAATTTCCAAGTCCATGTCCATTTCCAATTTCCATTTCCAATGGTTCTTGTCTTGTCTTGTTTTGTTTTGTCCAATTTGCCCAATCTGTCTTGGCTTGTTTAATCTCACCAATCTCTCCAATTTGTCCAATCTGTCAAATTTTTAATACGTCCAAAACTCCTAATCCGTTTGTCTGTCCAAGTTGTCCGCTTTAGAGTCTATCAACTGGTCAAGCTATGGCACCAACACAGCCAACGTCGGGGTTCCAGTACCGAGCCAACCGAATAGCGTCCTTCACCGAAGGCGCCAAAGTCGGCAACACCAAGTCCCTCAAGTTCTGGACCAGCAGCACCCTTAGCCCCGACCATTTGGCAGACTGCGGGTTATAGGAGCAGTTATCATAAGAAATCCAGGGGATCTAGCTTTATGATTCTTTCTTATTGTAACATCATGAAATGTCCAATGGTATTTGGAAAAATTTATTTGAAAGACCTGAGAAAATGAGAAAATGAGAAAACGAGAAGGGAGAAAATGAGATGATGAGAGGTGAGAAAACGAGAAGGGAGAAAACGAGAAGGGAGAAAACGAGAAGGTGAAGGTGAAGGTGAAGATGGGAAATGATTCTGAGCAAATCGGGACTCACTCGACTTTTCCACGTTTATTCATTTTACCGTACAACTTCCTCTCTACTTTACTAGTTTTCCTCAAATCCTCCATTCATTTCTTCAAATCCTTAAGATCCATTTTTTCCTCAAATCCTTAAGATCCAGTCATTTCTTAAGATCCAGTCATTTCTTAAGATGCTCCATTCATTTCCTTGGATGCTCCAGATCCATTGATGGGCTCAGTGAAGAACCTTTAGTTATTACACTAGACCAAAAAAAAAGTAGTGTTTTAATCCGATTATCCGAATCCATAATCCCTTCTCCAGCAATTCTTGTAATCATTCATAGTATGGGATAGTTTAATCTTCATAAAGTTTCATGAAAAGCCAAGTAATAATAATTTCAATTTCAATTTTTTTTACTCTGTTCATAGACTACTTCACTGGTTTACTACAGGACAGTACTAGACCACTAGACCAGTACACCCTAAGAGCACCTCATTTGTTGGACTTTATAACGATAGATGTTTTAGATGTGACCAAAAGTCTTAGGGAAAGGAAGACCAGTACATCCTAAGATTATTGGATAGGACTGAATAACATTATTAATAGCAATAGAAATATTGTTATTGATAGTAACAGTTGAAATAATATTTATAAGTATTTTTTATAATAATTTTAGCAGGAGCAGAATCAGCTATAGGATTAAGTTTATTAGTATCATGTTACAGAATTTGTCGGACGTAGCAATATATCTTGACCACCGTCTTCAAGCTCTCTAGCAGCAAACGCACCCCAAATCGACTATCAAGTGTTCATTTCCTACATCAAACTTCGTGAATTGGTGTATAAAAGGAAGAAGGATGCGCTTCAGAAGTTACATGAAGTTTTGTATCATCAGTGATGTTTTGAGCTTAGTCGAGGGTATAGTCTCAATTTCTTTGGCATTGGGTCCATGGCCAATTTCTTCATGTAGTTTGGGGAATTTTAGGGTGTACGGGTCCCAAGACCATCCAAGATGAAGAGACTTCCCCGGCAGTGTTACATTAGCAAGATGTATGATTTCAGCATGATCTTCATCAATAGGTATCTCCATTACCTGAAAGTGTAAACCAAGTGTCTTTTCGTAGTATCATTGTCAAGTCGAGACAATATTAGAATACCGTCAGCCTTAGTATTGGAAAAATAGTGTGGAACCCATGGTACAGCTTTGAGCTATAATTCAGTAGGTTGACAGTATACCATATTTATAGTACCATATTTATAGTACCGTAGTATACTAGAATCAGTGAGAACGAGATGATTTTGAGAGCAGTTGACCATAGCGATTGTCCACCGCTCGACAGTTGTTCTTGATCAGTGCAGTTTCTGGTGTCCAGAGTAGGGCCAGTGAAATAGAGGGCCAGTGTAGGGCTGTGGAGTAGTCGGGGCTCGGGTGTGGATATGTACTAGGAGAGGTAAAGTTACTAATATTTTATAATGAACTTTTTAACATTTATATATGAAGAAAACTATACATATAAATATAAATTATGGCTAAAAAATAGCGTGCAACAGTCCAAACCGGCCCTTCTGCGCTAGTTCCTGAAGTCATACCCCCTTCAAACCGGGCTTTAAGTGTTCCTAACGCCGGTAATACTGTCACAAGTCCAGGCCTAGCGAAAGGCGGGGTACAGACGTCAAATCCGGGCAAAGACAGCCAAATTTCGGGCAAAGACAGTCAAATTTCGGGTAAAAACAGCCAAATTTCGGGCAAAGACAGCCAAATTTCGGGTAAAGACAGTCAAATTTCGGGTAAAAACAGCCAAATTTCGGGTAAAGACAGCCAAATTTCGGGCAAAGACAGTCAAATTTCGGGCAAAGACAGCCAAATTTCGGGTAAAAACAGCCAAATTTCGGGTAAAGACAGCCTACATTCTTCCCAAAACTCTACTCAGTCTGCCCCATTGCTTCAGGAATATATCCGGATGTGTGAAGCCAAATTATTAGATCCATTATCTATGACCACTTAATGTATAAGTACCATATAATGATTCTATAATTATATCTTTAGAATAATAACCTGTTAAACCTGGTATAGTCATTAAAGATAATGATGCTATTACCATAGATATATAACAAAAGAAATAAGGATCTTGGAGAAAATCCGATTAGCCCAAGAAGAAAAGAAAAAATTCATTTCGTCATATTACTTCTTCTTTTGGTTTAATATTAGGAGAAACCAGAATTCTTTATAAATGAGATCCACAGAAAAATTCAAACTTTTTTTTTTTCCTTCAATACAGTCATTTGGTTTGTATTATAATATATTTATTATCAAATATCTTATGTTTATACTCTCTATATTTATGATATTTTTATTATCT
>NKZY01000752.1:8779-36611 GCA_002374555.1 Metschnikowia mauinuiana | reverse complement strand
ATTTTTTCCCCCCCCCCCCCCCCCCCCCCGAAAATAGAATTTTCTATTTTCGGGGGGACTATTATTTATTCTTATATATTTCTTTCACCCCCCAGAAATTTTAAATTAACAGGTTGACTTATATCTCTTCTTTCTACGAAAATGGACCCACAAATTGCCACAGGCATACGGCACCTATCGAACAAGATCTCCAAGAGCCGGGGAAACATCCTGAACCAAATGGTGGAGTCTATTCCATAGTCCGACGATGCGAACTTGAGAATGAGCTCTTTCTTGTTGTTGATATTGCTCAATCGGGAGCTCTCAGGAATACTTAACTCCTTTCTGAACGGCTTGATTTTGTATCTTCACATTAATATGTACGTAGAGGATCTTAGGGTGTACTGGACCCTAGTGAAAGTAATATATAATAATCTCTTGGTTTTGGATCCCAAATCTGAAGCTTGGTTCTGTATCACAATAGAAACCTCCACATCACAGATTGTGATTAAGGTCTCCAAAAGAATATTTTTTTGTCCTTAAATCGGTAGGAAGGGTATATGCAGGAACACGGCACAACGGGTTAAATATTGAATTCTTATTCCCGGTGGACCATTACTCGCTATCCCACTACGCGTACTTGACTGTTTGACCATATTAGTGTAGCAAAGTAATATTTTAATGAGACAGTATGGAGAATAGGGTGTACTGGTCTATCCCTTAGGTTGATCATCATGTGGCTATGGGGACTTTCTCTCGAGTCAAGTTTAAAATGTTCTTTCAGATGAGGCTCTAGATTCAAGCCTATCGTGGCTACTAAAGCGGTGGCACCAGCCCCATGGCAAATTATATACGTCATCCAATACTCAATCAAGTAATACATTTTCCGTACTTTGAAAGAGGCAAACAAGGCTTTTTATACGGCAGCCAAGAGAAGAGCACCAGTCTTTTCTGACTCGCATGTTCTTAGAAATAACGCCAGGGGTTTAGAATTGTATAATACCTCTCATAATAAAAGTTATCGCACTTATGGAACTGATTGTTGAACGTGTGCATGCTGTGATGTGACCAGGTAGATTCAATTTGGTATGGACACTCATATGCTGCAGGGTAAAAAGTGTCAGGACATGAGCAAGTTTTGAGAATGCACTAAATAGGGCCGGAAGGTCATCGAATCAGCTTTGCTTGAAGACAAGCTGGAAATTGGGAGTTTCCCGTTGATTGACTATTTTATTGGTGGTTAAAGAAATTGGGTGGATTTTAATATCAATGTATTTGATCTATTTTTATATATTTTTATTTATTTTTATCTACTTTTATCTATTTTTTTCTATTTTTATCTATTTTTATCTATTTTTATCTATTTTTATCTACTTTTATCTATTTTTATCTACTTTTATCTATTTTTTTCTATTTTTTAAGAAATTGGAGGAGAAAATGTGGAAGATCCAAGTAAACAAAATACTTTACATAAACTGGGACGTAGTGCACGATCCAGGTGTTTTCACTAAAGTGCAACACCCACCAAAGAATATACACCCTTGGATCTTACCATACGCTAATAAAATGATTTTCAGTATGAAGAGAGTTTAAAACAAATTATTCAAAAAAAAAAAAAATATGGGGCGTCCACTCCTATGATAAAAATATATTCATATAAAGTTATAAGAGTATAACTACATTATACCATCTCATAAATATATCCTGTTCGATGAGAAGTTGAATGGAGAAACCGATGTTTTCGGCAGTACCGGATCGACATTAATCGTTCCACCTTATGGTTTCTTTGAGTTGAATAGGTAATAAACTCATTGAATACCGTTTCGGTAAAAGCACACATCCACTATATCTTGTTTTCTGTGACGACGCTTTTTCGCTAGAAAAACAGTTGGTTTATGAAGCAAATATTTGCACACGTGGGGAGAATAGCTTCAGAAAATGTTAGTAGAAACCTTTGACTAGAGCCTTGAATTACCTTTCAATTTGGAAAGGATCCCAGACTTCTAGCCCAAGATTCACACTCCATAAATTCAAGCTCTGAACTCTAGTTTTGAGATTTAGTCCATAGTTCCATTTAGGAATCCATCTTAAGAACCAGGATTCATAACCCTGTATTAATAGGGATATACATGATACTTGTTTATTTTTATCTTCAATTTTCGTCACTCGCATTATGGTAAGTGCACATTATGGTAAGTGCACGCCCGTTATAAGAACATGTTTTATAATAGAGGGATCCAGCGACTTATCTTATGAGGCGAGCCCCTTAGTTCTATACCTCTTTCAATATAAAAATAGATATAGAGAGATGGGGATGGAGGTTTAGTTAAAGAGTTATTTATAGGTCAAGATGTATATGCAGTCTATGTGCAGGTCATGCAGTAGTGCACAATACAAATGTAATTTTCTCCCCAACCCCAAGACAAACTTGGGTCACATTTCTTAAGCATCATATTAAAAACAGTAACCAGCGGCTGTCAAAACTTGGTGTGGCTGGAGATGTTTGTTGACGAGATACCTACCCCCAGCCGACCTGCACATAGTGTCATTCCTGCAGATAGGCCGCTGGCGTGCATCACACATAGATATAACAACGATATCCCCAAAATTCAAAGCAGTAACAATTCCAGTATAGTTTCATACCCATCGCTATAGCTTCCATAAGATCCAGTATAGCTTGACCCTGAGGAATTTTTAAAACAGCCAGTTCTACATTTTTATGGTAAGTGCACGACCCAAATCTGAAAATACCGTTTTTTAACATCATCAATCTTCAAATGGCCCATATGTTTAAATGATGGAAATAAGCACGTGGCAGAGATTATTCTTATGCTTTTATTAGCAAAAATTTTGGGTTATTAATCTCTATTTTTCTCTGTGATTTGGGATTTTCCTGCACATAACCCTCCGTCGCTACATTTTCAGCATTTGCCGTACCAAATCGGCGAATTTCGGGATTTCCGGTATGTCTGGTATTTCTAGAGTCTCTAGAATTACTTTAGTTTCGGTTATTCATAGTATCAGGGCTGTAAACGTGATTAATCTCTTCCGTAACCGGGAATTGTGGTTTTGGACCTGCATCCAGTACAATAATCATATACATATATATATATATATTGTTAATACATTGTTATTTTATCGTTTAAAAAGTACGTTTAGGTATTCATTGGATCAGCAGTGAGACTGTGGTACTAAAAAAAAATAACCCACGGCGGGACTCGAACACGCAATCACCGTCTCCGGAGGACGGCACCTTAACCAATTAGGCCACGCGGGCTGATCATGGAACGAAATCTTAGCAGGTCTATAGCCACCGAGGTTCGCCACCGGAATCCAAGGCACATTTCTAAGAAGATATGAATTCATACACTAAATACTACACAACTGGGACTTTTGGGAGTACTAGGACTGAAGAAAAAAGTCGTAAAGTGGTAAAGTATAGAAGTGGTGGACTATAGTAGAGACCGACTTAGAGACAATTGGTTTGTCAGTATAAGTGTAGTATTAGTATAGAAGATAGAGTCAGTATGCTAGTTGGAGTAGTAGTCTCATGCTATTAGTAGAACTAGCCTCAGTATGGAATAGTAGCAGATTTGAACAAGACTCTTGCAAAGGCAAATAGTGATACTTGACGAGGACTTGTTTACACCACACAATTATCTGGAGCTTTGAAGACATTCGATGTTGAAGGTCAATATGGACATAGAGAGTCGGTCCTGCACAAACTCATCTTGCAGTAGTCAGTGGTGGTCAGTAATAGTAGTCAGTAGTAGTAGTAGTCAGTGATAGTAGTCAGTGGTAGTAGTCAGTGGTAGTAGTCAGTAGTAATATTGGTAGTGTAACGCAATTGACTGTTAAAATTTGAGGGGGCTTGTTGTTGGTTCTTCCTTTTGGGGCCAGAAAAAGAAGGGCTTGGCTAGAAAGCCCACGTTTAAAGGCCAATGTTTCATGTGGTTTGTTTCTTTGTAATGACTCTGATAACGTCAAGGGTAAGCAAGGGTCGTTTGATTGGAGGGGTTCCCGTATATACGCAGCATTCCGTGGAAGTTAGGCCTTAATGGTATAGATAATCTGGTATAATAGTCTGGTACATTATATTCTGGTGTGGATAGTCGAATATAGATAGTCTGGTATAGTAGTCTTTAGCCAAGTTATTATTGTAGCAAGTATGACTAGCAGTGTAGTGCCTTGTCAGTCGATAGCGGGTGGACGATGGGTGGAGAACACAGATGGGGTATATTGGTGGGCCAAGAACACTAAGGATGGAAATGAAAATGTATACTTTCCCAGCGCATTTGTAGTGGCCCTGTTTTAGAGGAGAGTTTGGAAAAAAATTAGTGGGAAAAAAGTAGTAGGAAAAACTGAGGGGGGGATCCTCGCTTTTATATATTTTGATGGTTGCAATTTGGTGCGGGGGGTTTCAGAAGGTGCATATCCGGTGGCGATAAGCGCGCGCATTGGCTGCAATTGCAAAAGAATATAAAAGGCCCCCGATTCCCGCGAATGCAAACCTATTAATTTTTATCCAACCTTATACCCAAACAGATTCATCTCAGTCGGAATCATTTCACTGTCTTAAGCTGAGACCAGTTCATTTTCTTGAACCAGTCATTTTCTTGAACCAGTTCATTTCCCGATTCAGTTCCTTCAGTTGGTGCCTCCACATTAGACTCAATGCACTCAACAACATCCTTGACTGGCTCTAGTGTGCTTTGGAATCCAGAGGAAATATGCCCGAGAGCTGATTGAATAGGGGATTCCATAGCCTGGTCCAAAATAGTCTTGCGTTTGTTTTCGGTGTTTTCCTCAGGGTCTTTGGTTTCATCGACCAAGTTTTCCAGAATGATCTAGTTTCTATGTGACCTATAGAATAAACTAGTATAGTGGAGTATGATGGAACCGACTCTATTATTCAGTCTATTTTCTAGTCTCTGGTCTGTGAAGGGATTGAGCAATTTCTGTGTTCTATATTCTAATTGCTTAATCTTTTGGTGTACTGGTCATGAATCGGCCATATTGAAAGGAAAGCAATTGAGATCTCGGGGCCAGCAAACAGATTGAATGCTTTTTTACGATACTTTAGTGAACCGAGGCAAATTGCTAAGAAACTGGAAACTGGAAAGAAATGGAAATGTTGATCTGTTTGAAAGAGCAGAAAACCGAAGCTAAAAGTCCTCCCAGTTTTTCCGGTATACGTTTTTTTTGGAATATGAAATGGCAGAAAACGGTAAGCAAGATCGCTTGCTAGGGAACAATTGAAAAAGGGTTACTTGGAAGACTAAGATCCAAAGGACTTAACGTATTGGGTGAAATGGAAAACAGATAATTTGGAAATAAACAGGAAATAACCATTACTGATTTAAATCCTGGACCTTATTATCTACTGCAAAATTCCTACTCTTCAATAAATTTCGTTGTCCATCTGTCTACTGTCCAATTTGTCTACTGTCTTTTGTCTATTTGTTCAATTTGTTCAATTTGTCTACTGTTGTCTACTGTTGTCTACTTTCCATTTTTCTACTGCCTTTTGTCTATTTTGTCTACTGTCTTTGTTTTTGTCTTTTGTCTATCACAATAAATAAGACTACAAGCCAATTGTCCACACCTGCATATACCCTCCTAGTATATTCCACCAAGACAGCAGCTCAGCCTGTATACTGGACCAAGCCTAGAAACTGTGCACTCCCGTCCCATTTAGGACATTCCCAATTGGGAAAATTCAAAGTGAACACGATTCACGATTCTGTAAAGATGCAAGAGTAGCTGCAGAAGAACGTATGAAACAAACCTGAAACACGACAAACAGAGTAAATGGGTGAGACTGATTTTACTGACGCGTTGATTGTTTTACCGAACGCATGAAGAACGTGTTTCGACGCGTGAAAAGTAGAAAATGCCTTTTTCGGCTAGATGACGCGTCGGGGGGTCCATTTCTGGTTATATATTACACGCGCCAAGGAACCTCCTGTATATAATGACGCGTCCGCACGCCCTGCATATAAGTGCGCGATCGATATAATATATCAAAAAAAATAAAATACTTGCATCAATGGGAAAGCGATTGCCGCGCAGCTTCCGCAACTACAATGGCTACACTGCCAACAATATGCTAAATCAATCATGTATTTTCGAAATGTTTGTGTTCGTATCTAGGCTTACCTAGCAAGCAACCAACTCAATGACCGAGAGGTGCACAGGCTCGCATTGAGCGTTGATGTCCGAGGCCTTCTCGAAGAAGTACAAGTTGTAGAAGTCTCCAGACTTACACTGGTAGAAAAGGTCCTCTCCTCCCAAAGCCAAGTTTCCCTTAGGGGTGATGGACCATCCGGCAGCGTAGATGGTACCAGCCTGTGGTGGGCCATCGAATTGGAATTGGTAGTTGGCAACAATGGCTCCCACTCTGTTCATAGAGTCCGTCAAGATTCCTCCCTTCAAGGTCATGGACAAAGAGTCAGAAGTCAAACAAGCAATAGGGAAACCGTCAGTGATCTGGTTAGCAGTAGGGACTCCAGTGGCTTGCACTTGGCCATCCTTGATTTGAGAAGCAAGAGCTCCGGACTTGTGTTGGACTTGACCGTCACCAATCTGGTTGGCAACAGTGGCAGTGGCAGGCTTTGGCTTGTTGGTTTGGTTTTGGATTTGGCCGTCTCCAATTTGGTTAACGACAGATGCAGAGGGCTTTGGCTTGCTGGTTTGGTTTTGGATCTGGCCATCTCCAATTTGGTTCACAACAGATGCAACAGTAGGCTTTGGCTTTGGCTTGCTGGTCTGGTTCTGGATTTGTCCGTCCCCGATTTGGTTCACGACAGATGCAACGGTGGGCTTAGGC
Organism: Metschnikowia mauinuiana; assembly: GCA_002374555.1. Taxonomy (NCBI): domain Eukaryota; kingdom Fungi; phylum Ascomycota; class Pichiomycetes; order Serinales; family Metschnikowiaceae; genus Metschnikowia; species Metschnikowia mauinuiana. The sequence continues at coordinate 29,803 of NKZY01000752.1, read as the reverse complement.
TTTGGGGTTGGGGCAGGCTTAGGCTTATTGGTTTGGTTTTGGATTTGTCCATCGCCAATTTGGTTCACCACAGAAGCAACCGTGGGCTTTGGTTGTGGTGGCTTAGGCTGAGACTTGCTGCTTTGGTGTTGGATTTGACCGTCGCCAATCTGGTTGACAACGTCTCTCTTGCCTTGAGCCTTGGACGAGGCCTTAGGGGTGGTGGTGGGGGTTGCCTTGGAGGCGCCGGCCTTGGCGGAAGTCCTGACAGTCTGGATCAGAATACCAAACTTGGCGGTGTGGTCGGTGATTCCAACGGTGGCGGTTTTGGAAGGAGTCAAGGTAGACCAAGGGTCGGAAGGCACATAGGCGGCTTGAGCGGCGGCAATGACCGATAAAAGGGCTAACGATAACTTCATGCTGATGGGGATGTGTGAATGAGATGAAATGAAAAGAAGTGATGGACAAAAAAAAAGATGGGGGGAAAAGGCGGCCATTTATATAGTGAGAATGCAGGCCTTGGGCCGATCCAAAAATAGGCATAATGGCCCTGGGTGTGTATGGAGCACCAGGTGCGCGGGCAAGCGAAAGCGCTGGATCGCACCAGATCATGTAAACATGCTCCTGCACGCCGCACCGTTGGCCCGAATTCTGTGTCAGCATCTGCGGAACCTGCGCATCAACAGAGTGCTGGGATCCTGCATGTACTATTTATAGTCTTTTTTTTTTTCTTTTTTTATTTTATTGTCTGGCCCTGTGTACGGAACGGATTGCCCGAATTTTGAGAACGAATTAGCCTCTTTGGTCTTTGTACTAGACAATTTACAACATCTAGTAGTAGTTCTCTTTTCAAGCCGCCATGGCCACGGCCTCATTCCCAAGTCCCCAAGTCCCCAAGTCCCCAAGTCCCCAAGAGCCTCATCCTCGTACCAATGCATGCAATTAGCTACCCCTAAAGAGTAATGCGCGCAAAGTACAAAAGTCTCAGCAACACCGCATGTCGCATCATGCGCAATCCGAGCAATGCTGGCTAGACATCACTAGTTTTCCCTGGCCCCTGACATCACAGCCAGATCGGTGTTTACATGATTTCAAAAGGCGGGGGAGATCCTTGCTTGCTGCCATGTAAATTACCGTCACGCGAGCCAGGTCTAAGCCTCAGGTCTCGTGCCCTTGCAAAGGGTTTGATTACATCATCCGACGATCCCTTCCCGCATGCGTCCGCTCCTGTAGATATTCTACCCAGGCCACATCCACCATCTGCCAATCACATCCATTTCCCAAGTGGCTGTGTAAACTGGCACCTGGATCTGGAGCATTCACTCTTCGAGACTGGAAGCAACTCTAACTGAGTCTAAATCTCTATATGCTGGATTTTGTATGGGAAACATAATAGAGAAGAGATTAATGCTCGTGTGGTGGCTACAAACATGAGCCTACAATTGTAATTCTACCTGTATCCAGTTGTAACCCCGATTGTCCACGAATGTTTTTGAATGTCTACGAATGTCTAGGAATGTCCACGAATGTCTACGAATGTCCGTAATTGTCCACTACTTTCCGCAATCGTCGCCGATTGTCCCGATTGAGATGTTTTTCCAAGCTCGACATACTCGTCCGTGACTCGGCATTGTCTTTATGTTTATGCTTAAACCCCTAGGCAGAGCTAACGGACTCAATGGGGATGGCCGTGTGCAGTCGTGTCCACCACATGCAGCGGGCCATGGCGACAATGGGCGGGAAAAGCAGGATGCGGGAAAAGGCCACGAGTCTCGGCCACCAATTTTTTTTTTCTTTTTGGGAAGATTTCGTGTTTGTTTATTTACATGTAAGCCATGGGTGTGATTTTCATTGAGGCCCTTTAAAAAGATTTCCATTGAAAGGATTTCCATTGAAGAGGAGTTTCCCCCATTTGTGAGCTATATGCAGGATGTGCACGAGCAAGTTTTCTCACTGTCTTTTTCCCACTCTCTCTTTTTCCCACACTCTCTTTTTCCCACACTCTCTTTTTCCCACACTGTGTCTCTTTAACCTGCCCCCCACCGCCCCACCGCGCCTTTAGTACAGCACTGAATCTAACAATTAAAGTGTCCACCAATAAAAAGCCTTATTTCCACCAATCACAACAATGACGGCACCAAACCCCATTTTCTTTTTTTTTTTCTTTTTTTTTTTTTTTTTTTTTTTTTTTTTTTTTTTTCAAAACATTGAAATAAACAGCGGTGAATCTCAATTTACCGCGAATCCGTGTTGCATTGTTCCAGTGGGGTGTTTTGGTTGCCGTGTTTCGTATCGCTATTGTTATCGTACATTGTTAGGTGCATACAATGGGTGCAACGGCCCTGCGTCGTCAATCGCATGTGCTGCCGTCACGTGGCCGTCCCTTTCGGTTCTTTGCTTCCCAATCGGGAAACCCCAGTAGCCAATCAGATCCAGGACACGTTAATGGATCAGTACACCAGAACCAGGACACCAGAACCAGGACACCAGAACCAGGACACCAGAACTGTACACCAGAACTGTGCACCATGGTAGTAGACCTGTACATAGCCATAGAACTGTACATCTTTAAGAAGACCAGTATACAGCCATAGAAATGTATACCATAATAGGAAACTGCCAGCTAGGCATTCACCCGTACACCGTCACGTGAGAGAGAAAATAAAATAAGAAAATCAGAAAATCAGAAAATCAGTGGAAAGCGTGTTCTTTCGAATCACGCACACCGTACACCGTACACCATACACCCGTACACCAAACTGCCCTCACAAAAATTAAAATCAAAATCAAATCAAATGTGAGAAAATAAAACGCGCACAGCCACGCTGAAAAAAAAAAACACCAATCTTTTTCACTCTCAATTGACAATTCTTTTTTTACCATGACCTCATTTTTCATTTTTTTCATTTTACACTTGCTCATTTTTCATTTTTTGATTATACACTAATTCATTTCCAATTTTTACAATTAATTTCCTTTTTTTTTACATTTTACACTTGCTCATTTTCTCAATTCCCTTTTTTTACATTTTCATTCCCTCACTTTCTCATTTTTCAAATCCTCATTCTTCATTTCTCATTTTCTCATTTTCTCATTTTCTCACTTTCTCATTTTCCCAGTCCTCATTTTTTACATTGACCTCACTTTCCCTCACTTTCTCACTCTTTTTTTTTCCCGTTTTCACTTTCTCATTTTTTTACATTACCTCATTTTTGAAATCCTCATTTTTTTACTTTCTCATTTCTCACTTTTTAAATCCCCGTTAGACCCTCACTTGAACCCCTTTTTTCCCACGCCTTCTCTTTATCTGGCCTTCCCAATTCCTACACCATGAAACGTTGACATAATAAAACCTTGAAATACCGTTTCAATACAATAATCCAATAATTTACTAAGACACTTGCCAGAACTGGTCGTAAGGACCTCCGTGCATCTGCGTCCTCCTTGGCGTTTCACCTGTTCATCTCCATCCCATCTCCATCCCATCTCCATCCCATCTCCATCCCATCTCCATTTCCACCTCCATTTCCATTTCCATCTCCATTTCCATTTTCATCTGTTGATGTCAATTCCTCGTCGTAATGTCTGGATTGGTAGGATCAATGGGTGATTGGATGAATAATTGGTGAATTAGTGAATTAGTGAATTAGTGAATTAGTGAATTAGTGAATTAGTGAATTATCGGTGAATTAGTGAATTATCGGTGGATTAGTGAATTATTGGTGAAAATAAGAATTGTTGGTGGATTATTGGGTGGGGTGCTTTTGGTGCGGGTGCATGTCGAGCAATGGTGTGGGCCGAGTATGGTAGGAGGAACCTTTGCGTCAAACTCATGTCTCCCTCCCCGGTCTCCCTGCTACTGCCGCCATACATCCCTACTCTCTACTATACACTACTCTACAGTCTACTCTCTATACACTCTCTACTACTCACTCTACACCATTCTCTGTCTCTACTCTACTATACACTACTGTCTGTCTCTACTTTTGTTTCTACACTACTCTAATTCCTCTACCATACACTAGTCACTATACACAACTTTGTCTACTCTCTGTCTCTACACTACTTGATATATTACTAGCATTATTTTTTGGAATGGGGAAAAATCGAAAATGGTGTATGTGATCCGAAAACCCATGGTTCTTTACACTGCTCACTATACACCACTGTCTACTTTCTGTCTACTTTCTGTCTACTTTCTGTCTACTTTCTGTCTACTTTCTGTCTACTTTCTGTCTACTTTCTGTCTACTTTCTGTCTACTTTCTGTCTACTTTCTGTCTACTTTCTGTCTACTTTCTGTCTACTTTCTGTCTACTTTCTGTCTACTTTCTGTCTACTTTCTGTCTACTTTCTGTCTACTTTCTGTCTACTTTCTGTCTACTTTCTGTCTACTTTCTGTCTACTTTCTGTCTACTTTCTGTCTACTTTCTGTCTACTTTCTGTCTACTTTCTGTCTACTTTCTGTCTACTTTCTGTCTACTTTCTGTCTACTTTCTGTCTACTTTCTGTCTACTTTCTGTCTACTTTCTGTCTACTTTCTGTCTACTTTCTGTCTACTTTCTGTCTACTTTCTGTCTACTTTCTGTCTACTTTCTGTCTACTTTCTGTCTACTTTCTGTCTACTTTCTGTCTACTTTCTGTCTACTTTCTGTCTACTTTCTGTCTACTTTCTGTCTACTTTCTGTCTACTTTCTGTCTACTTTCTGTCTACTTTCTGTCTACTTTCTGTCTACTTTCTGTCTACTTTCTGTCTACTTTCTGTCTACTTTCTGTCTACTTTCTGTCTACTTTCTGTCTACTTTCTGTCTACTTTCTGTCTACTTTCTGTCTACTTTCTGTCTACTTTCTGTCTACTTTCTGTCTACTTTCTGTCTACTTTCTGTCTACTTTCTGTCTACTTTCTGTCTACTCTGTCTACTCTGTCTCTACACTACTCTCTATCTATACTCAGTCTCCACTCGCTAATTTCGTGTGGTTTACTTTATACCCCTGTCTCTACTATGTCGACTACTCTCTGTCTCTGTCTCCACTTTAATAGTGTACATCTGTGTCTGTCTATTCTCCCTGACATGAAGAAAGTGTGACTACATAAATGGACATGCAGGACAGATGGAGTGGGGTATACACACGGCAATTAAAGGATAGAATAAAGGATAAGGGAAGAGACTGGACTAAAATCATTCCCATTTGACGAAATGGAGGAATGTAAAGTGCTCAAGTTGGGTCAAGTCAGGTGGGTCAATTGTCAGACACTTCAGAAAGAATGGGTGGGAGTTGGACCGAGCGTCCTAGATCAAATACATATTCGTCAGACTGCCAAGTCGGATCTTAGGGTGTACGGGTCTATCAGATGTTCTGGGAAGACAATCATTTGATTCAAGTGTCCGCTTGGTCTCGGAGCGTATAACCAGGCGCCAGTCTCGGTACACCATAAGCATAGTATACAAGAAATATAGAATAAGTAGGAGAAATTAGGATAAAGAACAGAATAAAGTCTAGAATAAAACTAGAATAAATCTAGAATAAATCTAGAATAAGTAGGGTAAAGTAAGATAAATTAAGATAAGGAATAGAATAAATTGGGATAAGTATAGATATAGTCTAGAATGATATACAATATAATATAGAAAAAAGTAGGATAAATTAGGATAAAGAATAGAATGAAGGGTCTGGAACCTATGAATAGTCTCCAAAAGTGACTTCATCAGAAAATCAATCAATAACTGTTTTTTTCAGATTTCTCTAGACTGCAAAATGCCTAGTGGTATACACTCTCAATGAGTAGAATAAAACGGAATAAGTATAGGATGAGAATAGAATCAGTATTGAATAAGGTGGGATAAAGTAGGACAGAGTATAGGATAATTAGGATAAAGAATAAATTCTAGAATCAGTATAGAAGAAGTATAGAATAAGTATAGAATAAGTATAGAGTAAGTATAGAATAAAGTAGGATAAAAACAGAATAAATATAGGATAAGGTGGGATAAATTAGGATAAAGAATAAGATAAAGGATAGAATAAGAATAGGATAAGAATAGGAAAAAGTAGGATGAAGAATATGATGAGTAGAGAATATAGTATAGAATATGGGATAGAATAAGTACATGATAAGTATAGGCTAAGTATAGGCTAAGAATACAATATAGTATAGAATATGGGATAGAATAAGTACATGATAAGTATAGGCTAAGTATAGGCTAAGAATACAATATAGTATAGAATAAGTATGGAATAAATATAGAACAAGGCAGCGTAAAGTGGGATAGAATATATGGTTTACGGGTCTATCTATAGAATATAAGGTAGGATAAAGAATAGAATCTAGTATATAGTATAGTATATAATAAAGTAAGATAAAGAATAGAATAAAAAAGGATAAGTATAGAATATATAATAAATTAGGGTAAAGATTAGAATAAAGTAGGACAAAGTAGAACAAGTATAGAATATAGTATAGAATATAGTATATAATAAAGTATGCTAAAAACAGAATAAGTATAAGATAAAGTAGAATAAAAAATAGAATAATGTAGGAAAAAAAATATGATAAGTATAGAATAAAGTATAAAATATAGTATAAAATATAGTGTAAAATATATTATAGAGTAAATTAGGATGAATTGGGATGAATTAGGATGAATTAGGATAAAGTAGGAAAAAGTAGGATAAAGTAGGATAAAGTAGGATAAAAATAGAATAAATTAGGACAATTATAGGATAAGAATTGAATGTACGGGAGTAAAGTGGAGGTGAGTGAATGACATAAGATGACTAGTGTGAATGACTTTGACTTAAAAAAGACCATTGTATAAAATTAAAACAATAAGCGGGTCTGAGTTGTGTACACGGGTTGCCTGTTTAATCAAATAAGGATTTTTATACACTTGAATGGTGGTTGTGTTGTCTGCAGGATATTGTCTATCTGCAGGTCCACTTGGGGTCAGTTTCACATGTTCCAGCAATAGCAACCAGACTAAATTTATATAGCTAATTTCTTTTACTAGTGGGATACGTTATACCAATTTTCAGCCAATTCTATCAAGTGGGTGGCAATAACACTTACTCTTCCATCGTGCACTGCTTTGCCGTCCTGTATATAGTCTCCCATCCCCCTATACACTTATATACACTTCTATACACTACTATACACTTCTATATCCATATCTATCTATATCTATATTTGTCTATATCTATTTATAGCTATCTCGTGAATTATGAGGGTGTCTTCTAATAGTGAGACTGCATATAACGCCGGGCTGCGTTTGGTTCAGTGTTTAGTCATCACACCATAAATCTCATCTTACTATTAGTATAGTATTGAATTAGAACTACTGGCCTACTCCCCAATTATCCAAAAAGATTGGTTTTCTGTAAAGGGTGGGAACGTGGATAACTTTGGAAGATCTTATATGCAGTCTCACAAACTTTTCAGTCTGGATTGTTATTTCTGGGAATTCTGCTACACAAGTAAAAGATACTTGAAAGACACTGCCTTAAGCCCGGACCATTACTAGCTTGGCCAGGCGAAAGTGCAGAGAATTTGTACTGGTCTGGACAGTGGCCGTGCGCGACCCAATTTTGCAACACACCCAAATTTCTCCCAAAAAAAAAAGCCCATGATCACCTTATTCTTCTTAGAAGTTTGAATCCAGAAACTTTTCATTCTCCCTGGCTTTTCCCGATTTTTGACTCCTCATCGAAATTTCCCTATTCGCATTTTTTCACACTCAGTCGCTTCATCAGCATAACCACACATTTATTTATTTTCAAAGGAAGACAAAAACGAACAAAATGGACAGAATACATAGAAAATAAAAGTTGAAAAAAGAGAAGAGTAGAAAGGTGGGAAATTGAAAAGTAGAAAGGTAGAAAAGTAAATTAGTAGATTAGTAAATTAGTAAATTAGAAAATTAGAAAAAACAGAAGAGTAGAAAGGTAGAAAACTATTATAATAGTAGGATGGTAAAAAATCAAAAAAGTGGAAGAAGAAAAAGTGGAAGAGTAGAAAAATAGAAAACTAGGTAGAAAACTAGAAAAGTAGAAGAGTAGAAAAAGAGACAATAGAAGAGTGAAAAATTAGAAAGTGGAGATACAAAAACTGGAAAGCTAGAAATCTAGAAAGTCTATAAAATTTAGAAAAGTGGAATAGTAGAATGGGAGAATAGTGGAAAAGCAAAAAAAGAGACAGTAGAAAACTAAAAAAACTGGAGTTAGAAAAGTAGAAAGTCTAGAAAGTCTAGAAAGTCTGGAAAGTCTGGAAAGTCTGGAAGACTGGAAGACTGGAATAGTAGTAAAGTAAAATAGTAGAATAGTAGAAGAAGTGAAGAGTGGAATAGTAAAAAAGTAAAATAGTAAAATAGTTGAAAACTAGAAAACTAGAAGAGTGGAATAGTAAAAAAGAAGAGAAAGAGACAGTAGAAAAGTACAAAACTAGAAGAGTTGAATAATAGAAAGGTAGAAAGGTAGAAAAGTAGAAAGCTGGAAAAGTAGAAAAATTAGAAGAGTAGGATGGTAAAAAATCAAAAACTGGAAGTAGAGTAGAAAGAGTAGAAAGAGTAGAAAGAGTAGAAAAGTAGAAAAGTAGAAAACTGCAAAACTGCAAAACTGGAAAACCAGAAAGGTAGAAAGGTAGAAAGGTAGAAATTTAGAAAAAGTGGAAGAGTAGAGAAGTAGAAAACTAGAAAGCTAGAAAACTAAAAAAGTAGAGGTAGAAACCCAAAGAAACAAAAGAAGTGGAGGTAGAAAAGTAGAGAAGTAGAAAACCAGAACAAACTACCAAAAGTAGAAACGATAGCCATCAGTAGAGTAATACTGCAAAACACACATTTAAAAATTCAAGAGGCATACAAGATGTACACATAATAGTATGGGACTTTAAGTAAGAAACTGGAGATTTGGCCATTTATCATTTTGTTAAGTAATGTAAGATTCCAAGAGAAAACAATCCTGATTGATTAAATAACATACGTTTTTTGAAAGCCAGGTTAGCAGTGTTGAACATATGAGACTCGCACGTCTTATATGTACGGCATACTGAAACTCAAAGAAGAGGAGAATGTACTCCGAAGTTCAGAATGCGGAGATACAGATAAAACACGGAGGTATGAACCACTGTTGGGTATAAAGCCGACCAGTGGAGGATCTGGAACATAATAAGAAGGAAGATCCAATGAGAGAGTGTCATTCAGGAGGATAACTCTGACCGGGCGATGACTCCTTCCTCGGAGTTATCAAAGACCAATGACATCTCTCTGATAGGAATCACGCATGAGGAATAAAAGCTGCCGGGTCGGGTTGAAAAAAGAGGGTGTGTTGAAAAAAGAGGGTGTGTTGAAAAAAAAGGGTGGAAGTATTGAGAAGCGCATTTGGCTGCAATTTATATTCGCACGCCCCGCACGTTTCATATTTGTGCCGCCACAAAACCGCCTGTTTTTGCGATATATAAATGGGCGATCCCCCCAGTTTTTTTTTACAGCGCAATGGAAGGGAAAAGTTTGAGGAAGAGAAAGTTGGATATATAAGGTGGGAGGCTTTCCACCTTATTGAAGGAGATCATCAGATTAGTTCAGCTTGTGATAAGGAATAAGATTCCAAGAATATATAAAGGATTCCTAGATCAGATATACCAGAAACAATAAAAACAAGCAAAGAAATGACTACAGAAGTTCCCTACTTAAAGGCGTTATTGGAAGCCAATGAGACGCACGTGCCAGATAATGATCGCGTTTATACAAACGCACAACAATAATGTCATAACGTATAGTGTCGTATAAGGTATAGTGTCGTATAAGAATCTATCCTATATATTTATGAGTATGGTAATAATGTAAAAGATGACAGAATTCAATTTTCTAGGCCATCTGTTCATTATATAAACTCACTATAGAATCGTAGAGTAGATTATATGAACACAGTAATACATCCATGCAGGAATACATCCAATGCAGGAATACATCCATGCAGGAATACATCCAATGCAGGAATACATCCAATGCAGGAATACATCCATGCAGGAATACATCCAATGCAGGAATACATCCATGCAGGAATACATCCAATGCAGTAATCCACATCAATGTAGTATTACCGATACGGTTAAGTGATTTTACGATTTTAGTGATTTTACGCATAGTCATTACTGATTACTAATTACAGACCCTCTATAGCTATTCCATAATTACACTTTTTCGGTGGTCAAGAAGGTCTGACATTTACCATGGGAATCTTAACTATGCCCCAGTCTATAATTCCTGTTTTTTTTTTTTTTTCGGCGATCAAAGATACAAGGGAAACTGAAAATAAAGGATTAGTACTATTTATGTATCATTATTTTTGGGATGGAGAGGTCCATGTCTTCCGAGGAACTATTGGGCGTGCGCCGCTCATATTTGAACAAAGAATACTGGTACTTTTTTACACTTGCAAATCCACCAGTACAATGGTCTAATACTGTACTCAGCCGGGAGTCTTGATTATAGAAATGATAGCCATGATAGAAAATTCAATGAAGGTGGATTGGCCAATATAAGGGTTTCAACAAGACTCCAAAAGTATAATGAACTGCATCAAGAAGTCGTCAGTATTCCATTTTATTGAGTCATTCTTTCTGACCGTTCATTGAATAAATCCCAAATTTTAACGGTAGGCTTCCCAAACAATCACTGAAAACATCATCAATTCAAGATCAGTATGAACCAATAATGATCAGTATGAACCAATAATTAAGAAGATTTCTGTATTCCTCAAGTCCAAAGTTGACTTCTTAAGTCTGGAGGACCGAAAACGAGATCTACCACAAATACTGGATTCTCAGCTTGAAACTCCTTAATTCCAATTTGTTTTTTTAAAGAGCGAACTACAAGCTCTGTCTCGGCAAGATCTTCTCCATTATTAAACTCTTGACTGATACCCATAGATCTGTATTCAGAAGCGATTCGTTCACGCTAACCCAGGTGCTCTCAATAATCCTTCTTGTTTTCTTCAAGCTAATTGACGACAAGAAACTGAGACTCTATGCATCTGTCGATGAAAGCCAGCTTCTGGAATTGCTCAAAGACTTATAGTTTGTGGAGGTCACTGATAGCATTATCTCCAGCCAGGTGCTGTTCCCACCAAACGTAATTTTAGGTAATTTTAAGTAATTTTACGTGATTTTACGTGATTTTACGTGATTTTTAGTGAAAAAAAGAGTGACTTTACGTAATTTGTAGTGAAAAAAAGAGTGACTTTACGTGATTATTGACTTTTAGGTGACTAAAATTGATCAGAAAATGGTGATAAATCAGTATTTACTAAAAATAAGTGAGGAAAAGTGATTTTTAGTGATGGAAATGGTTTACATGAGATTAACGTGGCTTCAGGTGGATTTAAAAAATCGGAGGTGGTATTCTCACGGTTATTAAATTTGACCCTATCATTTTCACTTCATTTCCTTTCCTTTCTTTTAAAAACTTTCCTTTCTTTTAAAACAAAATTCTCCCAGGAATCCATACATTTGAAAATGATAAAAATAGTCATTCTACGGAAAAATATTTTTTCTTTTGCTTTTATTCCATGAGTCTAGTGAATGACTCTAAAAGGGTACTATGTGCGGTAGATGTTGGCTACCTGCAGGCCTGCATCAGGCCACTTCATCTCCCTATATCTACCGGCTTCTTCCCTTAGAAATGTTCTTTTTCATTTCATCATGAAAGCAATTTCTTTAACCCCAATATCTCTTCTTTTTTCTACGGCAAATGCATTCCGTGGGACATTATATGCAGACATGAATACCATCATGCAGCCCGTCACCACGATGAATCTCGGACAGTTCCAGCTCCTCGTTCTTGATGACCAAGACAACCCTTCAAAACTCCGGTTTATCTTTGAAAAAGACCGCATCATCAATGAAAACCAAGTCACCCCTCAGTACCTTGGCCTTTATCAGACGTACATAGCTTTTGGTGAGACGCACGCTTTGATGAAAATCCTTGGGGTGCAATTGGATGGAAATTTCAAGGTTACGTTTGATTCTGCTCAGCCTTACGTGTGCGTGTGGCCTTCTCATAAATTACTGGGCTACTTGACAAATGGGGATTATTCCTCTAAGTTATTGAAGTGCTCTCCGGTAAATCTCTACTTCTATTCTACTGACACCGGTACCCAATGAGGAATTTCTAATCGACACCCATGAACCAGCAGAGAATTATACAAGAGATTTTTTTTTTTTTTTTTTGGGAAAAAAAGCGTTAAAAGGCAGTACTTGAGCCGTTAATTCGCACCCTCATTTATCCATACACTTAAAATGTGGAACCTTATCCATAGCAAGCCAGCCATAGTGTTGGTTACTGTTTTAGGAATCGGAGGTGACTGGTCAATTCTCAAGGATTGAGTAACTGAGAAAAAGAACCTAAAAGCGGCCGGGGAAAAGGAGAATAGTCACTCTCAGCGTAAACGCACTTAGTGTTGGTGGAACTTTGGCCACTTCTTGAGTTTTGCACACCCTAAAAAAGATTAAGATAGGTGATTATGTGAAACTACGTGTATTTATGTGACCAGAATTGATGTATCCGTGATTTTACGTCCGTGTGTAATGTATGTGATTTTATATAATCTGAGAGGTGATTTTCCTGCACAGTACTGCTGCAGGATATACACGTACGGAATCCGGGCCGGTTTCTGGATGCCGGCATTTTTTTTCGGGGGCACGATAAAAGTGCTGGAGTCGTGCATAACGCCCGATTCCATCCACACGTGATTATACCGGAATCAAGTTGTTTGCTGAGCCCCCAATGACTGAGATTATGTGGAAATATGGGATTTTTTGACTTTTGGGTGACTAGAATTGATAAATTCATGAAAAAAACCACCTTTTTGACTTTTAGGATCATCATTTGATCATTTGGCTATTTTTCATGGTGATTTGATCCTTTGGAATTATCTACTACCCTAGAAAATACCACTACTATGATTGATTATAGGACTATCTTAGGGTGTACTGCTCTAAATCGTACTATAAAAATAATAATCACAATTGTATGCGTATCTAGACATTATAAAGTTTTTATTTAGCTTTTTATTCACATGTACACCATTAAAAGCCATATTAGCAAATAGCGATGCTGTTCCATACGAACTAGCGATATACATAGCAAGTTATATACTTGTAGGTCAAGAAAATAGAGAGATGTTTGGCTTAGTAGATATAGATAAAAGTTTGACCGATAATTCTGATAGAATTAAACTGGTATTAGCAGTTCAATAATCTCCTTTTGGAGAGTATTCCCAAAGGCTTTGATAATCAGTGTTGCGTCATGTGGGATTAAAGAAAAGAAGAGTGTTATTGACAAAGGTATACTACTATCCAAAAAGAGGAGGGAACATCTTCACACCATCTTCAGAAGAACAAGATCTTCCTACGGATTCTATTTGTGATAAAATTAGCTCACGTCAAGACAAGGTAGTTCTTGGTGACAATCCTAAAATCACCCTCACGGTCCTAGTACCAGCACGACAGGGGACTACCTACTATGTGCAAGACAAGGGATTACTGGGCGATCAAGAAAAGATCTGTGAAAGAATACAGTACCTTAGGATGCAAGAAAAGATCAATGATCCTGTCACAAACGGCAAACAATACATTAGAAAGGTCAGACCGGTCAACTCCTCTGTACACCTGGAAGAAACCCCGACCGAAGTTGCACAGAGGTAAGGTACCATTCGATGTATATGCAACCAAGTGAACAACAATGGAGGATGATCAAGAAACTTGACGGATTGAAGAATAATATTCCTCATGTGTAGGCACTCCGATAGGACCACATACATCCACATGTCACACTTGCAATGGATGAGTCACCCTTGTGTTTGAAGTAGATTTCTTTGGTCTGTGATGCACTGCTTTCATTGAGGCACACACCGAACAGTCGTTTGCCGTGACATGAGGATAGTCTAATCCCAATTCAAAAGATATAATAGCCTCTTATGTGCTGTCACTGAAGAAATATACTGATTTTGTTAAACAAATGGAAGAATTAGAAAGCAATAAAGATCGTACTAAAAAGTTAAAGACTCTCTCTGAATATGGTTTATCTTTTTTTAGTAAGCGTAGAAGAATGGATATTTATCAAATTTTAGGAACCTGCTTAAATAAGATACATAACAAGCGAACCTATTACTGATTTTATAAATTAGGACAAATTACAGGAATACTCAGATAAATTAAAACAGGTTACATTTAAGGATATGACTAGTTACATTAGAAGTGATAGAAGACAATGTTTATATAGATGAGAGCAAAAGTTTCTTATCTTTTAAGAATGGGCACTCATTATCTGACTTGTTTCAAGATAGAAGGGAAGCAAAGAATAGTGGGGTGTCGGCTACGGTAGATAAAAGTCACTTTAACATATACGAGGCAGCAAGAAAAGGTACAGACACCTTAACAAACTCAAACAGCAAAGAAATTTGAATCAAGAGCTAGAGACTTTTGGAAAGTCTGTGGTGCTTAAAAAACCTTATAAAATATTACCTATATCGTTCGTCAAAAAACCTTTCTAATTGATAAAGAAAAAAAAGCTGAAATATGCTTTATATCTACCTAATTTTATAATCTGTTGTCTTTTCTCCATCCACTTACCATAGCCATTTTAATATTGGACCAAAATCTTTATATAAAATGTGGTTCCAAAAACGATCGGTTTTTATCCGAAATTATTAGAAATGGTCATAAACTATTTTATTAATTAAACAATAGTACTGAAATAGAAATGAAATTTGATAATTTGGTTTTCAATTTTGCACTGGTTCATAATACTAAACAAAGTGTCAATAGTATCTAATATTTTTTCATTTTCTATGCTCTAAAATATTACTATAGAAACCTTATGGTGTTGTCTTACGTGTCTTGTTGAAGGGTGTGACGGTGTGATGGGAATAGTGTGAGACGAGAGAATAAATTGCTATGGTCACACCTTGGTTGATGCCACGGGTCACAGCCGAGCCACAGCCGAGGTCACGTGCCCACAAAAAACGGAAACTACAATTTTTTTAGCCCCACATTTTTTCCCCCAAAATCATCGGCCCTGGATGCGATGGGAGCGATGGAGCTGGTTGGGACTTTATACAGAAGCTTGGAGTTATGCGCGAACATGTAAGGGTGCGCGCGAGAAGTGCGAAAGTAGAAGCTGGAGCGCCGCTTGTCTGCAGGACATGTCAATTCGTGCAGAGTTCGGAGAACGCCTGGGCCCTTGTGGTCCAGGTCTCGATTCTTCGCTTGTTACCGGAAGGGTGGCTGCAAAATCTAGGCCATCTTTTGACACCGTCATGTTGCTCCATGATTCCAGCAACTCTGGCTTTAGGAATCTCCTACTCCTTGGGACCCCACAATAACCCGCCCATTTTACTTGCCCATCTAGTTTGAGGTTTACCTATTCCACTCATACTGATCATCTCCGATCGATCATCTCTCTAGGATCCCACCAACCCCGAATTTTTTTTTTGGCTTCCTTGGAGCTGGGGAGGAATCAGTCATCGCTCCGCCTCTTAAGGTATCATCTTTCCATGCATCTGCTGCACCGTGCGCATTGTGCATGTACCTCTCGCTGCACACCATATGGAAAGTTGGCAGCAATCGACGCGATGGCCATGAGCCGCTTCTCTCTCTGGAACCTCGTGCTTCCCTTCCCTTGCGGTGCTGCGGGACAAGCTTGGGTTTCTCGCCCACAGAGTGCGTCTCAAGGCTGTGCCGCAAACGTTTTACTCGTGCCCCACACCGGCTGCAACTCTTATTTAAGTGCTCGCTATCGCTCTTCTCCATTTCCACTTCCTAATGCTGGCCCTATACAAGCAATTATCTTTGCACGAACTCAGTCGAGTAGATTTGGACCATTTATCTGCTTCTGAACCGGACTTCTTGCAGCCAGATCCCTACCAGTCGATATATCTCATGGACCCGACCAACGATGTGGCTCCCAGAGACCACACACGTAATTCCTCGCTGCTAGATTCAATTGGATCGCTTAGCATTTTTCTGGAGCCGGGCACAGAGTCCGAATACCTTGAGAATGGCTTGTCCTGCATGCAGCCCGCCAAAGGAGGGCCTGAACCCCTCGAGCAGCCTTTCAACAATCAGGTTGCTTTCCTGCAGAACATGCAGGCTTCTGGTCCAGGATTCGGGTTAGCTGATGAGCCATTGTACCCAAGGCTATACGAAGCGTTGAATACAATGGGGGTCTATGTGCAGGACCCACAAATTACGGATGGGAATAACCAGAGCAGTGGGCCTCGGATGGAAACTTCCGCCGGGAATATGGTTCAGCCGGTCTACCAAAAAGAGATGCCGACTTTTCCAAGCCAGCAAATAGGCGGGTTTGGCCAGGATGTGTCCTCTGTGGTTGAGCTAATATGCGGGAGTGCAGACAAGCCGGCGCAGGGCTCATGGCCAGACACTAGAGCCAAAGTTAAAAACTTCCAAAGGAGTCCCGAGGATTTAAAGTACGGGCCGGAAAATGAAATGTTTACCAAGAAAAATCCAAAATACGGGGCAGTACCAAAATATGGAGAAATCTTTTTTGGGGGAAATGTTCCCGAAGCCCCCGGTCTTAGAAGTGCCCCCGGTCTTGAAAATGCCCCCGGTCTTGAAAATGCCCCCGGAAATGCCAAAAGCGGAAATGACCAGGCCAAAAAATCCAAAATCAAATTGCACAAGTGTCCTGTATGTCTCAAGAATTTCAAGCGGCCTCTGTCGTTCCGCATCCACTTTACGACGCACACGGGAATCAAGCTGTTTTACTGTGACTGGGAGGGCTGTGGCAAGAAATTCAATGTCAAATCCAACTTGACACGGCACCAAAAGTTACATCTCAAGAGAAAGTGAGAGCTTTTGGAATTTTTCCGGTGAAAATTGGTTTAAAAACGGTGGAAAAATGGGTGGGTGCTTGTGTGCAGGATGATAAAAAAATGTGCTTATCTGCAGGTCCCTCACTTGATTTTACGAGTAGATTCAAAATATGGTGTACAATAAAAAGGTTTTAAGTAATGAAAGATGTTTAGTAGGATATGCAAAAGCTTTTCTTTAAGCTAGACCCACTAAAAATGTAAATTTATGCCGCCAAATAGGAGTGAATGGATATTTGGGGTTAGCCAAGTGACATTTTCAAAACAGAAATCTATTTTTATTGATAAAAAGGTTTTCTAGTTATTAATTCACGTGAAAAGTAACGATTTTAATGGTTTTTATAAGAATTAAGACCGTTCCGGGCTGAAAATGCTCATATTTGGGTACTGAAAAGGGCTCAAAACCACTCTGGATACATACACACAAAATTTAAATAGGCTGGGAAATGAATCATGGTGAGTATGGTATGGTGGAATTTGAGAATTGTCTAGATTCTTGTTAAGAGACCTGTTGTGGGCACTTTGGTTTGTGTTATATGCAGGACCACTATTTCCACTGGAGAGATTTCTTCTTTTTTTCCTTTTTTTTTTTTTTCCCCGGTGTCTTCCCATATTCATTGAGTAGCGTAGGTTTGACACTAGAGAGTCATTCCAACTTCAATAAATGGTAATGTCTATGTTAATCAGTGCTCGTAACCAGGGCTAAATAATCAGTGCTCGTAACCAGTAGAACCCGCGGTGTGTATGCAGGTATGTGAGTGTGATTATCTGCAGGAACCCGTGCACCAGCGCGGGAGCCAACCAAAACTTGTCAAAAGTCACCAACTTGCAATTCATAGATAAAATGGCAGCAGCCCACCTTGCCAAGTACATCCGCCATGCGCCCGTGAGCAAGCCCCACGTGGACGCCAAAGTCAAGTGGGGCGCCAAGTTTCTCGGCGCCACCATGTGGTTCTACATCTTCTACAGAGTCAAAAACGACTTTATCGAGGGCCAACACTAAATACTTAATACATTGATTCCGGAGTGATTGTAGACCGAGAGACCGAGAGACCGAAAGACCGAGAGACCGAGAGACCGAGAGATCGAGAGATCGAGAGATCGAAGGAGAGAAAAGGAGAGAAAAGGAGAGAAGAGAAGAGAAGAGAAGAGAAGAGAAGAAGAAGAGAAGAGAAGAGAAGAGAAGAGAAGAGAAGAGAAGAGAAGAGAAGAGAAGAGAAGAGAAGAGAAGAAGAAGAGGAGAGAGGCTGCAATGAAGTGGTCCACGAGGACTTCTGTGGCTTTAGCAAAACCACCGAATTGGGCTTCCCATTGCACCAAAGCATCTGGCGAGAACAAAGAGGATCAGTATTGGAAACCAATGACACCGTTCTCAGACAAAGACGAGTGAAAATGTCGAACGCTCATTGGTCCTCAGGCAAGTTTTTCAAAAAAAAAGAAAGATGGAGTGAAAACTTGCTCTGGGTTCTGGACATTCAAAACGGCGAGACGTTAAGAGGAAGTATCTCTCTCCACATCCAGACCAGAAATTCACGTGACTAGAAGTTTCGGTTCTCATAGATCCCAAAGGTTCCCCCATTGCATTTGTTCAACTTTTCAAACGTGCTCCTTGGTAAAGACGTCTCTCCGGTATATAGATCAGACTTCACAGCTGACTCTATTTGTTCTGTTCTGTTCACCACACCTTGTGGTATATGCAGGACCCATCACTTGAATCGAGTCCCACCAATTAGTCAACCAGTGTCTTATGCATTCCCGGAATGAAAGAAATTTCTAGTTTGATCGAAACATCTCGCTGCTGGGGTGTAAGTGACTCTAGAGTGTGCAGCTGGCCTCTTTGACTCCTGAGTCTTTAGCTTGGTTTTTGGTTGCCCGGAAAGGAATCATAAGTGAATATTCTGAGTTGATAATAATAATTCATGGGATGTTAAGTTATTAATAAATCATCATCTGTTAATTCTTAATCACCTCCAATTTGATGGTCTTTTGACCGTCAGTATCCAACCCCACCCTATCAAAGAGTGCGACTTCAAACACTCATCTTCAAGTAAAGACCCATTGCAGTTCTCGACGAAAGCTTCGGCCTAATGGTTTTTGAATAGTTGGAGTCAACGGGATTGTCAAAGACGGAGTATTTCATGGTACTGGTATTCTTCGTAGTCGTTTGATTTTCATATTATATTTAAATCAAGGGAAGATGAACAATTTGCTAATCATATTATCCAAAAGAAAGCAATGTTCATTCTTAATTAATAAAAAGTATAGGTAGTCAGTGACATGAAAAAAGGCTGTATAGATAATGAGAGGGAAAGACCTCCTTTTATAGTTTGGGGAGTGCGAACTGCGAACTCTGACACAAAAGCACCCACCGGGTTCAGGGGCTTGCATGGCTGCGAAAACGAAGCCTCACTAATATATAAAGGCCGTCCCTCCCCCCGCGACTTTTTCCCATTAATTAGCAGTACCAAAACAAAACAATACAAATCATCATCAAAGAGCAACAAATCATTATTAAAATGCAACAAATCATTATCAAAATGCAAAATATATTCACCTGAAATCAGGGACAACCGATGTGCTAGATTCCTTTCATTTTCTGCTACTACACCTACTCAGCAGTGCAACGCCTTCTTGCAACTTGCTTCTTTTCTATATACCAAAAGCACGCATGAGTTATTTGGTCCAAGTATCAATATGTCATCAACATATAGTGCAATCATGAGTAACTTCCCTTGGACGTTCTTGTGATACACACAAGGTTCTGATATACAACTTTCGAATCCCAATTTCTCAATGGCTCTGTGAATAACTTGATCCTTACCACCTGCTTACCATAGAAAAATGAGGACCTGCTTATCCATATAGAGACTTCCTGAGTCTGAGAACTAAGTGATTTTTTCCTTGTTGGACATAGCCTTCAAGCTGTTTCGATTTCTTCCTTCAAGCTGTCTCGACTTCTTCCTTCAGGCTGTCTCATAGATCTCCTCTAAGTTTCCGTTCGAAAATGCAGTCGTGACATCCATTTGTCTGATTTGGAAGCCTTGTTTCACTGCAATGGCTCAAACTATTCTTAAGCTTTCGTATCTGATGACGGGTGAGAATGTTTTTTGATAGTCAATACCCTCTTTCTGGAAGTTGCCCAACACCACAAGTCTTGCTTTATTCTCCTTCAGTATTGGAACCTATTGGCTTTCTTCCTTTTGGTAACTCAACTAATTCGAAGGTTAACCCTTGGTTAGCTCATAAGCTGGAACTATTACGAAATTGGTTTCTAACCCTCTAGTCAGCGTGGCACTTTGTTGCTACGTCAGCTGGTCTGTCTGTTTTCTAATACTAAAAATATGAACAAGTCCTTTTTCCCCGGTGCAGATGCTTCCACTCCTTTGGCCTTGGTGGTTTCCGCTTGGGGGGACCTTTGAGGAACCTTTGGAAATAATCTTTGATTTATCTAAAAGAAGCAAGAAGAATACCTTTTGTCAATGAAATTGGAAGATTTGCGGCAGCATCCAATTTCACCATGGTTTAAAATTTCTTAATGGTACTGGTTGATGGTACTCGTGTGATCCTGATATTTATATGGTACTCCTGTGTGGTAGTATGGTGGTGTGGTGTTCCTGTGTGGAGTATGGTGGTGTGGTGTTATTGTGTGGAGTATGGTGGTGTGGTGGTAGTAAGGCAGGGGACGTCTTTGGTTTGGTTTGATACGGTGGTGCATGGAGTAGTAGGGGTACCCGTCCGGTATACTGGACCCTGACTTGTCCCAGTCACCACCCATACATCCATTCTACACTCCACACTCCACATTCCATTCTCATACATATTACACTCCACATTTTACTCCACATTCCATAACCTCGCAAATTCTTGGCTCTTCAAACTTCATTCCTTATTCTACATTCAACAGACCTTCTTGGCTATCTTGGGAGGTGCTAGGGTCTCCGACAAGATCCAATTGATCGACAAAAAACTTGTTGGACAAGGTTGACTTGTTGATCATTTTTTTTGGTGGTGGTATGTCTTTCACCTTCAAGAAGGTCTTGGACAAGATGCCAATCGGGACCTTTCTTGAGGCTTTGGTCGCTAAGGCTAAGAAGAACAACGTTGAGATTGTCTTGCCCTGCCCGTTGACTGTCACTGCTGACGAAAAAAAAAAAAAAAAACCAGG
>NKZY01000750.1:41005-131385 GCA_002374555.1 Metschnikowia mauinuiana | reverse complement strand
ATTATCTTCGAAGTTTTTGAGTTGGATTATTTGATGGATATGGTAATATTCAAATTAATCATTTCAGAAAAAAAAAATTTACAATATAGATTAGTTATTAAATTAAATAAAAATGATAGTAATATATATGACATAGGTTTATTCTCTTCGCTATATCCGAACCATTTCGAATCCACTTGTTCTACAAATGACTCAGTCTCAGATGTACTTGTCTATGCGTGGTCACCGGCCAAATGGAAGGCCTGAGCCATCTCTGAATTACCATAGCCCAAGACTTGGTAGTCTACAAAACCGTTTGCTCCATAAAGACGTCTCAACTCTCCACCCACTTTGACTGCAAATAAGATTCCGGTGCCCTGTGCGATTTCAGCAGAAGCAAGAACAGCGGAGATAAACGTAGTGNCCATAAAGACGTCTCAACTCTCCACCCACTTTGACTGCAAATAAGATTCCGGTGCCCTGTGCGATTTCAGCAGAAGCAAGAACAGCGGAGATAAACGTAGTGGATTTCATTGTTTTTGGTGTTTTTTTTAAAAATATTCTTGGAAGTTTGAGGATTGCTGATTGAAGATTGAAGATAGTTGTTTAGTGGTGTTTTTTTTTCCATGGAATCACCGGATTATACGAGAAAAGGCACTACAGTATAGACTACAGTATACGATTCCAGTATATACTAGTGATTTCGATTTTATCAGATTTGATTTTATCAATTTTTTACTTGGAATGACGACTGAATAATCTAGTCGGATTCTTGGAGACTAGCAAAAAACCACTACTCCTAATTTTCTCTTCCTGATGTACTGTGGTACTGAATATAAGCTTTGGTTGTATAGTATACACACCTTTCACTCTGTAGTTTCCTTGGCTCTGTAGATTTCATTCCAGAAGGTATGCATACAAAGACTAGACAGAAGACAAAGACTAGACAGAAATGGGCAATGATGCGGTGCTCTCGGTCATGGGCCAGAAAATCAAGGGCTTGTTTATTTTTTCCGATGAATTAAACCATGCCTCGATGATCCAAGGTATCCGTAACTCTCGTGCCAAGACGGAAGTGATCAAGCACAATGACATACTAGACAGAAAGACAGATTCTAGACAAATAGACAGATTCTAGACAAATAGACAGATTTTCTAGACAAACGGGCGGATTTTCTAGACAAATAGACAGATGTGCTAGACAAAAGGCAGATTTGCTTTTGGAGTGACACAGGAATATATAAATTTGACTTTGGAGGTGACTTGGAGGTGACTTGGAGGTGACTTGGAGGTGTCAATAGACCCCTTCTCAGATCTTCTAATCGTCCAATCAGCTGTCCACGGTGTAGTGGAGTACACTGTAAATATAGAAAATTTGATGTTTGTTTTTTTTTTTTTTTTGTTAAATGTCAAAAGTAACTGATCAGTCCATGAGATATTTGATAGTGGAAGTTCCTGGGTGCTTTATACCTGAATAGGAAATATGTGTTCCTGCACATAGGCGCACATCTCCACATCACCAAATATTTGAATCTGACCAATGCCTCTGACATCATTTCAAACGTATTTTCAACAGTTTTCTTGTTCTTTTCAATAGTATTCTTGTTCCTGGGTCGTTTCCCTTTTTTTTTTTTTCCCCCGTTTATTCCTTGAGCTTAAGAAGAAGCTCATACTTAACCTGCAGAACCGACTTTTGCTGCTGAGACGCCATCACCAAAAGGTAATCCCGATTTAAAAGCAGATTCATGATCTGGTCCCGCCGGAGCTGCTCGTGGTACCCCAACCGTCTCTCCATTCCAATTTGGCTCGTCTGTAGACTTTAGTCTGTAGAAACTAATCCTATAGACCTATTAAAACCGTTATTGAATAGTACCCGGAAAGTCAGTACTCTATAGTTTTAGCACCGTAGTCCTGAAGAGTGTCTATAGTCTGATCGTAGTCCTAAGAGTGTCTATATCCTTAGTATTATAGTCCCAGAGTCTATTCTGTAGTTAGAGTGGTAATATTTCCTATAGTGATCAGTAGTTAGTCACTGTAGTTCTGGGATCTGGGATGATTCTGGATCTATAGTCTATAGTATCTGAGCCACTCTCCGGAATCTTCAATCTCTTCAATCTCTTCAAACTCTTCAATCTCTGATCTATCCGCAATTCTCTGATCTATCCAAATTCTCTGTATCAATATACTGGAATAAATCTCCTATAGTAGTCTATAGTAATAGTCAGTAACCAAAGTCTATAGTCTGCAATCGTAGTGTGTAGTCTATAGTTATAGTCAGTAACCAATAGTCTATATTTATAGTCAGAAGTCTATGCTAGTAGTCTATAGTAAGAGTCAGGAACCAATAGCCTGAAGTGGTATTCAGTAACCAATAGTCTATAGTAAATACTCTATAGTAAATAGTCTATAGTATCTATAGTAGTAGTATGTAAACCAATAGTCTATAGTAATAGCCAGTAACCAGAAGTCCTTAGAAGTAGTCTATGGTCTATACTCTATATTCTATAGTAGTAGTCTATAGTTAGTAACCAATGGTCTATAGTCAGTAGTCTATAGTATGTAGTCTATAGGAATAGCCAGTAACCCAATAGTCTATAGTGGTAGTCCGTAAACCAGTGGTCCTTAGAGGTAGTCTATGGTCTATTCTATAGTGGTAGTCTATATTCAGTAACCAATAGTCTATATTAGTGATCAGTAAACCAATTGTCTATAGTCAGTACCAATATCCTGTAGTGGTAGTCTATAGTCTATAGTCTATAGTAGTCTAAGCATCAGTCCTTCACCCAATGGTCAGTCTGGAGTCTAGTCTATAGTAGTAAACAATAGTTGCTAGTCTTTCCTGTATATACTTTGGTCTGTACTTTGGTCTGTACTGGTGTGTACTTTGTATCAGGGTCTGTAGTCTGTAGTCTGGAGTCTAGGGTATGAGGGAGTGCGAAGTGTATAGTTTTGGTCTATAGCACTGGGGAGTGCGAAATCCTGCACACAGGCCCTGAGCTTTCTGGCCAAGTTAAGTGCACAACTCAGACCCAATCAACCACCACTTTAGACCCAGACACCAGCCCAAAACAGCAAAACCAGCAAAAGCAGTTCAACGTTTCTACACTTAAACAGGTCAATACTAATATGAGCGAACCCCTGGCGGAGGAAAAAAGACGCATTTTAAGGGAGCGCAGACAAGCCAAGTTGGCACATGGAAATGCGTCCAGTCGCTTGAACAAGATTCTCAACAATACGTCAGTTTCCGAATCCGGCGAGACGGAACAGGAGCAGAAAATTGGAAATGGGGGGTTAGAAAAAGGAACCGAAAATGGAAGTTCGGAGAATCCCGTGGGGATTTCTACTGCTACTGATGTGGGGGAGAGTAAAGCATCTGAGACGGTGAGAACAGAGGAACCGGGGAAACTGGCCCTGGATCTTGACACCTCCCAGAATCCAACTTTTCTGAAACAAAATTTGACTTCCCAGAATCCGACTTTTCCGAATTTATCTGCTCTGGAACCGACTGCTCTGGGGCTGTCTTCTCTGGAATTGGAACATGATGATCCCGAGGGACCGGATATCTCTTCGGTATTACACTCGAGACCCTCGGCTTTGGGACCGGAAGAGTTGGATATGGACACGTTGTTGAAACAAATCTTCAATGGGACCAACGACCAAAATGGCACTCAGCCTGAATCCGGCGATTTCTTTGCCAATATGATGAAGGCCGTGGGCGAAGGTGGTGGTGGTGGTGGTGATATGCAGGGAGGTTCTGCATCCATGCCGGGCCTGCCCAATATCGTGGCTTATCAACAATACCAGCAAAAACAACTTGATGCCCGGTTTGCCATGATCCGCATTATGGTCCACGTGGCCGTTTTCGCCTACCATTACTTCTCCCAGCCGTCGTTTAGGTCCTCGGCTTATGCCTATATCCGGAACCAACCTACTTTGTCCGGCACATACGCCCGGTCCTTTGTTTCTGCTGAACTTGCCTTTGTTTCTGCCTACTTCTACTTGATGTCGTCCAAGGGTCTTCTCCATGTGGCTTCTTCCAATAACCCGATTTCGAAGCTTTTATCCATGGCTTCGGCGGTGTTTCCTCCTGCCAATGCTTACCAGCCTCTAGTGAATACTCTTTTGGTGTACTGGGGTGGGGCTTCCATCGTGATTTCCGATCTTCTGCTTGTGGTGTTGATGTTTGGCCTTGTCAGTGTATTCCTGTGAACAATGGAGTGGTCTAATTTTAAGTTTTCTTCAAAACAAAGTCGTGACTGATTTGCTGGTGCTCGTGTTTCTTGTCTTAATGACTATAAATCAATACTGAACCAGACCATAATGAAGAATACATGCATACTTCCTTTCCGGGTCTATATGCAGGACCAAAGTGATTTCACCCCTAGGTTTCAATCCTTTAGCAATCTCCAATTCATTTACCGATACATAGCCACCTTCTTTTCCAAAAAAACACCTTTCCGGAAACCTAAATTATGGCTGGCTGGTGGGAAGCTACGGTCGATATCTATGTGTTTGTCACGTGACCTCTCTCATCTCGTGTCCCAAATAGGCAACTTCAGAGCTTATATGCAGTTACAACCTATTGGAGCAAATACAACAAATGCTTTTCTTACGCTTTTCTTACAACATGTTTCCATAGTCTGAGGTATGATATTTACATGATGGCTGATTCGCCATAATAATATATACAAATCTAAATGTTCTTGGACATGTCTTTCTTCTTGGCAGCAATGACTTTTTCTGCACTGCCAAGACCTCGTTTCCTGTAGAACATAAGAGCCAATAGAACCGTGCTGGCGACGGAAACACCAAACCACGTGATCAAGTATTGGAAGTGGTTGTTGGAAAAAGACACCTTCGGCACGGCCGCGATAGGCACACCTTTCCGCATGAACTCCGACTCTTGCCATTCCAAAGTTAAGTCTTCAGAAGAGATTGGCAAATGGTCCATGTTTTTCTTTGAACTTGATTTGAAAAACCACCGTCCTTTCGACTCTTCCTGCTTCTGGTATTCCTCCGGCCCTATCCATGTCGGTTGGTCTTTCAATGAATACATCATTTGAGCATAAACGGGCAACGACCCGGACTGCTCAGCCATGGCCTCCACGTCCGGCACAAAGAAAAGCCTCGAGCCCTCCTCGTGGTCATACTGCAAGTACGACTTCTGAGGCATGCACCGGAGCATTCCCTCAATGGTGATTTCGCCCTGAGGCATGGCCAAATGGGATAAGTAGCCCTTGCTCCGCGTGCTAGGGATCACGTGGTCCTTATTGATCCATCCTCGTTCAATCAAAATGGGTTTGCCGCCGTCGCTTCGGATAAAGGGCGTCACCACCAAGTACCCGAGCTCTCCGTTGCGGAGTCTGGGTCCCAAGAACATTTCTTGATCGTAATTAAAGGTTCCACGGATCTTGAAGCGACGAAACTCAAAGTCTTTGACCACCGAAGGGTCGATCACGGGGGGAAGCCCATCGAGCGGCTCTTCAGCTAGCATGTGTTCCGATTTCTTGATAAGGTCAACTTTCCATTGCAACCGTTTGACTTGCCAGCACCCCAAGCCAAAACTAATCACCGGCATGGCAATCATAAGACTAAACATCACCCTGCGGAAAATAGGCGCTTTGGCTTGGTTTTCTGCTCTGGCGATATTGGTCACCGAGGACTTGATGGGCTTCCAGTCCATATTGAGCGTCTTGACGCCCCTTTTGGGAATCACCCTTGCTGCAAACGTTCGTGTAAACATCAGTTTGTGCACACTAGTACAGTGCAGCTATGTATTGCTTCAACTTGCTTTATGGCCAAGTTTGGCTGTAAGAATAGGTTGGTGATATACTGGCGCGCAAAGGGAGGGGGTCCGCGCACATTTATATATAGACTGTATTTGTGTTTGTGATCGCCCCTGAGCGCTTTTGCAGCCATGCTCATTTCGTCTATAAAAGAACGCCTCCCCCCACTTGTATTCCCACCATCGCCAGTCCCCAATCATTAAATTTTTTTGCAAACTTGCTGCTTATCTGAAGTTCTTCTTGAATTCTGGCACGTCTTAACTACCCCTCTGCTTGGCATTTGTTGTTTCGGTAGTGAGTATTATACCAAAGCCGAAAAATGTAATTTCAGGCGAGCTGTTGAAACATGTTTGGAATTATCCAGTTTATAAAGATTTGGATTTTTGCATCAACTGTTTTTTGTGACGGCGTTAAAGGTTAGGGGAATTCCGAGGGCTGATGGAGGAGGGTAATGGCAGCATCTCGAGGTCGTGCCGCGCACAATACACTGAGGTTTTAGTGTGCACGCCCCCGATGATGCGCTCAGAAAAAAACTTCTCAAGTCTTCTCGATTGCACCTCTTCTATTAACTACAATGGGCGGTCTTGACTATCTTCTTTTCGAAGAAGCCACTGGTTTCGCCATTTTCAAAGTTTTAATCCAGCAGGATGACATTTCCGTGAGACTGAAGGAAGTCCAAGAGGCTTCGCTGGACTTTTCCAAGTTCTCCAAGATGGTGGAGCTTGTGTCGTTTGCTCCATTCAAGGGTGCTGCACAAGCCTTGGAAAACGCCAACGACATTTCCGAGGGTTTGGTCAGTGACTACTTGAAGTCGGTTTTGGAATTGAACCTCCCAAAGCCTTCCAAGAAGGAGAGAGTCACCTTGGGTGTTTCCGATAAGAACTTGGGTCCATCCATCAAGGAATTCTTCCCATACGTGGACTGTATCTCCAACGAAGTTGCCCAGGACTTTTTGAGAGGTATCCGTGTCCACGGTTCCCGTCTTTTCAAGGACTTGCAAGAGGGAGACATTGAGAGAGCCCAATTGGGATTGGGACACGCCTTCTCCAGAGCCAAGGTGAAGTTTTCCGTGCAAAAGAACGACAACCACATCATCCAGGCCATTGCTCTCTTAGACCAGTTGGACAAGGACATCAACACCTTCTCCATGAGAGTCAAGGAGTGGTACGGATGGCACTTCCCAGAGTTGGCCAAGATTGTCCCAGACAACTACACTTATGCCAGACTTGCGCTTTTGATTAAGGACAAGGCCAACTTGACCGATGAGGATGTGCACGATGTGGCCGCCTTGTTCAACGATGACTCGGCCATTGCTCAAAGAATCATTGACAATGCCAAGATCTCCATGGGTCAAGACATCTCCGAGCTAGATATGCTCAACGTGTCGACTTTTGCCGAGAGAGTGGTGTCCATTTCCGAGTACAGAACCAAGTTGTACCAATACTTGACGGACAAGATGCACACGGTTGCACCCAACTTGTCGACGTTGATTGGAGAGGTTGTGGGAGCTAGATTGATCTCGCACGCCGGATCTTTGACCAACTTGTCCAAGCAAGCCGCATCTACGGTGCAGATTTTGGGAGCCGAAAAGGCTTTGTTCAGAGCTTTGAAGACCAAGGGTAACACACCAAAGTACGGGTTGATCTACCACTCGTCGTTCATTGGTAAGGCCTCTACCAAGAACAAGGGAAGAATCTCCAGATACTTGGCCAACAAGTGTTCGATTGCTTCTAGAATCGACAACTACTCTGACGAGCCCACCACTGCTTTCGGACAAATATTGAAGAAGCAGGTTGAGGACAGATTGAACTTCTACGACACCGGATCTGCGCCAATGAAGAACTCCGATGCCATCAAGGAAGCTTTGGCTTTGGTCGGTGACTCCATGGACGTTGTGGACGAGGACGAGCCAGTTGCAGGAGAGCCAAAGGAGAAGAAGGACAAGAAGGAGAAGAAGGAGAAGAAGGACAAGGAAGAGAAGAAGGAGAAGAAGGACAAGAAGGAGAAGAAGGACAAGAAGGACAAGAAGGAGAAGAAGCGTAAGGCTGATGACGACGAGTCGCCAAAGAAGAAGAAGAAAAAGTCCAAGGACTAGACCCATCATTCTATAGCATGTAAATGAATCGAATTGTAATACGTACCAGTCCCATATCTACTATTCTTCTCTACTTGTTTTTCTCTGTAACCTAAAGATTCAAGACACACTTTGAGTCCAGTCTTTATTGTATCTACTACTACCATTTATACACTACAGAATTCTCAAAAACAAATAACTAGTAGTTTGTAGTTTTTAGTTTGTAGGATCAATCTACTAAGTCAGAACTATAATATACTGCATACTGCTATCTATCACGTGATTTAAGGTTCCACCAAGAATTCATTTGCTCCTATTAATGAAATCATGATTGATTACTTAATCTGAAATCCATTTATATTGAAAGTATGGTTATAAGGACATCGATCAGAAATAAGAATCAGAAATAAGAAATTAAGTGGTTTACCAATTCATAGTCTCTCATAATTAATTCTTGATGGCATTATAATCATGGTTTGACGGATTTTCAGTTTAGTTTAGAGTTCAACAACAATACAACTGGAAAAACTGACTGACTTAAATACCTGTAAAATTATTGCATTATTTAAGGCAATCGTTATAAGAAATCCAATAGCAGTATATAGTATATAGTATATATTTATTTGAATTAGACTATTATAAATATAAGAGATATAAATATGAACAGTAGGTATATTATATACAAAGAATTATATTTATGTAGATATAAGTTATATATAAATAAATAAGGTGTATATAGAAATGATACACCAAAATAATTCTACATTCTAAATGTAATCCATATAAGATATAACAATAAATATATATGTAAATAAGTCATAAATATATAATACCCTCTGGTGTATATGACTCCTATTTATAGAATTCTTTCAATGATATCATATTACTTCCATATGTGTATATACACATTATATACAACCTTTGTATAATAGAACTAGCATCCAAGAATTCTTAGCTCAGGGAAAAAACATATAAAAAGCTTTGTGGGATTTTTTAAATTGTCGGAGATCTTGTAATACATATCTAAATGTTTTGATAATATTGCTCATACTAGAATAAGAAATAAATTCAAAATAAATTCAAAGAACGTCTAGATGATGCGTCATCTATATATTTATTCTATAAATCATTAAGATTTATTAACTGGTTTCGAGGTTTAAATATTTTGATAAAATTATATTCTATTTCCCCAAAGGTATTTAAGTGCTGTACCAGTTTAAAACCCCACCCTATATTTCTAGAAGTACCCAGTGAATAAAGATACCCTCTGTGCAGGACACACGTACGTTGGAGCTCTACAACAAAAAGGCACAGTTTCCGGCTAAAAACGTGAAAGGTTTACAAAATATTTTAAAATCCAAATAACCTTATTTTCGTTATGTAAATTTATTTCCCGCTTTTTTTTTGCATCTTTTAAAAGCATCTTTATAAATGCGAACATCTGCAAAGTGGTACATTTACACCATTTTTTTCCAGAAAATTGGATAACTAAAATTCTACAACTAATACATTGATAAATTGATTCATGGACTATTTATAGACTACCGAATTCCGACTCCCCCATTCCTGCCCTTTCTAACCATACCAAAATCTTCGCATTCCATTTCCGTTTCATTCCCGTTTCACCGTCTTGAAAAACGCAAAATGCGGCCTTTAAACCGCTTGCAAAAATCAAGTTTTCCTCTTTTCCCAAAAATATCTTCACCATTGTAATCCCCGAACTCGGGGCTTTCTGAAACACTAATTACCTTAAAACCAAAATTTTTGAATCAGTTTTGAAATCTCAGAATCTCAGAGTTCAATCGAATAATGAGCTTCGCTCACGTGATACATAAAAGTCACGTGACCCTGCCACTTCAAAACACAATTTTCCATCAATACCCCAGATTTCTGTAATATTTTTGTTACAGTCTACTGCTACGACAAAATGCAACCTTCCATACAAAATGGGCACTGTAAACTCCCAAAATCACCACCATAAACCACCAAAATGGAACAAAACGCTTTCGGTGTCTTCAAATCACGTTTTTATCTAAGACACCACCTTGAGTCTTTTCGACAAAACAAACTACCCAATAAACCACGTTACGTTCTTTTTACCCACTGTTACATTGAATGTCCAAAAAATGGCACATCTTGTGATATACTATGTGCAAAAGATTGAGTAATTGCCGATAAGGCCATATTCAGTAAAGTCAGAAGAGAAGGTGAATAATTCAGTTGGGAACATTATAGTTTAAATGCAAAAGTACCTTCAAGTTAAAGTGAAATATATATCTCTCTTGCACATAAGAATTTTTCTTAAGAATCACCTTATTTTGGTAATTTAAGGCTAACCTGTGCACTGGGATATCCTGGTTAGGGATAATTCCTTGTATAGAGTAAGTAGCTTGTGACAAAAATATGAGATTTGAAATTGAAAAATGCTTTGAAAAAAGCTTTCTCTATGGAATAATTGTAAATTCATCAACAGCTGGAAATAAAAGCTAATTTGATCTTCATTTTCTATAGAGAAAGATTATAAAACCTCTAAGAAACCCAGAAGTACAGCCTTAAACAAGGATATTTTTACACAAAGCACTTTACAGACGATATTTGTGTTTCAGGTCATTTCGAAGGCTATATAAGAATGTCAAACCTTGATGATGTAATATTTGGAGTCAATGTTTTTTGTAAATCTGATGACAGTGAAGTATTATGAATCGGACCAATCCATCTGTATGCAGGAGTAAATCAAGAAGAGTAAAGTAAGTAGATTGAGTAGGCCGCACTAAGTACACCAATTAAACCAGGTACAGGTAGAGTAGACTAAGAAGACAAGACTAAGAATGCAAGACCAAGTGGACCAAGTAGAGAAGACCAATTGGACTAATTAGGGAAAGTCAAGAAGAGCAGATAGAGTAAACCAAGAATAGTAGATCAAGAAGAGTAGATCAAAAAAAGTAGTGGAGTAGACTAAGAAGTGGAGTGGAAGAGTAGAATAAGTAGACTAAGCAGAAAAGACTAAGTAGAGTATACTAGTAGAGTAGAGCATACTAAGAAGAATAGATCAAGAAGAGTAGACTAGTAGAGTAGATAAGTAAAGTAGATCAAGAAGAGTAGACTAAGTAGATCAAGTAGGCCGTATTAAATACACTTAGTTGACCAAGTAGAGTAGAACAAGAAGAGTAAAACAAGAAGAGTAGAACAAGAAGAGTAGACTGAGAGTAGACAAGGCTAAGAGGGCAAGACTAAGAGGAGTAGATCAAGAAGAGCAGACTATTAGAGTAGATTAGATTAACAGATTAGTAGAGTAGATTAGCAAAGTAGTGGAGTGGGTTTGCCGAATTTCATCACCACACCCATTGTCTTGTAGAAATTCTTGTACTTGCTGATTATGTACCATATCATGCTATACAAAATTTTAGGACTATGACCATTCACAACTCCAACTCTAAGGCTTTGTCTGATTCTTTTCCCGACTGTAAGCCTTGGGTGTCAAGACTCTACTAATCTTACTATACTCAACAATCTTCTTTCATCAGGTAACTGGATTAAAACGGATTGGGTACCGCCAGTTACTGATTTGATATATATACGGTATCACTAGCTCTTGGAAGACCTGGCAGTAAAGTAGCCCGATTCAAACAGCTCTTCGCTGGCAAAGGCCATGTTGTCTGAAGCCAACATCTGGTAGCCAAACTCGCTGAAGTTATCGTTGTTGTCCAAGGTGTCACGCATACTTGCACTCTGCAACACAAGCGTCTCGTCCGACCCTCCTAGCTCGATCAAGTAGCCCTGGAGCCCCGAGTCCAGAATCAGCCCCAACGTGTCCGTCGACCGGGGGTACCACGTCACCAGCGTATCCTGAGGGTTGAACTCTTCGTCCACAATAAACCGCACCAGTTTAAGGAGCCGCGTTGGGCCGGAGCGCAAGTCCAAGAAACCACACTCCTCTTCCGTTGGTTCGGGGATCTCGTCGTTCAAGTTTCCGTCAAACGACAGGATCGGCGACAACACGAGGAAGTTGCACCCGAAGATCGATGGCACCACCTGGTTATTGAAGTTGGCCTCGGGGTTGGTTTCGGAAATGGCCGTATCCAGCGAGCTGGATGACCCGCTTCCATTTTGGTCGCTGGGAACACTCTGCACGTTTTGCACATTCAATTGGGCCGTGCTTGGGCCATTGATTGCGCCACTGGGAAGACTTTGTAACGTTTCAAAAAGCAATTGGATCAAAGCTACCAAGGAGGGTTCGTGGGGCACCTGGTTTTTTTTGGGCGGAAGCATGCTGGGGGCATTGGACTTTCGCATCACTTTGCCGGGGGAAGCAGAGTACTGGAAAGCCAGGGTTTTTATGTACAGCTCGTGCGTGGATGAGTTCGCCAGGTTGCTGATCGAAGAATTGGCATTGCTGGACGAGATGTTGATATTGCTCGAGGTCATGTTTGCAGGCAAGTTTATCATATTTGCCAGGCTCGCCACGCCGGACGTGTTAGAAGGCATGTTGATGTTGCTCGAAGTCATGTTGAGGTGCCCCATAGATACACCACTCATCACCATTGCATTTGCACTGAGTCCGTTCCCATTTATATTGTTGGGGCCATTCACTCCATTTAGGTTGATTCCGTTGCCTGTAGTTTTCAAGTAATCAAGAACCTGCTGAATAAGAACAATGGCAGCGTCACGAGGCAGATTCAGAGGCTCGATGGATACAGGCACAGGCATTATCCTGTCCGGAGCCGACTTCATCATGACCGTGTTTTCGGTGCTTCCCAGATGCACTTCATTCTCTTCCGGCTCTTGCCGTTGCATGTTGGCCTGCTCCAAAAACTGGCACACCACACATATATCCGTGTCAGAATGGC
The DNA here is from genome assembly GCA_002374555.1 of Metschnikowia mauinuiana. Taxonomy (NCBI): domain Eukaryota; kingdom Fungi; phylum Ascomycota; class Pichiomycetes; order Serinales; family Metschnikowiaceae; genus Metschnikowia; species Metschnikowia mauinuiana. The sequence goes on along the minus strand of NKZY01000750.1, from coordinate 118,699 downwards.
TAGATCCACAATGCGAAGTAGATTCCTGGGGTTTTGGCACCGCCACCATATTCCGGGAATGGCGCACAATCGACAACTGCTCAAAGCTGGCCCCAGTGGCTGGAGGAGCCTGAGGGGCCTGCAACGTCGTCTCGGGAGAAGGTATAGCCTCCACGTCATTCTGGTCGGGCTCAGGGTTAGCCTCTTTAGAAGCATTGCCCCGGAACACGGTGCTGAAAACGTGGGGGAAGTGAGGCTTGTGAGTATCCCGGTGCATGTAACCCCGGACCTTTTTGTATCCAGAAGACGTGGGCCGGGCCACCATGTGGGCCACGTTCTCCAAGGCAGCCGTTTGCTTTTTCAAGGGTTCTTTCAACTTCTTGAGCTCGGTCTTGGAGGTTTCGAGCCAGTACTCAGCATAGGACCAGATCTTGCCCCTGGTGTTTTCCAGGGAGCTGAAGGATATGCCAAGAGACCGTACTCTTTGGGGCATGGCGTCGGGGTTGGGTATGTCGGAGATGCAAAGGGCCACGGGGTCTGGTGGGGAGGTGGGCATCACGGGCACCGAGACCGAGACCGAGACCGAGGATGACATTAATTGCACGGAGGTGGGGTTACGGGTCGCCAAAGATGCAGACCCGGATCTGTTGAGGGGTTTTGGAAGCAATTCCGCCGGGCGTTTCTTTGTCCGGAGGGTTTTGTAGCGGAACACGTATTTCTGGTCGGCCTGACGCGGCCGGTGGCGTCCGTTCAAGCGGGGATACACGGGAGCAGAAAACGCCTTATGGAGAGCATGTCTTCCAAGGCGGGAGTGGGGCCGTATATTGTGCAACAACACCCGTTTGGTAAGAGGCACGTAGTTTGTCTTGAAGCGGTGGGAGAACGACGGCACAGCCAGGTTTAGGTCCCGCCTACGGGTCCGGGGCGCCCGGGCCAGGCTCAAGATGGTCCTCTGTTGTCTCCGCAATTGCAAATAGCTTTCATGGTTCAGAGCAAGGATGTCTGTGTAGGCAGTATTGGTAGCGATGGAGTTAGCTCTCGTCATTAGCAAAAGTGGATAGGAAGGAGAGGAGGTGGAGACACTGGCGGTTTAAACCTTGGCCACAGGGTGGGGGCACAGATACACCTATTTATATGCATAGCTGAACTGGGGCACAAACATGGCAATGTCCTAGGCACAAATGTACCACGGTGCATTCGTCTTTTCCACACTGCATTCCATGCGCACTGATGTTGGTGTTGCGCACTACACAGGATTGAGAATAGAAGAAGTACTGAGAATAGAAGTACAGAAAATAGTACTGACTACAGAAAATAGTACTAATTACCGAAAGTAGTAAGAAGTACAGAAAATAGTACTAAATACTGAGAACTTAAATCAGACATTAAAAAAAAAAATAAGATGGCGTACCCCACAAGTCTAAAGATTACTTCAGTCTGGCTAGTGTGCAGGAGACAGACGAGTGTTTGAGTCTATGTCTGAGTCTGGGTCTGAGTGTGAATCTCTAAGGTTTCAATTATCCCCAGGTGATTCATCTATAAGAAAAACCTGCGAGCTCTTATACTTTCCAGTTCTTATACTTTTCCAGTTCTTATATACCTTCCGATGGAAGAGCAACCCAATCATGTTGCTCTAACATATTGACTCAATTTTGTGGAGGTGTTATTCCACTTTAAAAGGTTGGGTGAAGAAGAAATGGCTGCAACCCCCGGAACTGCTCCGCGCCCAACGCACACCCGTGCACCAGACAAGGTCAGCAGAAAAAGGCCCAACGCAAACCCCCTTTTTTTCCATCGAAATAATATTTAGGTAGATTGGCTGGAATGCTGGAATTCCGGAAACCAATTCGTGTAAGTTTGACTCCAAATTCTCTACTGGGTGTTCTCTTAAACTCCATGGCCTGGCCAGTTCCGGCCGCGCCCGCCTGTTCCGAGGGTCAACCCATTCCCTCCACTTCTATTCCAACAAACCTTACTAAAATAACCACCAACTCCATGAATACTAATACAAAAATATTCTAGATGTACTCTTGAGAAGATGAAGAGGGTACTGGTGGCAGATTAGTAAACCACAAAGGAGCATCACGTGACCCGTGAGTAAATTGTATATGCAGTCTCCAGAACCATTTTTTTTTTTTTTTTTTATATAATTACTCTACAACCATCAGTACTTCTTTCAATGACCTCTTAATTTAGTTTCTTTTTAGTTTAAAGTCACCATTCCAATTCTATCTTAGTTTGATCGGATTATCTCTTCTTGGTAGTGCATGAGATCGGAAAAGTGAAGAGATGAGCCTGAGTTGGAGTGTATTGTGAGGATATCTATTTCCAATAGCCAAGGCCATGAGCGACCCTCGGAAGAGTTGCGCGCACTACACAGTACTGAGAAAAAAAGTATTGAGAATAGAAGTACAGAATAGAAGAAGTACAGAATAAAAGAAGTACTGAAAATAGTACTAGTTATTGAGAATAGTACTAGTTATTGAGAATAGTACTAATTACTGAGAATAGTACTGAATAGAGTAGTAAGAAGTACCGAGAATAGTACTAATTATTGAAAATAGTACTGGAGTACTGAGAATAGAAGAAGAACTGAGGATAGTAGTAATTACTGAGATAATACTAATTATTGAGATAATACTAATTACTGAGATAATACTAACTATTGAGAATAGTACCAATTATTGAGAATAGTACTTACTACAGAAAATAGTACTTACTACTGAAATAGTATTAGTCACGGAACATAGTGCGAAGTACAGAAAATAGTACTAAATAGAGTAGTAAGAAGTACTGAGAATAGTATGAAGTACTGAGAATAGAAGAAGAACTGAGAATAGAAGAAGTACAGAAAGTAGTACGAAATTACAGAGAATAGTGCTGGGAATAACCAGATTCTGTTAACAATTAAACTGATCACATGTCCGTATCTAGTCTATTCCAGCCCTTACCCCTGTCATTATCAATTTGTGATTCGAACCAAGTCTATATATATATATATGAACATGTTTATTCCTCCGGATAGTGCAGATTGTGGAATAATCGAGTGATTGTAAAATCGAAGTAGTAGGCTTAGGGATATGTGAAGCTAGGGGTTGTCTCTTGATCGTCTTAGCTTTGTATTGATTCGGTTCCTTGTAAATCGACATTTGTGCTGGTTTCAGAGGTCCTGCATATTGCTGTACATCAATGAAATCACTTAAATTGATCTCTAAAAAGCTCAGCTTTGTTTAATTATGGCTGAAAGTGGCCTCTTTTACATTTGAAAGTCTTCTCTTTTTATCAGGTTTTTTTGCCTTTTTTCAGTAAAGCACTGGTTCAAAAAATTTGGACCCAATGATTTTGTCTTTTGTCTTTTGCTTTAAAGTCACGACGAATTTGGGCGGAGAAAAGTGATGAAAATTGATGGTCAGCAAAAAAGTGCGTGAGTGTGCCGAGCCCATAGATCTCTTCAAGCATCTGGTTTAAAAAAAAAAGAAGTTATAGACGCGCGGGTGCGAAAACTTCACTCAGCTACTGTTATCGATACGATTTAAATTTTTTTTTTTCTTTCTTCTTTTTTTTTCTTTCTTCTTGTTCTTCTTTTTCTTCTTTTTTTTGTATATCTATATAAGTGCAACCAAGGGCAGAAATTTTAGGTGAGTAGGTTAAATATATATAGATAATACAATTGGTATAACAAATATGTATAGTTGAAGAATATTTATCTAAATTCCACGGGGATCGTTGCCACTTTTTCCCGAGGATCATCACCTATGGGCTTGACTGTGAGAATTGGGCCCCCCCACGTAGCAATTCCAACACAAGACAACGCCGTGCCTTGCACTCATTCTTCTTTTAAACTTTTCCAATTTCGAAGCACTTTTTGTTTCGAACTTTCTACGGTATGCTACATTGTCATTGGAATTTTTAATTTTTTTTTTTCTTCAATACGAATGCCTTTTTCATTCTGTACAATGAACCTCTAAAATACAGCAAGTCAACAAGCTGTGTTTGGCCAATTGCTTGAATAGGTTTTTGGACACCAACATCAATGTTTTCCAAGCGCTGCTGTTGGGAATTTAATAAAACAATTAAATGAAAAATAAGTTATCTTATATACTGAAATAATTGGTTGATTTTTTTTGATCATGATGATTTGAACCTTAAATTATAACCTGTGGTTATGAGCCCGTTGATAAGAAGGTCAACAATAGTAAATTTTTCGAGTTCAAAAAGTTGAAGCATTTTTGTTGTATTATTTTGAATCTATTGTACACGTGCAAATGCTTTGGTACCTGAAAAGTTCAAAACAAGACCCATTTGGGCTGTTGAATGGGTAGGTGAAATGCACACGTGACTTTGTCCCCCCGGAACTCGCCATTCCGGGGCTTATATCCAGTTCCGACCTATTGACCCAGGTCGTTTTATCCTCCCCACGAAAAAAAATCTAGACTAGATTCAATAAGTTCTGCATTTATTTGAGTTTCGCCAGCAACATTTGTTCAAGAGAACCTTGAGTTACGTGTGTGTCAGAAGATATACGTGTGAATAAGCTGGTCACGTGATGTGTAGGGCCGGAAGTGGCCAATTCCGACCCATAAATTACTTCATCCCCAATTCATATCAATAATTACCTCTAGTAAAATTCTCACTTACTATTTACACATCTAAGTAATTATCCCAAAAGTCTAGTCTCGATTCTGCCATTCCCCTGGTCTGGGCCAGTCAAATAGCCTAGCTCATATTGTTTTTAAGCAGATGTCTAAGCAAAATTGACCTCCCAGCCCATTTCGTCCAACATCTCGTTCCAGTCCACCGCAAGGTCGCCCATGGAATTGGTCATCCAAACCTTTTCCACCACAGCCTTGACCCGAACCACGTTCCAAGGCCCATAAGATTTCATGAAATCATCAAAGCGCAGCCGCATAAGGTCCCGTTCTTGCGTGGAAACACAGTGGATGCCCGCCATGAAAATCGGGAAAACAAGTGCAGCTTGCACGGAAGTATGGAGCAATAAATCGATGCGGTCGATGAGTTTGCAAGTCAAAACACGGCTCTCCAATGACGATGGGTTTGTTCTCAACACGGCTTGGCGGAGGTACAATTTGCACGTCAACTTGTATGCCTCGAAGGTGGTGAGCTGGAGCTCCCAATCAGACTGGGAGAGGTTTTCGAGATCCTCCAACTCGGGGTTTAACCCATTGATCATGGCTTCAAGCTCCTGTGCTTTTTCTGCAATGAACAAAATATGCGTAAACCTCCGGCGACGCATTTCCGGGTCCAGTTTTTTCGGCAAGTGTCCTCTGGTGGCTGGTTCGAGTTCTTCTTCAAGTGCAGATGGCTCTGTAGAGTTATAAGCACTTGAGGCCCCCGACATCTCATCGATGTCGCCGTTTTTGACCACCCTCAGCAACTGGCTGATATCTCCAATGATCTTAAAGAGCGATTTGGACACTCCAAGCAACGGATTAATGTTTCCACGAGAAATGCCCGCCTTGTCTCGGAAAATCTCCGAATACACTTCGGTGGGGAAGTACGTGCCCCTCTCGACGTTGGAACTGGCCAATAAGTCGTGGTAGGCGAAGTTGGAAATGAGCCAGTGCTCCTCCTTGTTGTTGTTGAAGTTCAAGATCCCTCCGTTCATCTTAAGGAGATTGGCTCCCCATTTAAGGAACACAGACCAGTACTTGATGTCTCCCCTGCATATTTCTGCTCCACAGAGAATAAGAAGCGTGGCTAGCTTGTTAACAATGGCTCTGCGGTCGATAAGGCCATTTTTCCCGCCGTTTTTCGAGTTTAAAGTCTTGGGAGCATCCAAAACAACCTCATCCTCAATAAACCCTCCCCCAAGCGAATCGTCAAGGTGACTAGCTGCTAGTTTGGCATATTGTGACCCTTCAGCCATCCACTTTCCCCCCAAATGGAATCCGGCCCACGCTAAAATCCCATACAACACGCCCTTATCCTTATGGGCCAACGGAAGAAACACCCTCTGGTAAGAATTGGAGTCCACATTGGTGGACGGAGCAATGGACACTTTCTTCGAAAGCGTCTCGCAGTAGTAGTTGTAGAGGTAGAGATCCTGAGAATCTAGTCCTGGGAGAAGCGATAACGATGGCTGAGGAGATGGGGCGTATGATGACATAAACCCGGAAGCTAGGCCATAAAGCTGCATGCCGTTGAAATGCATATCTGCTTCGGACACTGGTTTTATGGGCAGCAAAGGAAGCCTGGAGAAGGTTTCGTTTGGGGAGAAGACTTGGTTAGGGTCATTTAAAGGATTTTGGTTTTGGGGGTCCTGATTTTGTGGGTCTTGATTTTGGGGGTCCTGATTTTGGGGGTCCTGATTTTGTGGATTCAGAACTTCCTGTATAGTGAGTTTCGGAGATTCAGCATTGGACTGAGACAAGTCCTTGAGGAAGTGAAGAAAAGCCAGGGAACTTTCCAGATCATGGCCATTTGCAGCCTTGAAAAAGTTGGAAAAGGAAGCAATCCGGTCCGTGTGTGCAGGAGAGCCCGCGTTGGATGCAGGACCATGGCCTAAAACAGGTCGATGATTGACGTCATATCCATTAATATGTGAGTAATCATTTGCTGTTTCAAACGGTCGTTCGTGAAACACCATTGGACTATTGAAGGTGGAGTCTGCATCGTTAAAGTGGTCTAGAACGTTCGGAATTGGTGATGCTTTTGGCTTGATGAGTGCATGTGAGTCACCAGGATCACCACAAGATCCACCAGAAGAGCCATTGGGAGAAGAATGACTAGGAAAAGAATGAGTAGGCTGAAAAGAGTGAGTAGGCGGGAAAGAATGAGTAGGCGGAAAAGAAGCACTGGGATAAATCAAGCCATGTTTCACGTCATTGTGTGGCCCCGATTCTGGCCTTATTTCAGATTCTATTTCTGCACCTTGTTCTAGACCTTGTTCTAGACCATACTTTCCATTAAGATCCACATTATCGCTTCGAATAACCTTTTCCGGCGATTCTGAGCTTGAACTGCCCACAACACTCGCAATGTCACCTCCCAAACTGCTGTTTCCGTCCAAGATCTGAGCATTTCGACCAGTAATTATTTTCCCACCCAATTTGGAACTCCCCATTTTCTTCCTCTTGCGCAACTTGGAATTGCGTTCCTTCTCCTGCACTTTCTGTCGTAGCATCCGGATCTCTTCCTTATCCATGGACGAGTAGTCCACCCATACACACTCCTTGCCTAGTCTCTGGCAGTCACTGCACACTGGTCTTTTGTCATTACATTTTTTTTTTCGGAACTTGCACGTCTGACACCCTTCTCTAGATTTCCGGGTAGCTTTGAAGCGGGCATTGATTTGGCCGACTTCGGGAGCGGGATTGTGAGTTCCGAGGGGGGCCGTTGCCGACCCAGCCGTCACGTGCCCCGGTATTATTGAAGCAGATGCTTTTGAGGGGTTTTCTCCGAGCCTAGAGTCCATTTTTGGCTATAGAAACAGCCGTCTCCTGCGTGTGGTGACCCCAGAAGCATCATGGTGATGATGCGAGTGATTCACGTGAGAAGCACGTGAGAACCGGTCACGCGACATGTATTCACGTGCAATTTGTAAAAACAAAAATCACGTGATATTCCAAAACCGGTCCCGTTGCGTTGACGTGTTCTTAACAAATATATTTTTGGAGCCATTTATTAATCTTGACTCTAATTTTCAAAAGGAAATTTTTATTTGGAGATTAATTAGTCACCATCCTTTACCTTGATTGGATGTTGGGGACCCCCAATAGGGTGAACAATAAAGCATCAATGAAATGCATGAAACAAAGGGGAAACAAACATGAAACAAAGATAAAACAAATATGAAACAGACATGAAACAAACATGAAACATATTCGAAACAGAATTTCCCAACGCACCGGCAACTTCATCCACAACTTCCTTATCTTTGCAGCGGTTAAAGAAACACTCCAGGCGATTCGCAGCATTCCATGGAAGGTCACGCGATGTCATGTCACGTGACGCATTACCCCTCCGGTTCCCCAGACTCGTTAACATAACCCCCACCCCTCCAAACCTCTTTGTCGCAGACATTATTGCTTTTTTTTCATTTCCGAAATTTGTTAAAACAAAACCGAAATTGGGATGGAGAGAAAATAGGAGAAAAGGGGCTCAGGTGGGTGTGGTTGTCTGCAGGACCAAGCCCAGGCGGTATTGCTGATTCGCAACGGATTTTTTCCCGAGAGTTTGCCTCACTTTTTTTCTTCCATAGATAATTCACACCATAATAGCCCCAAATGTCCTTAAAGCGTATTAACAAAGAGTTGCTCGACTTAGGAAGGTATGTTGATTAAGTAAGCCGGCGGCTATACAAATAAAACCATTGAATTGTCCCGCCTTCCCCACCCCGCCCTCCTTGCTCCCCCGTCCGTTCCTTCTTTGGCCTTCTTTGACCTTCCCTGGCCTCAATTTTGGCCCCAGCTTTGTTCAGAGTTCCATGCACCGTCGGGTAATTTTTGAATGGGGTAACTGCCTACCTGAAACAGATGAATTTGTTGTTCAATGTCAAGTATAAGGGTCTGAGTTCTGGAACAGGTTCAAGTTTAGACCGGAGTTGTTAGGTCCGAAACACGGCGCATGGAGTTAGATCAAAGGCCAAGGTTCCAGGTCCAGGATTTAGGTTCTATGTCTGGATCGGGGTCCAGTTTTCAGACTCCATTTCCAAAGTTCAAGTACAAGACTAGGCCAAAGGTGAATGATGGCGGACACAATTGTGGAGAAAGCTGCTCTCTCAGGGGGACACGTTTACCGAGTGATACTAACCAATAGAGACCCACCCTCTTCGTGCTCTGCAGGCCCCGTTGGAGATGACTTGTATCATTGGCAAGCATCGATCATGGGCCCTCCAGACTCGCCCTACGCCGGCGGAGTGTTTTTTCTCTCGATCCACTTCCCCACAGACTACCCCTTCAAGGCGCCCAAGGTCAACTTCACCACGAAGATTTACCATCCAAACATCAATGGGTCTGGGTCCATTTGTCTAGATATCTTGAAGGAGCAGTGGTCGCCTGCGCTCACCATCTCCAAGGTGCTTTTGTCGATCTGCTCGTTATTGACCGATGCCAATCCCGACGATCCTTTGGTGCCGGAGATTGCTCACGTGTACAAGCTGGACAGAGCCAAGTACGAGACCAATGCGCGCGAGTGGACCAAGAAGTATGCTGTCTAGGTACACGTGCTGTGCTTGGCCTCATCTAAATAGATCAATGGATCGTCATTGTCACCGGAAGTAGCCCGAGACTGGGTCCCTCCAGCCTCATCAACTCTCATCAGCCTCATCAGCTCTCTACCGTAGTCTACTTACTAGTGCCACTGCTGCCTGTTTGTTGCCTGTTTGTGATGTGGTAGTGGCTTGTCACATGCCTGCACACATAGAGGCGTACACTGTGCAGTCCGTGGTCTTATTTACACTCAATGAATCATGACCAAGTCAATCTCTGTTTCACCTTTGTTTCACCTTTGTTTCACCTTTGTTTCATATTCTTTTCATCTTCTCTTCATATTCTGTCTACTGTATTATTCATACCATAGACAAATATAGACAAAGTGTGCGAAAATATAAACTGATGCGAAAACCCCACACAAAGGCCATACTGAGGCCAACAGTACTAACTGACACGACCAGAACTGACACGACCAGTAGAATTTTTAAAAAACACTTTAGGTGGATTTTTTTAAAATGGCCAACTCAAATAACTACTTTCTTATTTTTTATACACGGTTACACGTGAAATTTCAAGGATTTTTTAGTTCTCGATAGCTAGAAATTTAAATTAGTAAAATGGCTTTTTAAGAGCATAAAAAATCGACTCAAAACGTTTCATTACAAATGATCTTTTTGATGCTCTCTTGATATTTCTCATAGCTTCGATGGGACTTATTTGTAGAAAAGTGGAAAAGTGGAAAAGTAGAAAAGTGGAAAAGTGGAAAAGTAGAAAAGTGGAAAAGTGGAAAAGTAGAAAAGTGGAAAAGTGGAAAATTAGAAAATTAGAAAAGTAGAAAAGTGGAAAATTAGAAAATTAGAAAAGTGGAAAAGTGGAAAAGTAGAAAAGTAGAAAAGTAGAAAAGTGGAAAAGTGGAAAAGTGGAAAAGTAGAAAAGTAGAAAAGTGGAAAAGTGGAAAAGTGGAAAAGTGGAAAAGTGGAAAAGTGGAAAAGTGGAAAAGTGGAAAATTAGAAAAATAGAAAAGTGGAAAAGTAGAAAAGTAGAAAAGTAGAAAAGTGGAAAAGTGGAAAAGTGGAAAATTAGAAAATTAGAAAAGTGGAAAAGTAGAAAAGTAGAAAAGTAGAAAATTAGGAAATTAGAAAATTAGAAAATTAGAAAAGTAGAAAAGTGGAAAAGTGGAAAATTAGAAAATTAGAAAAGTGGAAAATTAGAAAATTAGAAAATTAGAAAATTAGAAAATTAGAAAGTAGATCACTATCTCCATTCCAAAGATCTGTTCCGGAAATTTTATAGTACACTGGCCAACCATTTTCTACAGATAGAAGAAGCACGTGTAGGGTATGAGATCAGAGGAGTTTGAGTAGAGCACTAGAAAAAGAATTAGTAGAAAGAATATGAGAAAAGTAGAAGAAGAGTAGAGTAGAAAATGAGTATATTAGAAATGAGTAGAGTACAAGAGGAGTACCGTAAAAGTATTGGAAAAGCAGAAATACTCGAAAGAATATGAGAAAGTAGGAGTATGGGTAGAGTTTGGAAAAGTATGAATATAAGAGAGTGTGAGTAGAGTAGAGTATCATTTCGGTATGACCTGAGATCTTAATGGCCCGAGCTAGGAAAAACAATAAGTTCAAGAATTTCTCGGTATACCAAAGCTCACTTTTACCCTGGAGCGTTGGTGTGAGTTTTAATTAAACCGTGCAGGGTTCCCCGAGGCAATAAAAGAGTGTATAAGAACTAGTAAAGAAGGAGAAATAATAAAACGTTCCAGGGAAATTAATACAGAGAATTAATACATTAGTACATAAAATTAGTACATTAGTACATAATAGAAGTAAAGCCTTACCTAAAATTTGTAGTAGTAGTACATAAAATTCGTAGGAGTACAGAATATTAGTACATTATTACAAAAAATTCGTAGTCGTAGTACATGAAATTTGTACAGTAGTACATTTTATTAGTACAGTATTACCGAATATTAGTGGTAATACAAAATATTAGTACAGTAGTACATTAAAAAAAATTAGAGTAAGATTCTGCCGTAGATGAAGAATTAAAAAAAAAGGTTTACGGAAAAACTGGTTCAATGGTTATGGATTCTGGAAGACCACAAGTTTAAAATGGAAAAAATGGAAGAGATGGAAAAAATGGAAGAAATGGAAAATTAGAAAAATGGAAGGTGAAGAATTGACTTGTGAAGGAGTGGGCGTGGAAAAATGTGCCATTCTCAAATTCTCGATACAAAATTATCCATTGGTGTCCATGAAGATTTAGACAACCCGTCATTCCCAGTCGTATTGTTTTCACTTTTCTTCATTTCTTTTCTTATCTATATTTCTGAAATTGTCTAATTCTTAAATTCTTAAATTCTTAAATTCTTAAATTCTTAAATTCTTAAATTCTTAAATTCTTAAATTCTTAAATTCTTAAATTCTTAAATTCTTAAATTCTTAAATTCTTAAATTCTTAAATTCTTAAATTCTTAAATTCTTAAATTCTTAAATTCTTAAATTCTTAAATTCTTAAATTCTTAAATTCTTAAATTCTTAAATTCTTAAATTCTTAAATTCTTAAATTCTTAAATTCTTAAATTCTTAAATTCTTAAATTCTTAAATTCTTAAATTCTTAAATTCTTAAATTCTTAAATTCTTAAATTCTTAAATTCTTAAATTCTTAAATTCTTAAATTCTTAAATTCTTAAATTCTTAAATTCTTAAATTCTTAAATTCTTAAATTCTTAAATTCTTAAATTCTTAAATTCTTAAATTCTTAAATTCTTAAATTCTTAAATTCTTAAATTCTTAAATTCTTAAATTCTTAAATTCTTAAATTCTTAAATTCTTAAATTCTTAAATTCTTAAATTCTTAAATTCTTAAATTCTTAAATTCTTAAATTCTTAAATTCTTAAATTCTTAAATTCTTAAATTCTTAAATTCTTAAATTCTTAAATTCTTAAATTCTTAAATTCTTAAATTCTTAAATTCTTAAATTCTTAAATTCTTAAATTCTTAAATTCTTAAATTCTTAAATTCTTAAATTCTTAAATTCTTAAATTCTTAAATTCTTAAATTCTTAAATTCTTAAATTCTTAAATTCTTATTTTCTTATTTTCGCTTTCTCTTCAATTCTTCTCTTAATTTCATACTTTCATATTTTCATATTTTCTCCTCTCAAATTCTTCTCTTAATTTCTTAACTTCTTCATTTCCATTCTTCATTTCCTCTCTTCATCTCTCCATCTTAATATCTTTACTGACGAAGCACCCACCAACACAGCCACCACCAATGAAGATAGACTCCATTGCCATTTGTAGGCAGTACATTTGGTAGAGTTCGTAGTAAGTCATATTTTATGTATTAGTGTATTAGTGTATTAGTAGAATAAATGTATTTCTTGTATTTAGTATATTAATTATATTAAGTTTATTTAGTGTATTAAGAGTATTAGGAGTATTAAGTTTATTTAGTGTATTAAGAGTATTAAGAGTATAAATTGGGTTTAGTGTATTTCGAGTAATTGGGGAGAATATAGTGGATCAAACGGATTTAGTCGATTTCGTGTATTTCGTGTATTTAGTGTAATTAGTGTATTTCGCGGATTTAGTCGATTTAGTATATCTAGAGTATTTAGAGTCTTAAGTGTATTTGGAGTACTTAGAGAATATAGTGTATTTAGTGGATTTAGTCACTTAGTATAGTTAGTGTATTCACTGTATTTAGTGGATTTGATGTACTTAGCGTATTTAGTGTATTTAAAGAATTTAGAGAATTAAATGTATTTCGTGTATTTAGTATACTAAGTTTATTGAGTTTATTAAGTGTATAAAGTGTATTTAGTATATTTAGTGGATTTAGTGAATTTAGCAGTAAATTCAGTTGTACTTTTATCCGTATATTTAGTATATTAAGTTTATTAAGTTTATTAAGTTTCTTAAGAGTATTAATAGTATTAATAGTATTAAGAGTATTAAGAGTATTAAGAGTATAAAGTGGATTTAGTGGATTTAGTCGATTGATTCGATTTAGTATAATTAGTGGATTTCCTGTATTTAGTGCATTTGGCAGTATACTTAGCAGTTTTCATCAGTATATCTAGTAGTATATATACTTCTTTCTTTTTTTGTTTTAAATACCTAATTACCCTGCCGTTGGAGGGAAATGTATTCTTGTTTGACACAAGATTTCGTAAAATATCATGATAAATTCATTTTTCCTTTCCAAAAAATATAATGTTACTATAATTTTAATGGTGGGTGTATGAAGAACGTGAACTTGTGATTTTCCCAGAAATCCGGGCTGAAAATGGTGTTTATTTCAGTACTAGCTTTTTCTCACTCTTCCTCCAAAACTAATAAGCTTTACTTTTACAGATTTTTTCAAGGATTAATACTTTTTTTTCAACTCCATACTGTTCTATTTTGCTCTCTGGGGCAGTAGATTTGGGCTTTACAGGAACCTCTTTGGAAGACCGGACCCATGGTGTGCTTGTCTTTTTATAGGTGTATAATTCTGGAACTTTCATTGTCCTCTCGAATTTTTTCATTCGGTATGTTATTAATGTAGCACTAAAAGAAGCCATAAGGTTTTTAACTGAACTGATTTGAACCGGTAAAACCAAAGAACGGGTCATTTTTCTTGTAAATTAGACCGAATGTGGATTATGTGCAGGTCGCACACTATGTGCAGGTCAGCGTGGGGTATGGTTTTCACGGTTCCATCAATACCACCCTTATGAAAAGTTGAAAATCAGTATTTAATACCATAAACATACCATCAGTTTTATACTGATAAATGTGTAATACCAATTTTTCCAGTGCTGACGCAACAGAAACGCGGCGGAGTTAATAGCAAAGAGTATGGGTCATGTGCTCACCCATAACCAGTGATGCACATGAGAATGTTTTGCATTTAAAGTATTTCTCTTAATTTGTACACTGATTAACCTTAGAAGAGTACGACCCAGAATGTATATGGTCAGCGGAATGTGTAAGCATGACTGCATAAAACCAAGTGCTTAATTAACGACGCTCGCTTATATATCTGCACCTGAAATATATACTTAATAACCGGTTAAACATGCAGGAACAGTAAGCAAAGCAGGGAATGACCAAGTGAAGGTCACGAGGAACTTTTTTTTGGTGGGGAGGTAACCCTATAAATCAGTCCAAATTCCATAACTCAGAAATAAGATATGCAGGTCACTCAATTGCTCCCAGCCTTCCTAGTGTTTGCCACTGTGTGGGCCAACCCAGACTTGCCATGGGTGTTCTATTTAGGAATGAATGGTTACTTTGTTCCGCTCACTGCAATTTGCAATAATGAAACATCTGCCTCTGGAAATGTGGCCTCTTTCACTTATGGAGGCTCGTGGTGGTATCCTGTTGAGTTTAGCTTGGTGCTGGAAAATACAGCTTATACTCATCAGACACCCTGCTCTGGTTATGCAGGATTTGTGGACAACAAGTTTGTTTTTGGCCCTACTGTCCATGCGGTTAACTTTAATTTGGATCGTAAAGGGATGATTTTAGATGCTCCTTTTTACTCGTGCAACCTAGATGAATTCCTGCGGACGATTATGCGTGGTATTAAGAAATTTCCCCTCGGTAAATGCTTCCAAGTGAGAATCTACCTCCGCCAGTACAAAAAGAATTCTTCCATTCGCAAGCTTCATTAGCTTCGTCCAATTTCATCTAGTGTGTGGGCAAGAACACTAAGCTTCCCTTGTGCACTGCTAAAGGTGCTCCGGCATATAGTCTCCCGGGCATCCTTTCCAACCCTCTATATTCCACAAATCTATATTTAGTTAAGAAATCTTTCTATATCTATCTACATTCAAATGTGTATCTATATCTGTATCTATATCTGAATTTAGATCTGTGGCTAGATCTGTGGCTATGTGGCCTGCATATAATGCGGTGGTCCTAAATTTACAGGGAAAAAGACGCCTAGTTACTTCATGAGCTCACCTATAGCTCTCGATTCTTCTAAACTACTGGAAATTGTTAGAAAGTCTACGACTTCTCCTCGAAATCCTAGACACTTTTCGCCTACCAACTACCTTAGTTCATCTGGGACCTGCACATTGAAACACGCTAGCTATATACACAACTTGCCTTCTTAAAGTCGAAAATTTGCAGTTCAGAGTTCAAAATAGATTAGGTGTAGTTTTGGTTAAGTGTAGTTTCTTGAGTGTAGTTTTGGTGGAGTTTGGTTTGTTGTGGGTAGACCGCGGACCTGCATATACCGCAGCCAACACTCACCACCGCTACATCTCACAGCATCAGCCATAGTTCTCATAGCCAAACGACGAGTTTATTCGCCACGATTTCGAAATAGCCATTGGATCTGCATAGTATAATAGGAGAGTCCTATATATAGTAGCACCTTCCAAATTCGGTAACTCCCCATTCCAATCTCATCCCATTTCCCCTCCTCTCTCCTATACACTCCAGTTAGGACGAGAACTCCCACCCCACAACCCGCCAGCGATCCCCCAAAATGGACCGTTTGGCGCCGTTTCAAGTCAATGATCAAAATCGGCTTTTTCTCCTTGCGAAAAAACTCCAAGAAAAAGATTATTTCAAGGAAGTGTTGAGCGCGTTCCAGAGCCGGGTTCTAGCCCATATCTTGGCGCTAGATAACCCTGAATTATGGGCGTCTTTTCTTGATGGCAATTGTACGTTGAAGATTGAGGCTGGCGATGAATCTTCCGAAGAAAATGAAGACGAGGCCCTTGAGGAGGGCCCCAAACCCTTGGCCTCATTGGCTCTCAATTTACGCTTTGTTCTCTGGGAAAAGGCCATTGATTTCTACTTTGCCTTCGACTCCAAATCCACTAAAACCCAGTCCCTGGATATGGAACATCTCCTGCTTGATTACGAATTGATTGACCTGCTAGATCTGCTGCCGGAAGAGGCTGTGGAAGAAGAGGCGGTGGAGAAGCAAATCCGTTCGGAGGAAGACGATTACGACGACGACGACGATGAGGATGATGAGAAACCCTCGAAAACCCTGGAAAAGTCCGCTAAAAACGGCCTCTTGGAGCGTCTGGACGGCCAGGTGGTGATTCGGATGCCCATTTCTGCGTTTAGACAGAAAAATACCCCGGAGCAAAGTACGGAGAAACCCGACGAGCTTCCAGCGCCATCGTCACTCGAAGAAAGAGACATTCAGATCAAGAATTTCAACAAAATATACCATAATTTCGAGTACGATCGGGAAACGTTGATCAAACGCCGAAAACTCGAGAAATCCGATCTCCAGATCGAAAACCAGAAGCCGGTTGAAGGTGAGGAAAACGATATTCCCATCACTTTTGGTGCTGCTCTGCACTCGATGAAGCATTTACTCGAGATGATCCGGGAAAAACGAGACGACATTGCCCTCAACGACATTGAATTGCGCTCTCTTTTCATGGATATCCGAAAAAACCGGGGAAAATGGGCCAACGACGACCGCGTGGGCCAGGAAGAGCTCTATGAGGCCTGCGAGAAGGTGCTCCATGATCTAAGAGGATATACGGAGCATCTGACGCCGTTTTTGAACAAGGTTTCAAAACGAGAGGCCCCAAATTACGGGCTCATCATCAAAAACCCGATGGATTTGAACACTGTCATGAAAAAACTCAAGAGTTTGGCGTACCATTCCAAACAAGAGTTTGTGGATGACCTCATGCTCATCTGGAACAATTGTTTGGTGTACAACACGGACCCCAAGCACTTTTTAAGGGCTCATGCCATAGCCATGCAAAAACGGACCCAAAAACTTGCTCCAATGATCCCCGAGATCACCATTAGAAACCGGTCGGAGATGGAAAAAGACGATGAAATCGACCACGAAGGTAGCCAGACGCCGTCCGCCAAGGGTACAGGAAAAGGAGGCAAATCGTCCAAAAAGGGACAGATGAGACGGGAAGTGGTCAAGGAAGAGACAGAAACTCAGGTGGAGGTCCCTAAGAAGGAAGAAAAGTTGCCTACACCTGCAGCCCAAACGGAGGCGCACGTGACCACCGAAGACGTGGCTGAGGACGATGAAGACGAGGCCGAGGAAGGTGATGCCGAGACCAGAGAGGAAGACAACGATGATCACCAGGATGCAGAGCTCCAGGCGTGGAAAGTGCTCACGGCCAAGTCTCGGGCCAACTATTGCTCGGCCAGGGCTTCCCTTTTCGACGACGACCACCGGCTCCGAATGAATGCCGAAGCCATTATACGCGAGTCTAAGAAAATGAGCGATTTCAACCATTTTCTCGACAACAAAGAGGTTGTTTCCAAGGGAAACAAGTTGCTCGACAATGACGAGCCGTACCTTTTAGAGTACGACATTGCGGGCGGGATTCCGGAGCTCGTATACAAAGGTATCGACGACTGCCTGCAAGAAAAGTATGAGAATGCCATGGTGGATGTGATCTTAAAGGAAGGAGGAGGAGATAAAACGGGGCTTGTTTTGGACCCCAAAACCGGCCTCAATGGGCTCTACACCAAGAACATCACGGAGATCCAGGAAATCCGCAAGATTTGCTTCAAAATCCTGCTTATTCGGCAAATGCAGACGCAGCAGTTTATGCACCGAACTCAAATGAGGCAACCGGAAATCGAATTTCTAAAAGAAGTGGACGTGGACGATGTTTCCAAGTTACCCAACCACGAGCTCAATGATCTGAGGGTGCAGTATGCAGCTCTTCGGAAAAGTGTGGCCAAAATCAGCATGCACACCGGGTTTGAAAGTACGGATTCGGTGGCCATCAATACGCTTACGCAGGTGGCGGAAAAATACATTCTGAACCTTGCCAAGACCATGAAGTTGCATTCGGAGAGTACGCTGCGCAATACGCTTGGCAAAAGGGAGATTGTTTTACTTTCGCTTTTGGAAAACGGAGTGGAGAAGCCCGACGATCTCTATACGTTTATACAGGAACGGGTCAAGAAGACCGAGGCCAAGTTGGAAGATCTCCGGGTCAAATTATCCGGGTTTCTTAAGGATTTGCTCCGGCCCACGCTTGAAAACTTCAACGAGCAGAATTTCGACGATAACAGCGAGCAGTTTACGACCGGAGACTTCACCAACGAATTGGGCGATGATTTCTTTGGGTTTAAGGAATTGGGTCTCGATAAGGAGTTCAAAATGCTCCTGTCGTCAGTGCCAGTGTACCTTCTCCATTCGCGGCTCAACAACTCGTTCAACAGCACGGGATCGACGAGCAAAACCACCAAATACGAGGATTTGAAGGACTTGGAAACCGTCAAGTTATGTGCAGCAGATGTGCCTGCGCAAATCGGGCTCCTCCACAGTTTTTACACGGAATTGGTGCAGAAATCCGAGGCGGCATACCTCAAGCAGCAAAAGAGAAAGGGCGAAAGCTTGGAGCTTCCGCAGCCGGACCAGTTGCGTCTTTTGGAGGATGAGGAGTTGCCTCAGAAACAGAGGAATATCCGGCCCCGGCTTCCGCCCACGGGAAAAATTGCTTCCGTCAAGAAGAAACCGCTTAATACCACGTTTATTTTGCTGGAGGAGGAGGACGACGACGACGAAGGCCAGGAACAAGATGAAAACGAAAACGAAAACGAAAACGAAAATGAAAATGAAAACGACGACGACGAAGATTCCATTTTTGGCATGGACATCAGTATGGAAGAATAGTGTCAAAATCTCTCGATTCACACCGGCCTTCTAATCTCCTATGCGGTCTGTGGCTCCATAAGTGTGGAAGTCTGACATTGAGTAAAAATGGTGAAGAGAAGCTCTCAAGTGAAATTGGATTCTCAAGATGAAATTTGACTTGGAACTTTTGCTGATCTGAACATTGAACCATACCGAAGAACCTGGAACAACCTGGACGGAAGAATCTGGACGGATCTGGACTGAAGGATTTTAGACCCAGGTTTGAGACCTGACATTGGCCTGACACATGTTATACCAAGGGACAGTGACCGGAAGTGACAGCGACGAGAAGTCACGAGTCAAGGGTCATTTGTTTACTCCGAAACTTACGGAATAATGTGTGGTGATTTCCTACCCGAGAATTCTTCGGACCCCAAATACCTGGGTCGGCCAATACCGGGAATGCAATGCTGAAACGGCTGAAGACTGGGATTTAGAACCAGGGAAATACCTGAACTGGAAATCTCTGAAACCGGAAATACCTGAACTGAGGTACTTGAACTGGGGCTGAAAGGAGATACATGAATTTTGGGAATATGGTTACTGACTTCTACAGTGAAACCATACCTGAGAGTTTATTGGGTACCGGCTTGGAGTTCGGACATCTCCCCATGTTACCGATGGGATACCCGTTTAGGCAATTCTAGACTGCCTCACCCGTCCGATACCTTTGACAGCTCGGCATGAGCTTGCGGTGATACTTTACGGCTTGGAACAGCCGAATTCTACATGTACTATAATACTAGATACACTGGCGACAGCTCAGAATATAGCCATTGCTGTAGGTAAATGACCAGGACTAATTAGACAAATTAGACAAATTAGACAAATAGACAATTCACAATTAGACCAGTACACCCTGGGAAAATTAACAAATAGACAAATAGACAAATAGACAAATAGACAAATAGACAAATAGACAAATAGACAAATAGACAGATTAGACAGATTAGACAAATAGACAACAGTTCTACACTTTTCAAAAATGCTTTTTATTTAATATATGCTTGCAATGATATTCTTTCAAAAATGATATCTTTCCTAGCACCTCAGCTTTTAAGCAATCACACAGGCAGGAGACCAGCCGTACTTGGTCTTAAGGGTCCAGAAGTTGTCCTTTGGAGCAGAGGTGGATTTCTTAGAAGATTGTTGAGGAGCAGCCATTGTAGTTGATGAAGATGAAGATGATGTAGATTGCAAATTGGGCGGGGGAAAGCCCACTTATATAGTTTTCCTGGTGTCTTTGCATGCACCTTTTCAAGGCGTGTAACTTTCGATGCAAGGTTGAGCATGCAAGGTTTTGGGTGCGAAAGTTGCCGCACCTTCGTTTGAGAAACTTACCCGATTAGGCGGCCACAATGGACTCTAGACAAGAAATCGTCGCCCAACGCCCGAAGCCCGAAAAAAAAACGATGAGTTCCCAAAACGGAGGCCAAAAAACAAACGTGAGATTATGCAAGTGCAGAAACCCACGTGTAGATTGGTTTTTTCAAACCCGGACTTATAAACCCGGAACTATAAACCCGGACCTATAATCCCGGACCAACCAAGCAAGTTCCAGTTCCGTAAAGTAACCCAGAATCTCGACTTCCAAGTGAGATTTTCTCTTCTCTGTAACCACATCATTTTTTTTTTTTTTTTTTTTTTTTCATCACCGGGACACTCGAATAAAAGTTATCCAGTCCATCGCCCGCCTTGCAGATGCATATGCACGATCCGATAAGTGTCAATGTGCATCCCAAAAGAGTCAAGCCCATTGGTAATTTAACCAAGTTACATATTGGAATAATTCCGGTCCCCCTTGATCTTCATGGAAAGTTTTGACCCCGAATAATCACTTTTCGTGAATTATTCTGGGACTCTTTAGTGACGTACTGCATACTGCATGTACCAAAGAAGCAGATCCAACACTGTGGAACCCAATAAACCCTAATTTTTCCAATTTTAGTATTGCCACAACCATCTTCAACTCAATAACACCAAATATCAATCGTCAAGTCGTTTTTAAAGTGTTGAACTGTCAAATCCTGTCGTATAGCTTTCAACTGGTCATTGGTATACAGGTACACCCCAGTGGTGGTCCTGAACTTGTCCACAACAAAATTCAATTTTTTTAAAAACTCTCTCGGGTCTAACCATTGCAGGGTTCTTCTCGAAAGTCAATCGGGATATTTTTCCAAGGCAGTCAGAGTCCCAGTAATTTGATATTTTGAGCCTGTGGGAGGAGGAGCACACGAAAACCTTGGGCCCGTTGTTTGTTTCGTTTCTTGGAATTTTAACTGATTGGATGAGACAAGCAGTCAGAATTGGATGAGACAAGAAGGCTGAATTGGATGAGACATGAAAGCTGAAAATTGGATGAGACGGTCAGTGATGCCAGAAAATCAAAATGAATATTGAAATCTTAGCCTCGAATAGCCGTAGGTCAACTTTGACCAGAAGTTGGGTGTAATATGCTAAAGACAAAACCCCACTAATCTCGTAGGGACTAGATCCATCTTTAGAAAAACACATCCGGTCGTACCATGGCCAAAATGCAAGTGACGTCTGAGTAGGAAACGTATTCCCCATTTCCTCAGGTTCTTGGCTTGAAGAATTTCAAATTTTCACAGAGTTCAAAAGCCAATGACAAGCACTCACCTTTCCGGTGAATGTAATTCTAGCTCACTAAGAAGTTGTCCAGTTCAGTAGACCAAAAACCCTCTTTTTCCAGATAAAAACAAACAATGTAATTGCATTATATGGCTTCAGAAATAGCCACCCATTTCGTATCTCTTTCGTAAACCCAAACAACTCCCACGAGAAAAAAAAAGAAAGAAAAACAGCAAACCTATGAGTATCGAGATTCCGAAATAACCAGTACTGTTCATAGTCCTCTGATAACTTGAATATGACCTGCTATTATCACTCAAGCTATTCGGACACTAACTCTAATAATTGGGAGAAAGTTAGTAGTAGTCAGTCAGTTAGTAGAGCCAGAAGGTCAGAAAAAACTTATGACTTGGATAAGCCGATCAGGAAACGTCAGCCAATCACTCAATGAGAAGAGGTCACTGGTCAATGAGTAGAGGTTAGTGTTCATTATGTTGCAGGAATAAGAAAACAGCCAGTATGTAGCCAGATTAGTGGGTCAGCTTGGTAAAAGCCAGGTAGTCCGTTCTTGACTTCATTCTTGAGCTCAATCTTGTCTTGCTAATTCAAGAACTTGGCCAAAGCTCCACCAATGGGCCGGTCGTCCAACGAAATTCGAAGGATAAATTACTCGGACCTCAACGAGTCAGACGCCTGTAAAAACTCAGCAGAATTGGCTTTTTTGATGGCCAAGTCACAGATCAAATCTCTGAACTTCGATAAGCTGTTGAAATACGGCATGGTCATTTCCTCTGTAGACCCACTTCCGTCCTGCTTCTTGGCATCCACCCATCCAAAACGGTCCCCCTGAGTTCATTTTTGAGCTCATTTTTGAGTTCAATCTAGAGTTTAAACTTTGTTGTAAGATTAAAGTCAATGCTCCAAATCTTGATCTTCTTGTTAGTGTGGAATTGGTAATAATCAGTAATCAGTCGGTCAGTCAGTCAGTCACTAATTGGTCAAAGCTTATACTAAAACGCTCAATCAAAAAAAGCACCAGTTGAACTGTAAGAATATCGGCACTGGATCTGCCCTTTGGGTAATTGTCATAGTCTTCTCTGCTGGCCGAAACTTATCCCTTCCATCTTCCTTAGGCTTGAACGTGAGCTCCACCTCTCCCTTGTCATGGCTTCTGGTCCTGGACCCATCCGTTTGTCTGCTTGCACCTTGGTCACCTGGCCACCTTTTGCAGCCTGCTTGCTTACTTGCTGAATATCTCCTTATGCCTGTTATCCAGCTACTTTTCTATGACGGCACTGAACTCGTCCATGAAATGCTGCTTTCCTGCTGACCCTCTTTCTTTCCCAACTAGGCCATATCTTCCCCAACTTGGTCATTCCTTCCCTCCACTTGGGCATTTCCTTCTGAAAAGTCTGGACATTTTTCTTGACCATATCGTCTCCAAGCTGTAAATCGATATTTTTTGGTGTTTGCTTGGAAGGGGGGACTCGCGGGTTTATATATTTCGTAGTACCGCGCTCCTGCATAGATGGTGGCTGCAAATAAACACGAGGGGGGAGGGGGGCGTGAGAAAAGAGAAAGTCTACAAAAAGCGCAACCATCCCCTCTTAACTACTTCCCTACACTTTTTTCTTCTTCTTAGTTCGTTCCTTTTTTGGCCTCATCTTTTTCCCTTACCCTTTCTTTCTGAATGCAGTCTATTCAATGTTCACCACATCTGATCAGAACTTCCGTTACTTGTTCAAGGTACTGAGTCACACTAAATGAAAATCGGTTCTTGAATACCCAAGATTCATCATTAGGGAATATTATATGTTCTATCGCCAGATGTGCTATTTACAGCAGAAGTCATAGCTCTCATACTTTACACTTGGCGGCTTCCAATGTGTTTCTACAAGCTATACTGTATCGATGCAATGGTGGTATACAAATTCCAAAGACCACAGATACATAGTTGTGGCAGACTTGCTGAGGGCCACGAAGACGTCTTATGGCTGCCGATCCCTAAGTCTGGTACCGACACATCCAATAATCCACGTGAAACAGTGTGACCGTTTTGACTAGTCAAAGTCATAGAGTTCAAATGTTTCTCCCTCAATTTTAGGGGCTTTTAGGGGTATTGCCCCATGAACAAGAATGAAGCTGCCCACAGAAAGACCACCAACTGTTGAGCACTAACAAAGTGTTGATGCCACTCAAGGGATCGTCTACACAATAAGAAATAAAGAAAGATGAATTAAAGGACAGACAATAAGGACGTCTCTTCAGAGAGACACTGTGGATTACCTTGTGGAATGTCCCAATGACTCATCAATACGACTGTGTCAAAGAAATCCCTGAATTCAACATCTCAAAGAATATGGACCTGGAAAGACTATTGGTGAAACTATAGTCCGGTAGGCTGATGCCTTAAGAATATTGAGTCCAGATGAAACTTCACTTTGGATTCCTGTCAAGCTAACCTTGCTCGGTGTACTTCCCTATGTCCATCTATCGTGCGAATTGTCACTCTTCACTCCAATACAACTATACTATGAGGACTATAGTATCCTACTATTACTTTGGCCGGTGATTGCGATCCCGGCAATCAATGGAAAATTCCGACTTCCTTATCAATACAACTGTTTTTTGATTTGTTGGTTTGACTTGCTCCGATACTCATGCCTTACACCCGTGCACCCCACGCGGTGCCTCGCCGCACGTGCCACTGTCTGACCTATACCATGCTAATCCTCATTAAGAGACTCGGAGACCAGTAACACCTAAGATTGTTAAAGGACCCATAAACTATCCTACTAATTTGCTTATACGCCTGAACTGCTGGCTTCACGTGACTTTTCAACCACTTCTGACACGTTTTCATGCCGGACCATGCCTAAGCACACGCTCCAATCCCATGTTTCTCCACCACAAGCGCCGGAATTGCCGGAAAAATTCCCAAATCGTCCCCTAATGGCCCTCCGTGATGTATCCCCCGACTCACTCCTTCGGCGAGACGTGTTTGGTCGAAATATCCTACATATAAGTATCATCTCCAACAACACGCTTCGACTAGCCGAATTGCTTACCATGCCCCTCATGAAGCCGCTTATAACTTCCCCGGACATGGAGAATGGCTGGAACGTGCTCCACTACGTTTTTTACTACAAAAGAATGGCTTGTTTACGCATATTATTGGCTTATGTTGCTGACCAGCCCCAAAACGCGTTTTTGGACCTTCTCAAACGGAAAGATCGGTGCAGGAGAGATCCAGTGCTGCTCTTGGGCAATGATGCCCGAGATATGTTTTGGATTCCGGAATATATCAATGAAAATGATGATTTTCACTTGATTAAAAGGTCTACTGCAGACAAGCAACGGATCTCTAGCCCCACGTGCTGGTGGACTCCCGAACGGGGCTCTTCGGGAACATACGCTTTTGGCTCGAATTTGTATGGAAATTTGGGGCTAGGAACGGGCCAAGACCGGGCAGGTCCAACCCGTGTGTCCATTGCACATGATCAAGCCGACGCACGTGATCTGTCACATGATTCATCATCACGTGATGCTCTACATGACACCAGAGTCAGATCTTTACACGTTTCCACATACCACTCTGCGCTTGTTACGGTCACTGGGCTGGTGTTTACTTGCGGATCAGGTAAACGAGGCCGCTTGGGTCATGGAAACTCCCATAACTCGGAGACTTACAAACCCGTGCCGCTGTTATATGCAGTCCGTGAATGTGTGATCTCCAACGGCCATAATTTGGCGCTTACCACCTCCAATCGGCTTTTTTCCTGGGGTCTGAATAATTATGGCCAGCTTGGCTACGAGAGCAATCAGAGTGTTTTCGGAAAACGGGGCGATATTTACGAGGCTCACCTGCAGGAAGTACGATTCTTCCGACAGTTCCCCCAACCCCTAATAGGCGTTGCCGTCTCTAATGTGCACTCTCTAGCATACACATCGGACACGATTTTCTTTTGGGGCCTAAATATTGGGCAGATGGGTGTTCCGGTGGAAAAGGGGGAGGACTTTGTGGTGGGCCACGTGACACACCTCGGAAAGGTTATACACCAACCGCAGAGTATCTCCATTAGGGAAAATATCCGGCATGTGGAGACTTGTGACACGTGCACGGTGGTGGTAACTGAGACCAATGATGTGATTCTCTTCTTCCAGAACCAGCGGGTGAAACTTCCTAAAATGGCCCCGAGGGTGGATCCGTCGCTCCATTTCGAGGTGTTCAAACCCTCGGTCATGACGCGGGCCCCATACATCAAGAAAACACGGGTAAAATCCCCCGAAAATATCCATTTCTTACTTGATTCAGGAGAGGTTGTGCAGTGCCTATTTGACACGGCGTCGCCAAAGAATTCGAAGTACCAAACGCTCTGGACTCCGTTCACGGCTAATGTGCAGGCCGTGGACATGGACACAGCCAATGATGGTTCTTTAATTTTATGCACAGTCGATGGAACTGTGTTTACGAGGAATTTAGGTTCTGATTTACATCCTCGGAGAGGCTCGAGCGGAGCTAACCCAAAACGGAAGTTCTCCAAAGTCCAGGGCATGAACCGGGTGGTACGAGTTTCCTGCACAGCCACATTTGCCTCTTTCGGCCTTCTCCGGGACGAAATCGACCCTCTTCCCTATAAACTCCAGCAAAACGACTTCTTCAAGGATATGGAGTACTTGAGCCCGTTGGTGGAGCCGGACACCCACCGGAAACAGGACCAGTTGCTCGACGTGGACCACGTGACGAATTGTTACATTATCCCCCGGTTTGGCGACAAGTCGGAGTCGGAAATCACAGACCGCTTACGTCAGCTGTATCTTGAGCGGTACACGTCCCTGGAACTCACACCCAACACGTACCAGGCCATTTCCTCTGAAGTTGTGCTTGCTCATAAGCAAATGTTGAGGTCCTGCATCCAGCGCACCCTGTTCCAGCTCGACTGGCTGCAACCCAAATTCTGTGACGGACGGTTAGTGGCCAAGGGGATCACTTTAGGGTTTCACCATGGGCTTTTCTACCAACGCCTGGCTATGTGCAGGCAATTATTCCCCGATTCAGACCAAATTTTCGTGGAAGGAAACATCAAAGGCCATTATAAAAACGGGACACTCTTTTTTGAGACGGAAATTGAGCCAATTGCACTTTTGGTTTTCGTGCATTTCGTCTATACCAACCAAGTGTTGGATTTCTGGACCCAGGGCTCAAAACTGGACAAGGAAATGAGGATCCGGAGCGATTTCCGGGCTCTAGTGGCTCTTTTTCGCATGGATCTGTATGAAAGTGACTCGGTTTTCCTCCGGCAAATGTCCCAATTGGAAGAAACCTTTGGTGATGTCGAGGTGGGTTTGGCTGGCGGTGAGAAAATCCGGTGTCTTTCGTTTATCATCAGCCGGAGTGCATTTTTCGAGACGATTTTGGCCTGGGATGGTTCTGTTCAGGTGGAGAATGATGAAAATGTGATTTCGGGAGTTGGAAATGGCGAAAATGGGGATTCGGAACATGTCCGTCCGAGAAATGAATCGGCATTTCTGACCCCAGAGTCTCAGAGTCTCTCGAATTCCAACACCTCACCACTGAAGTTCATCTCCTTGGAAAATGTCACGATGCCCCAGATGAAGGTGATTTTACGTCACCTCCATGGATGCAAAGATACAGAAGTTTTGATGCCGGAGCAGACTGGTTTGCAGGACCCTGATGATTTTGTCAATTTCCTCCTTGACATGATCGAAATTTGTGATGAACTTTTACTAGTACAGCTTAAACGGCTATGTGAATTGGCTATTCAAAGCCATATTGGTTTAGACAATGTGTTGGTCTTGTTAAGCCATGCTGACGGTCTCAATGCTCCCAAACTCTTTATGTCCTGCTGCTGGTACATCTACCATAACCTAGAACTTGTTGTTTTCGACCCCTATTTCAAGGATATCGAAGAGAGTCTTTGGGGAAGAGTGGAGCGGGTTCTTGAGCTCTTGGATAAGTGCAAACGGCCTGATTTCGTTGTGGGTGACAAAGGAGAGGTCAATTGGGTAATTTCCGGGCCCAGACCGCCGTCCAAATTGGTGGACGACTTTATCTTTGATTTCTCCGGTTACAACGAGATTTATATGAGTGACCGTAAAGGGTACACGAGTTTCGAGCCCGTTTTCGAGGTATCCGAGGTCTCGCGCCGCCGGAAACTGAGCAAAATGTCCCGGAATGCGCTGGAGGGACTGTTTTCGATGAAGGAGATGCGGGAAACGCTCCAGAAATCGATTTCCGACCGGTCGGCACTGGAAAGTGCTGTTGATGATGACGATTTCGAGCTTGTTACACGCAGGAAAAGAGACGATCCAAGGAGAAGCCTGGAGAAGGACATGAAGGTGGGAGAAAAGTTGGGCAGCTCCATTCTGGAAGAATCAGAAAAAGAGCCCAAGAAAATTGGTGGAAACGGTGGGAATTTGGCGAATGGCAGGAAAAACCTGGACATTTCCAGGCCCACGCCTATTCTTGGAGAAACCATTGGGCTGGAAAAACGGCAAACCAAAATCAAGTTTTCTCCAGCGATGAAACTCTCGCAAAAAGAACGCAAGGCCAAAAGCCATGGCCAGAGTCTGGTGGTGGTGGTGGAGAAGGAAAAGGTTGAACTTCGGAATCCTTGGGCCAAACCTGCACATAGTGCCAGCGAGTCATCCAGAGCTGGTTCTTCAAGTTCAGGCATTTTAGGAACCAGTGGCAGTTCAAATGGTGATTCAGCACTTGATGATTTGCCTATTCTTGGACAGAAGCCCAAATCCGGGGCCCAAAAAGGCCCTAAACCTGGCAAAAAATCCACCAGTTTTAGCCTTCAAGACTCTTCCAAGGCCACGCAACCTCTAAAACCCTCCAAGACTTTACAGGAGATTCAGCAGGAGCAGGAGTTTGCACGATGGTGGGAAGAAGAGTGTCGGAGGGTTCAAATGGAGGAAGAGATGCTCATGAGGTTAGCACGGGGCGAGCCACCGAGTTCCCGAGGCGAAACCCCGAGGTCTCGGGGCCGAGGCAGAGGCCGTGGGCGGGGAAAACCAACCAATTTCTAGGACCTGCCGATGCCGACGCCGATGACCAGCCGATTACCAGGAGGCAGACTGGAATTAAAAGCCGGTTTATTGAACAACAAACCATTAGAGTCTTTTGAGACAAACTAGACAAATCTTTGTATATAGACATGCACTCAATAGAATGAGTTATTAAGTATAATGGCCAGAGGGGCTTATGATTGTTTTGGAATGGTAGATTGTCTTGAATCCAGAAGTAAATGTGAAGCACGAAATGTATATTGGTGCAGATTGGGGAGTGCATATAAACCTGTCAACAGTAATTTTGCCCAGATTGAGCCATGAAACCAATTTATCGAGATTTGGAAATAGGTATTGCCCAATTAGGATACTTTTCTTTCTGTTATGTTGTTTAGCTTTTTGCTTAGCCATACGGATTTGGATTTTCAAGAAGGGTATCTCAATTGGGACGGTACTTTTGCACTAATATTGAGAATACCTCCAAGAAATTGGCCATAAACTCCATGATTGACCTATCAGTTCTCGCTTCTTGGTGTCATTTCAAGTAGGTATTTCCAACACACCACAGAATATTCCCCAAAATTCACCAATTTCCACCAGATTTCAGTCACTTTGCATCAGATTTGCACCAGTTTTCATCAATTTTTACCAGATTTGCACCGATTTTCATCAAATTTGCACCGATTTTCAATATGTACATATTTAATTTTTTCTTGACGTGACTAAAAGCTCTAGTTTAGTCTTGTTATTGAAGGCCACACTCTCTCATTGCACATCGTGCAACCTGAGCCTCTGTCCCCGCTACACTTTCTCTTTGAAAGAAGGTCAAGAATCTGTGGACTTATTTTGTAAAGCCCCTTCCCCATTCCCTCCGATTCCCCAAAAACACCAAAAAAGACCACACCAAAAAAGCCAACACTAATAGTGTAAAGAAGAATCAATACCCAAGACAATGGTCAACTCAAGGCCGATCTTTAGTGAAGCGGGCGAGTCATTGTTATTTAAAGTCGACCCCATTAGCTAGGTCAAGTTCAAGAAAGTTATGAGGAATTAGACAAGTATTGGACAAGTATTAGACAAGGATTGCACAATTATTAGACAAGGATAGGACAATTATTAGACAATTATTAGACAAACAGTAGACAATTGGAATCTAAGGATTGGACAAGACAGATACAGAAAAATAGTTTTATAATTTTATTACTGGACGAGCCTTTCCTGAAAACATCACTTAATGGTCCACAGCTTATATACACTCTAAATCCTAATTCGGCAAAAAGGCACTTTCTTAGGCTGAAACCTCTCAGTCTGAAAGCTCAAAAGTCACGTGACTAGAAACTTCACTCAAGAATGTACGGTTTTGGAAGTTTAAAGTTCTATATATGCAATTTTGGAAATTCAGCATTTACCCAAAACGGTAACTTCAGTATACTTGACACATGCAGCAATTCAAGTAGGCTAAATTAGGCCAATTACTCGCCCAATTGAGTAAAAGGATTACTCAATTAGTACACATGTGGGTGTATACAGGAACCTTTATCTACCTGCACTACAAAAAACATTATATGCAGTCGCGTGTATAACATTCACTCGAAGCAACTCCACCAAAATAATGCCACTTGCAGTTTCGAGCAGAACAAAAGCAAAAAAAAGTCTCACAGGGTCGCGTCGAACGTCCGATCTCAAGATTCCTATCCATTACAGTCTTGCGCCTTAACCAGCTAGGCCACCGGGAGCTATTAACAAATTACCAAATTTTGGGGCTTATCCCATTCCTACTAACACGTTATTATAATAGTTGCTTAGCCCCGACAAATTCGTATATATCTACATTGACAGAAAACAATCGGAGGAGAGGGTATTCAAGAACATAGAGAAGAAGAACTCGGATGTACGGGTTTCGGAATGTACCAATTCACGAGTCCATTTTAGGCCCAAATTTTACGATATACAAATGTTTTTTTTAAGGGTATCGCCAGTTTCTCTAATTTCTGACTCAACAATCTTCAGCTTTATATGTCTACCAATTTGTGAATCTACAAAATAACACATTCTGCAAAATGAAAATTATCTGTGAAATCCACCAGTAGGCATTTTTAAAAAGTCTACAATCCACGACACTGGTTTTCATCACTCACCAAATTTTCGAAACTTTGCATGAAAAACCTGCAATTATACGACATGGATCAAGAGAATGCTACAATTTTACGAGTATAAAATACAGTTCTACGAGTTTATGAATAAACAAAACCACCAATTTAAAGAATGTTTTAAATCCCCAATGTAAATACTTTTTTACAATTCCATGCGTCACAATTCTACAATTTTACGAATTCAAGCGTCACATTTCTACAATTTACGAGACTCTACACTAAAACTTTATAATATTACGAGCTTTCGCGTCAGAATTCCACACTTTTACGAGGTTACGCGTCAGAATTCTATAATTTTACTAATTTATGCGTTAGTTTTCTACAATTTTACGAGTTTACGCGTCACATTTCTACAATTATACGAATTTATGCGTTAGATTTCTACAATTTTACGAGTTTATCAGTCACGCTTCTACTATTTCACGAGTTGATTCTTCAGAATTCAACAATTTTACGAGTTTATGCGTCTAATTTCTACAATTTTACGGAACTCTGCATTAAAATTTTATAATTTTACGACTTTATGCGTCACATTTCTACAAGTTTACGAGTTCATGCTTGAGTATTCAACAATTTTACGACTTTATGCTTCATAATTCTATAATTTTACGAGTTTATGCATCCGAATTTGACAAAACGAGACTCCGTGTTGAATCTCTATAATATTACGAGCTTATGCGTCCGAATTCTGATACCTTACGAGACACTGGATTGAAACCTTATATTTTTACGACTTGAGGCGTCAGATTTCAACAATATTACGACTTTCCGCGTCACAATTCAACTATTTTACGAGTCCATGCGTCACTTTTCTATAATTTTACGAGTTTACGCATCACAAAAGTACAATTATACGAGTTTATGCTTCACCTTTCAACAAGCATCGGGAAAGTAGATAGCCAATGATAATCGACCTCGTATAGATAGAGTTTCTCTACTTGTCACTTGAAGAATTATTTTTTTTTGAGATTCTTGCCAACCTTATTCAAGTCATACTTTTCCGCCATTTTAATATGGACTAAATACCCCCATAGAACTTCAATAAAGCATCAATAACAATCTCAATTGCAATGTCGTTGTAACGCTGACTTGTACTGATAACCATCCCACTTAACTCCGCAATGCTTTCCTAGTTCATCTTTACCCGCAAAATAAGGAAATCATATATTTGTCTGAGTCCATGCATCAGAATTTTATAATTTTACGATGCTATGCGCTATAATTCTCACATTATACGAGACTTTGCGTTAAAAACCTAGAATTTTACGAGACTTTGCATTAAAAACCTACAATTTTACGGACTTATGCGTCTCTTTTCTGTAATTTTACGAAACTTTACATCAAATTTCTGTAGTTTTACGAGACTTTGCATTTAAATTCATCAGTTTTACGAAACTTTGCATCACAATTCTATAAATTTACGATACTATGCGTAACTGTTCTACAATTTTACGAGACTTTGCGTTTTAATTCTACAATTTTACGATGATATGCGTTAGAATTCTACAAATTTACGACACTTTGCATCGAAATTCTGCAATATTTCGATACTTTGCCTTACAATTCAACAAATCTACGAGACTATACATTAAATTTTTATGATTTTACGAGACGTTGCGCTATAATTCTACAATTGTACGAGACTGTGCATTGAAAATCCATAATTTTTTGAGCTGATGCGTCTCATTTCTATACTTTTACGAGGCTATAAATTTACGAGTTACCTCTTTGGGAATGAACTAATGTACGTGCTTCGCAAGAACCCACATTTCACAAAACGGTACCTTTCGAAGAAACAAATTTGTAATTCTAGAAATGAGCAGTCTAAGTTGGCTTAAAGTTTTATGAAATCTTCCCAGATCATCAAAATTTTGCCGATTCCAAGTCCGCAAAAGTACAAACTTTTGCATTTACCCAATGGAGCATTTTGGGAGTTTCCAGTTTCGTATTCGACGCTCGCGGAATCCAAAATTGCAGGATTCACAAATCTACGGATTCACTAATAGTCTAAAGAAATAAACAAATAATCAGTCTTCCAGAATTCTAAACGTCTATTAAAATTTCACGAATCTGAAAAAGCGGTTTTTAACAATGTAATCTACCAGACTTAAAAGAACGACTATCTACAAGGTCAAAATCTACAATTTTACGAGTCCTTACATCAAAATCCAACAATTTTACGACGCTTTGCATTGAAATTCTATGCTTTTACGCGACTTCGCATTGAATTTCTATAGTTTTACGAGACTTTGCATCATAATCATAAATTTTTACGATACGCTACATCTACATTCTATAAATTTAAGATACTATGCGTTATAATTTTACGTCTTTACGAGACTTTGCGTCATAAAACTACAATTGTACGAGACTTCGCGTCATATTTAAACCAATTTACGAGATTTTGCGTCATAAAACTACAATTTTACGAGACATTGCATTAACAACAACAATTTTACTAGACTATGCGTTATAATTCTACCATTTTACGATTCTATGCGTTACAATTCTACAATTGTACGACACTTTGCATTGAAGTTCTAAAATTATACGAGATTGGACATCTAAATTCTATAATTTTCGAGAATGTACATTGCATTTTAATAGTTTTACGAGACTTTGCATCCACATTCCACAATTTTACGAAGCTTTGCATGCATATGCTACAATTTCACGATCCTTCAGAATAGAATTCTACAATTGTACGAGTCTTTCCAACAAACTTCTTTAATTTTACGAGACTATGCATTGGAAGTCTATATTGTTACGAGACTTTACATCACAATTCTACAATTTTACGACTATATGCGTCAGAATGCAATAATTTTACGAGTTCGTGCATGGAAAAACAACAATTGCACGAGTCTATGCGTCAGAATTCAATAAATTTACGAGGCTAAAAAATTACGAGTTACCTCTTTGGGAATCCTCTAAAGTACCTGCTTCCTCGACTCCACCTTCCACAAAAAGATAACTTCCAGAAACCAAAATTTACGATTCGAGGAACCCCCAGTGTACGTTGGCTTCAATGATTATGAACGCATAAAACCTGCGGCTCAACAGATCTTGAAGAATTGGTGGATTTCAAATCCACGCTTTTACAATTTTTTACAATTTTTCGAATATACAATTTTACGAGTTTCCAGTATCGGATTCGACGAATTCCAAATTCACAAATTTACAATTGTACAAACTAACAAATGGTCAGAAATACTCAAAACTCGGTAATTCCGAATTTAAAGCGTCTATTAAGTTTACGATTTTACAAATCTTTGCATTGAAAGTCTATATAGAAAATACGAGTATTTGCATTACAATTCTGTAATTTTACGAGAGAAGCCATCAAATTTCTATACTTTTACGATTCTTTGCAGTAGAATTCTACAATTTTACGAGACTTTGCATCGAAATCCTATAATTTTACGAGACTTTGCATCACATTTCTATAATTTTACGAGACTTTGCATCAAAATTCAACAATTTTACGAGACTATACATTACATTTTTATGATTTTACGATACTATAAAGATCTACTGATCTCAAAGTTGGAAAAGCTATTCGTTTGCGAACTTCAGTCCAGTAGTCAAGTTTTCGAATTTCGAGGAATATGCAAACATATTACTTTATGATTCCGAAAACTCAATATCAAAATATTTTTCGTTTTTAAGAAATCATACGTATTTCACCCAACACAATGAAAAACGTCCCAAAAATTCATAATTTGACTCTGGAAAAATCAAAAGTTACAATTCCATGACATTTCCTATTTCGCGACTGCACATAATTGCGGCTCGACAAGCTACAAGTTTTGGGAATTCAAAGTCGAGGAGGGGAGTGACAATCTTTCTACCCCACAACGCCCTTTTTCATAATCAACAATTTTACGAGGCTATGCATTGAAATTCAATAATTGTACGAGACTTTGCATTAGAATTCTATAATTTTACGAGTCTATGCGTAATTATTCTACAATTTTACAAAATTTTGCAGCAAGATTCTACAATTATACGAGACTGAGAATCGAAATTCTAGAAATTTACGAGTCTTTACATTAAATTTCTACACATTTACGAGACTTTGCGTTGAAATTCTATATTTTTACGAGTTTATGCGTCACATTTCTACAATTTTACGAGTCCATGCGTCTTAAATCTACAATTTTACGAGCTTATGCTTCAGAGTTCTACAATTTTACGAGACTATAAATTCCCCAGTCACCTCTTTCGGAATCCTCTAATGTACCTGCTTCCCTAAAATCTATTTCTCTCGAAACTATACTTTTCAGAAAAACAGATTTTCAATTCTTGACATGACCGGTGTACGCCAGCTCAAATTTCTGTGAAATTTTACAAGACCGCAAATATATGCACAAACCATAAGTGTACTGATAAACCATTTCTTAGGCATTTTAAAGCTACAAGTTTCAAGTCTTTACATTGCAAATATATATCTCTACGAGACTCTGCCTTAACATTCTATAAATTTACGAGTCTGTACATTACAATTATATAGTTTTACGAGATTATACATTAAAAATCTCTAATTTTACGATACTTTACATTGGAATTCTACAATTTTACGAGACTGTGCATTTTAAGTATACAATTCTACGAAACTGTGCATTAGATTTATACAATTTTACGAGACCTTGCGTTATAATTATACAATTTTACGAGACCTTGCGTTATAGTTATACAATTTTACGAGACTGTGCGTTAGAATCCTATGGATGTGCGAGTCGTTTAATTGAGATTGTTTAAATTTACAAGAGTTTGCATCATGATCCTTTATTTTTACGAAACTTTACATTACTAATCTATATGTTTACGATACTTCACATCCGAATTCTATACTTTTACGAGAGTTTCCGTTGTATATCTAAAGTTTTACGAGACTTCGCATTGAAATTCTACAATTGTACGATACTTTGCATTGAAATTATACCCTTATACGAGACTATGTACTAATTTGTCTTAATTTTACGATACTATGCGTCATTATTCTACAATTTTACGAGACCTTGCGTCATGAATATACAATTTTACGAGACTTTGCATTGAAATTCTATACTTTTACGAGTTTGTGCATCACAATTCAACTATTTTACGAGCTTATGCATCACACTTCTACAATAATTCACGAATCCATGCGTCTTAACTCTACAATTTGACGAGGTGATAAATTTACAACTTACCTCTTTAGGAATCCATTAATGAACCAGCTTCGCTACAGTCGACCTTTCACAAAACTGTACCTTTCAGAAACACAAATTTACGATTCTTGAGATGACCAGTGTACGTTGGCCAAACGTTTTGTGAAATCTTAAAAAGAACAGCTCCACAGATTTTTAAACATTGGCCGATTCAAAGCCTACAAATGCATAAACTTTTGCATTTTTCCAGTGTAAAATTTAACGAGCTTCCAATTCCGGATTGAATAATGTTCAAATCCACGAATTTACAATTCTACAAAGTAACCCATAGTCAAGAATGCCTAAAATGCATACTTTGCTAATTCGTCTATTGAGTTTTCATTTCTTCGAGTCAGAAAAAGCCGTTTCAACAAACGTACTTTACAAGACTACAAAAAGAAAACCCGACTTTTTACAAAGGCAAAATCTACATTTTTACAAAACCGCAAACTCACCGATAAACAAATTATTCAATTTACATCACTAGGATCAACAGTTAAGGAGTTTTTGCATTCATAAATACATCATTTTACGAGTCTTTACATTAAAATTCTATAATTGTACGCGACTTGGCATCACAATTCTACAATTTTACGACACTGTACATCAAACTTCTATAAAATTACGATCCTATGCGTTATAATTCTTCAATTTTATGAGACTTTGCATTAAAAATGTTCAATTTTACGAAACAATGCATTGAGATTCTACAATTATACGAGACTTTGCAT
This sequence comes from Metschnikowia mauinuiana, assembly GCA_002374555.1. Lineage (NCBI taxonomy): Eukaryota > Fungi > Ascomycota > Pichiomycetes > Serinales > Metschnikowiaceae > Metschnikowia > Metschnikowia mauinuiana. The sequence goes on along the minus strand of NKZY01000750.1, from coordinate 82,186 downwards.
CTTATACGGGTTTCCCCAATTATACGAGTTTAAGATTGTTTATATCTCAATATTTTAATGATTTCCAATAACAAAAAGGCAAACGAATTCCACTCCATATATTGAAAACCGTCCCATAAATTCATAGTTTGACTCTGGAAAAAATCTCGATTACCTGATATTTTCTATTCCGCGACTGTACTTAATTGCAGCTCGACAAAAAACAAAATTCGGCAATATAAATTTGATGATGAAAGTCACAATTTTTCAACTCCAAAACGCCCTTTTAAAAAATCAATAATTTTACGAGAAAAAGCATTATCTCAACTCCCCAATATTACCAGACTATCAAATATATTTCTTTAATTTTACGAAACTTTGCGTTAAAATTCTACAATTATACGAGACTACACAGCAAAATTCCAAAGTTTTACGAGACTATACATTACAATTCTATCATTTTACGAGAATATGCATTAAAATTCTACCGTTTGACGAGAATATGCATTAAATGTCTACAATTTTACGAGACTTTGCATGTAAATTGTATAATTTTACGAGACAATGCATTAAAATTCTATACTTTTACGACACAATACATTCAGTTTCTAGAAGTGTACGAAAATTTGCATGTAATGTCTATAATTTTACGAAACTTTGCGTTATGAGTCTACAGCTATACGACTTTATGCGTCAGACTTCAGCAATTTCACGAGTTCATGCATGAGAATTCAACAATTTCACGAGTCTATGCGTCCGAATTCTACAATTTTACGAGGCTACAAAATTACGAATTGCCTCTTTGGTAATATACTAATGTACTTGCTTCCCTGAATCCACCTTCCACAAAACGGTAATTTCCAGAAATACGAATTTACGATTTTAGAAAAACCCAGTTTACGTTGGCTTGAATGTTTAGGAACTCTAAGAACTGCGGCTCCAAAGATCTTGCACATTTAGCCAATTTTAAGTCCAGGATCGTACAATTCTTTACCATTTATCAACAACAATTCTACTAGTTTTCGGGTAGCGGATTTGTGCCAATTTTCAAATCCAAAAATTTAGAATGATACAAAGTCACACATCGGCAGAAATACCCAAAACGAAGTCATTCATAATTTCAAACGTCTATTAAGTTTACAATTTTACGTATCTTTGCATTGAAAATATATATCAATCATACGCGAATTTACATTGAAACTCTTTAACTTTGCGAGAGAGGGCGTCACATTTCTCTACTTTTACGAGTCTTTACCGCCAAAATCCACAAGTTTACGAGACTGTACATTGAATATCTATAGTTTTACGAGACTTTGCATCAACATTCTACGATTTTACGAAGCTGTACAGTAGAACTCTCTAATTTTACGAGACCTGGCATTGAAATTCTATAATTGTACTAGACTTTGCATTGAATTTCTATAATTTTACGAGACTACACATTAAAGTGCCTCAATTTTACGAGACTACATACGAGACTACACATTAAAATTCTATTCTTTTACGATAGTATGCGTTGCTATTCTACAACTTTACGAGACTTGGCATTGAAACTCTTTACGTTTACGACACTTTGCATTGGGATTCCACAATTTTACGAGACTATACATCAAAGTTGTATAATTGTACTATATATATGCGTTATAAATATACAATTTTACGATACTATGCGTTACAATTATACAATTATACGAGACTTTGCATTAAAAATCTAAAATTTTACGAGAATGTGCATCAGAATTCCACAAATTTACGAACCTTTGCATCAACATTTTACAATTTTACGAGACTTTTCATTGAAATTTTAGAATTACCCGAAATTATTTGTTTCAATTCTACAATTTTCCGAGACTTTGCATTGAAATTCCACAGTTATACGCGACTTTGCATTAAGATTATACAGTTATAGGAGTTTATGCTTCAAAATTCTACAATTTTACTAGGCTATAAATTAACAACTTACCCCTTTGGGCATCCACTATAGTCACTGCTTCTTTAGAATCCACCTTTGGTTGAAACAGTACCTTTCATAAACTTAAATTTACGATTTTAGAAAAGCCCGGTGTAGGTTGGCTTGAAAGTTTATGAAAACTTGAATTATACGGCTGCGAAAATCCTCACAAATTGTCAGATTTGAAGTGTACGGCTGTACAATATTTTATATTTTTTCAATGAAGAAATTTACGAGTCTCAAGGTTCGGATCCGACAATTTTGAAATCCCCAAATTTACTATTCTACAAAGTCCCCCATTGTCAAAAATTCACATAATTCAGTCATGTAAAATTTAAGCGTCTACTCAGTGTCCAATTTTACGAGTCTTCTCAATTGTAGTCTACAAGGCTAAAAAATTGACTCCGACTTTTTACAAAAACAAAATCTATGATTATACAAAAGCGCAAAATCACAAACTTTTAAGTCCACCTATCAGCAATTTCTACAATTTAACTTTGATTCTACAACTTTCGAGATTATGCATTGCGATTGTGAATTTACGAGACTTTACCTTGAAATTCTATGCAATTACGAGTCTGTACATTAAATTTCTAAACTTTACGAGACTATACATTAAAATTCTATAATTTTACGAGACTATACATTGAAAATCTATAGTTTTACGAAACTTTACATTAGAATTCTATACTTTTACGATACTATGCGTTATATTTATACAATTATACGAGACTTTGCGTTGGAATTCTATAATTATACGAGACTTTGCGTTATGATTCAAAAATTTACGAGACCTTGCATGGATATTCTATAATTTTACGAGTCTTTACATCAAAAACAACAATTTTACGACGGTTTGCATGAAAATTCTATAATTTGACCACACGGTACATGGAAATTCTATAGTTTTACGAGACTGTAAAATAAATTTCTGTAATTGTACGTTACTATGGGTCAATGTTTTATCGTTTTACGAGACTCGGCATCAGAATTATACAATTTTACGAGACTTTGCATTAGAATCATATAAATTTACGAGACTTTGCGTTCGAACCCTATACCTTTGGGAGTTTTGTGATTGAGTTTCGCTACATGTACGAGACCTTGCGTCATAATTTTATAATTTTACGATACTATGCATTACATTTCTATAATGTTACGACAATATGCATCAAAATTCAACAATTTTACGACACGATGCGTTGAAGTTCTACAATTGTACGCGACTTTGCATCTTGACTCTATCTTTCTACGAGACCTTGCATGGTAATTGTATAATTGTACGAGACTGCGCATTAAATTTCTACAAATTTACGAGTCTTTACATCAAAATTCTATACTTGTACGAAACTTTACATTAAACTTCTGTAATTTTACTATACTATGAGTTACAACTCTACAATTATACGAATTGCTGCATTAGAATCCTACAAGTTTACGAGACTTTGCATGGAAATTCTATAACTTTACGACACTCTACACTTTTACGACACTCGGCATTAAAGTTCTACATTTTTACGAGAGTGTGTATTAGAATTAAAAATTGTTTGTTACAATCCTACAATTGAACTAGACTTCGCAACAAAATTGTACAGATTTACGAGACTGTGCATTAGCATTATACAATTTTACGAGACTTCATATTAAAATTGTATATTTTTACGAGACTTTGCGTCATAATTCTATAATTTTACGATACTATGCATTAAACGTCTATAATTTTACGATACAATGCATTTACTTTCTATAATTTTACGATACTGTGCATTAGATCTTTAGTATTTTACGACGCTATAAAAGCTTACAGATTCCAAACTTGAACAATTAGTATGTTTGAGATTTTTGGTTATCTCGATGAGTTTACGGATTTTACGCGATTTCGCAAGTGCACATAACTGCAACACTACAAAGTACAAAATTTGGCATTACAAATTTGAGGATGAAAGTCCCGGTTCTTCAACCTCACACCGCCCTTTTCAAGGAACAGAGCGTTTACGAAGCTTTGCATTGTTTTACGAGAGTTTACATTAGATTCTACAATTATACGAAACGTTGCATTAAAAACCTACAATTTTACAATTCTTGCTTTGAAACTCTATAATTTTAACGAGAGGGGACATCAAAATCTCATAATTATATGAGATGAGATATCATAATTGTACAAATTACAGAACCTTACATTATATTCTAAAATTTTACGAGACTATGCGTTACATTTCTATCATTTTACAAGAACTTGCATTCAAATTCTTCAATTTTTCGAACATTCAATTCTAAGCGACTATAAGCTGAAATTCAATACTTGTACGAGACTTTACACCATGACTTTCCAGCTGTACGAAACTTTACGATACAATTCTATAATTGCACGGTACTCTGCGTTTTAATTCTATAATTGTACGAGAATCTGCGTAATAATTCTACAATTTTACGAGTCTTTGCATGGAAAATCTTTAAATTTACGAGACCATACACTCAGGCTCTGACGTTTCACAGACTATGCGTTACAATTCTACAACTTTACGAGACATTGCACTGAACTTCTACAATTTTACGACAAGATGCATCAAAATTGTACAATTTTACGAGACTGTGCATCAGAATCTATCAATTTTACGGGACTCTACATTAAATTTCTATACTTTTACGAGACTTTGCTTCAACATTCTACAATTTTTACTAACCTTTGAATCAATATTCTACAATTGTATGAGACTTTGTTTTAGAGTTATACATTTTACCGAGACTGGGCATAAAAGTTCTACAATTATACGAGACTACGCAGCAAGATTCTATAATTGTACGAGACCCTGCATTGAAATCCTACAATTTTACGAGACTCCACATTGAGATTCTACAATTAGACGACACTCCGCGTCATAATTCTAATTTTTACGAGTTTATACATTAAATTTCCGTGATTTTACGATACTTTGCATTGAAATTGTATAATTTTACGAGACTATACATTGATTTTTTTTCCCATTTTCCGAGACTTTGACTTACAATTATACAATTTTCCGAGATTTTGCATAACGGTTCTACAATTTTACGATACTATGCATAAGACTTCTGTGAGTCTACGAGAGTGAGTATCTCAATTCTTCACTTTTACGATTCTATGCGTTACAAATCTACAATTTTACGGGACGTTGCATTGAAATTCTACAATTTTACGGGACGTTGCATTGAAATTCTACAATTTTACGAGACTGTGCATCAATAATCTATAATTTTACGAGCTTATACTTCAGAATTCAAGAATTTTACGACTTCATGCGTCGGAAATCTACACTTTTACGAGACTATACATTGAAGTTCTAAACTTTTACGAGACTCTGCATTGAAATTCTATAATTTTACGAGCGTATGCTTCAGTATTAAACAAATTTCGAGTCCATGCATCATATCTGTACAATGGCACTAGTTTATCCGTCACGAATCTACAATTTTTTAAGGCTACAAATTCACGAGTTACGTCTTTCGAAATCATTCAATGTACCTGCTTTCCTATAATCTATTTTTTACGAAACTGTACCTTTCCGAAACGGAAATTTATGATTTTGAAATGTCCAGTATACGTTGGCTTAAATTTTGTGGAATCTTGAAAGTTAGGGCTCCACAAATCTCGAGACATTGGTTGATTTCAAGTCTACAAATGTACAATTTTTTTCATTTCTCCAATGGAGAATCTTAAGCTCACAAATAAACAAATTCTACAATTTACCCATTTTAAATTTATAATTTTACGTTTCTTTGCATTCAAATTATATAATTATACGAGTATATGCATCAAATTGCTGTACTTTTACCAGTCTTTACATCCGATCTCCAGAATTTTACGAGACTGAACGTTGCATGTCTAAACTTTTTCAGACTCTGCATCCACATTCTACAATTCTACGAACCTTTGCAGCAACATTCTACATTTTTACGAACCTTTACAGTACATTTCTATAATTTTACGAGACCTTGCATTAAAAGTTTACAGCTTTATGAGACTTTGCGCTATAATTCTACTATTTTACGAGACTATACATTAGGTCTGCATAAATGTACTTGACTGTGCACTGGAAATGTGCCTTTTTACGAGACTATGCATTAATTTCGGTAATTTTACGATACTTTGCATTGCAATTCTACGAATTTATGAGACTAGGCATCAAAGTTCTACATTGTTCCGAGACTACGCACCAAAGTTTTACAATTATACGACACTACGCATCAAAATTGTATAATTATACGATTCTGGGTCTCAACATGTTATATTTTTACGAGGCTTTACATGAAAAATCAACCATTTTACGAAACGATGCATTGGAATTCTACAATTTTACGAAACGTTACATTGGGATTCTATAATTTTACGAGCCTTTGCGTTAAAATTCTAAATTTTTCGAGACTTTGCATTGAAATTCCACAATTTTACGAGAATTTGCATTGAAGCTTTTCAATTATACGAGACTGCGCATGAAAATTGTATAATTATACGAGACTTTGCATCAAAAATCAACAATTATACGAGTCTATACATTGAATTTCCATAATTTTACGGCACTTTGCATTGAAATTCTACAATTTTACGGGACCATACATTAAGTTTGTATAATTGTATGGGACTTTGCACTTGAAATCTACAATTTTACGAGACTATGCATCACAATTTTATAATTTTACGAGAGTGTGCATTAGAACTCTACAATTTTACGAAATTATACATTAGAATTTATGCTCGACTACATAATTTAATTCAAAAACCTACAGACCTCCAAATTTGAAAGTCCATTAATTTCAGAACGTTTAGTTAATTCCTGAGTTCTAGAATTTTTCCTAATCCGCAAATAAACGAATTCATGATTGTACAATTTCAAAACTACAATAATATTCGATTTTAAAAAAACCACATATTCCAGTCAACAGAAAAAGTCGCCCCAAAATTCGTTTTGTTCGACTTTAAAGAATGAAAAGTCACAGTTTCACGAGATTTCCTAACGTTCGCGACTGCACATAAATTCGACTCGACAAGTTACAAAGAGTCTTGCAAACTATGACAATTTCAGTGGCTACAAATTTATCGTTTTCTATAGAATTATGAATTAGAAGTTTTCCTTTTGCCAACTTCACTATTTTTAAAGTTAGCATACAAATTGGAGGTTGCGAACCCCATTATTTAAACTGCACAACCCCCAAAAAGTCCAGAAATGTCTTCAAATTCAACAATCTACGACTTCATTATATCACAATTTCTTAATGTTTGAAAAAACATTTCTACAAGTCACGAAAAGTGAAAGTCCACCGATTTACGATAAATGTACAAATGGCCGAGTCTCGAACCTCACAAGTCTACAAATGCACAATCCTGTAGATTAGAAATGTACAAATTTACAAATCAAAAGATACAGTTTAACAAATTTATAAGCCAAAAAAATACATTTCCAAAATTATTCACTTGTAAAATTCAAATTCCACAAGATTATTGTCGGAAAAGTTACGAGTCCACAAAAAATGCGTCCAGAAACTCCAGATTTTTAAGGCCCGCAGGATAAATTCTGGCCGGAAAAACTACAAATTTAGTAGTCATGAATTTGTTAATCAATTGTCCGAGTCAAAAATTTGGAAACCATCAACTTGAAAAATTTCCCAGTCTCTTTATTTTTGGGTCTACAAAACTATGCAATTTTACGAGTCTTACCAAGTCGCAAATTTGATTCTATAAAATTATAGAAACATTTTTCTGTGTCAATATCAATACCGTTTTACCAAAAATTTTATGCCCTTTTAAATGGTCTGATACTGGGGAAAGTAGTAGCGATGGAAGGCTTATCTGCAGGACAGCCATATATCGAGCTACTCCAACAAGTAGTTAAAATAAAAAAAATGCCCAGCAAACAGTCACTAGTCAATGTCGTCGGGAAACCAGCCGTATGAGTCCATATTTACAGCCATTCCCAGCACGTGCACATTCTCCGCTAGCAAACGGCGTTTTTGCTCCAACTCGCCGCCTTCACGCTTGGCGATATGTCCGCTACTGGAAATCACTCGCCACCAGGGAAGTTGTGGAAACAAGACGCCTTCGGCCTCGAACATCTTCAAAATCACTAGACTGTTTTTAAGCGATGCACCGACCTGCCGGGCATTTTGCGGTCGCCCGATAAGGTACGCTATGTGACCATAACTGGTGACACTGCCTGGAGGAACTTGACTTACGGCATTGTATACGGCGTGGTGGAACGCTTTGGTCTCGTCCAACATGGGGTTTCACAATGTGATAAGGATAGCACGTGACGAAATCTTGTCGCGATAGAGTTTGTGCAGGTGATCCAAGTCATGTAATTTAGTGTTGGGATTGGTGCGCACGTGAGTGGAGTCATGTGACATCTCTTCACGTGCCATACTTAATGTGATAATACAACGGTCGCCTTATGGCAGAAAATATTTTCAAATGGTTATCTGAACCATCCCAATTACTTAATCTCATGATTCACTTTCAAAAAATGGTAAAATGTTGAGTCATTCCTGTACCAACATAATATACATGGTGTACGGGTCTGGGGCAAATGCCATCGAGTGCTCACATTACGTTCCATCGCATTCTCTCTAACCTTCTCCACATGTTGAGACTCCTTAAACAAACCACACCACTCGTCCCAATTCGGCAAGCGGCCCGGATCCCGGCCAGAGCCCTTGTCCCAATCAGGCAATTCCTCCCGGCTCCAGTACATACATTTGCCCCTTCTTTGTATACAGGAGTCCGTTTCCACAGCACTCAAAACGATCCAGAATCCGCCTCCGCCTCCGATTCAAAAGACCAATCCACAGCAACCCTTAAAGTCGATACTCCGCAGCTTATGATTGCCTTCACGTGCAAAAAATGTGATACCCGCTCATCGCATACTTTCTCCAAACAAGCGTACACCACGGGAAGCGTGTTGATCCAGTGTCCTGGCTGCAAGAACCGGCATTTAATTGCCGACAACTTGAAGATGTTCCGTGACGACAAGGTGAATTTGGAGCAGCTTTTAAAGTTGCAGGGGGAATCGGTGGCCACGACGCCCGATGATTTGGCCTTTGAGGATATTCCGGAGTCCTTGAAAAAGACCTTGGGTCACTATGCCAAAGATGCTCCAGAGGAGTATAAGGAAAAGGAGGAGCAGAGGTTTTTGGAGGGAAAGCGCGATTAAAGGTGAAGCTTAGGGCTGGGTGGAGCACTTTGCGTTATATGCAGTACCCTGGGCTAACAAGTGTGGTACACAAAGTGACGGCTTTAAGTGAGGTGTTTGCGTTGGTTCACAATCTCAATTATCTGCAAAGATCATAGTGGTTCTGTGCTACGGTGCTATGTAAACTATGATGTACTAGTCTGAGGTTTACAGCGCTATATACACTCCACCTCAGTGACTATTATGAACAAATCACAATTCATTGGCTATAATGCTTGATTGAAGGACTTGATGGATAGAAATTGGCTGACTTGGATGGAAGGTTCAACAGGTACATTCGAAACTCTAGATGGTCAGATGGTGGATTCTGACGCGGAAGAGGTACGCTTTTGTCCATTATTGTTTGAATGGACCAGTATAGGAAAGAACCGAGGTCTATCTTTCTGAAGCGAGTCGTAAGTCCTGACTCACTCAAATGAAGCGATACAACTATACTAAATGAGTATTTTACTCTAAGACAACTCAATCTAATCTTGGTGGAATGGTCTTTAGTTCAATGAGTACGCTTCCAAAAATAGTTTTTCTCCAGCAACTGTTGATTCAACGCCCCATACCGGCAAATCCAAGATTTCTAAAGTTGTAACTTTCATGATGGGGAACTCTTTAAGAAACAGAACTTCTCCATTTCATATACAGCGTGGCTCTAGAGAATTGGTCCGACAAGGTACATGAGTATTGATTAAGGTGTCTTTCTGGGAGTTTTTAAGCCATGAGGCTATATTTTGGAAAGAAGGCGCCATTGAGGTCGACACTGGAGCCCACCCTTGGAACTCGCCTTTGGAACTCCCAATCAGTCACCAGAGTAACTCTGGAGTCAATTTGATATGGTAACCAAAGCGACCATGGGACACTGGTCATGGCTTTGACTTCTAAAATGGCGTCATCACTATTGCTGGTCAGGGTCCATGCCATGACACCAATACTGGGGTTTTCCAGAATCAAGCAGTATCAGGATGAATTCCACCCCCATATCCGCGGTCTTCTATCATACTTTTTAACATGATCTTGTGACTATTGACTTTGACTGTTAATCTTTATGGTCTCTACTGGAAATACGCTGAAGAATTGGTCCCAGTTACGCCAAACGGATATAGTACTCTTATTATATCAACACCTTATACTTAAGTCTGGTGAGTCTCAGCCAATCTGTCCATTTGTCCCAGAGCAGTGTCCACTAGTACGAGATTAGTACTGTAGGACAATAAGGCAGGACTAGAGATTAATTGACACTAGCTGACACTAATTGACACTATTGACCGACTCAAGTGCTTTTGGTGTCTCGCTAGGCTATGATGGTGTATGTGGGATCATGCATGGTCGCCTGAATGGGAGTCATCGAGTATATATCTATAGGCACACACGCATAGCCCTGGTTCGGAATGGTGCTATGCCGCATGCTAGCCTTGAAGTGGTCCCAAAGGTACGTGCAGTCGGTGAAACGGAAATTGGTCACGCGGTAGTCCCAGTCCAAAATCACGTCAATCGGAGTGATTTGCTCCTTGGTTCCAATCACCATGGCTCCGTCCATCACGCCAAAATACTTTGTCTCATTTCCTTGGCCCGTATAAGCTAATCCCTCTTTTAGCGTAAACACTGGCACAACACATTCAGTGCCTGCAGTGTAAGAGAGGAAGGTACGGCCTCGCTTTCTGAAGCTCCGGATCGGCTCGAGCTTGTCTTGAACCCTGGCATAGAATATACTATCGTAGTCACCATAAACAAGTCCCAAAAGAACAAACATCCATGTGTTTTTCATATACATAGTAGAGACAGAGAGACAGAGAGATAGAGGGACAGAGGGACAGAGGAACAGAGGGACAGAGGGACAGAGGGACAGAGAAAGAGACAGACAAAATTGAGAGCAAATTGACACGACTAGTAGAGCTTTAAAAATGGATTGAGGTAAAAAGACTTATACAAAAATTCATTTCTATGTACCGAGGTGGAGCTATTCATCTGGGAAAGAAGCTAGCATGTGGAAGAACACTTTTGTAGGCGAGTGCCTGTGCGTGACTCATGGGTTGGGTAGACGGAGGAACATGACCTGGTACATCATATTTCCTGCGTCCGAGGCCGGAATTACAAGAAGCCTGGCCGTGACTGGCCCACGGTTTCTCCTGTATATTGAAACATCTACTAAACCCATCTGAATCTGGATCTCGATCTGAATCTGAATCTGAATCTTTTCTCTGTATCTACATGAAATTATTTCTTTGTATCTGTAGCTGTATATCATAGGGCACTTGGACACGTGACTAGAGAAAGATAATACCTTTTTTTTTACTATAAAATCTTGTGAAAAAGTTTACCGAGGCATATCCGATTTATGTGCATTTCCATGTTCAACACATCCAGCCTGCACTAGTACTATACAGGACACTAGCTGTGCCGGCTAATTTTGATGATGAAGGGACGTAGCTCCTAAAAATTCCAAATGCCTAATCCGAATTTTGAATAACGAAGTGTTTGACTAATGTGACTGAGTTGGTTCTCTCATTATTTTACAATAACAGGAATAGTTGGTACTGCACATAACGAGTCGCTTCTAATCAGACAAGACGATTTCATATTCTTTGATTGCTTGATTCAGTTCGATGAGTTGTTTAGATATTTAGTTGGGACTGTACCGAAGTCTTCCTAACAAATTTGGTGGTTTTATGTTTGACCAGTAAGATAAAAGCCTAAATTAATTGAGTCTCATTTAGGTTGGTCAGGAGAGGTACTGGTTCAAAAGCCAATGTTATTTTCCGAATATATTTTTCAATAGCCTGAACTTTCCCGTCGCCCTCAAATCTTCTGGTATTCTTTCTCTCCGTTTTTCGTACTACTATTCAGTACATACCCCCAAAACGTCACTCAGTCACTCAGTCGTAGTCTTCATTTTCAGCCTCATGGGACCCATTCTTTTCCTTTATGCATGAATTTAAGAATCTAAATAATGTTGGTGTTTTTGATCCCGTGCTGAACTTCCCAAAGAGATTCGTGCCTCGTAGTGAGCAATTCCATGGTTTCATTACATACATTATGGTTTAACCAGATAAAATATTGAACTTGGTTTGGCCAACATTTGATGTTTGCCATAAATCCCATGGTACGATTTTGAATTTGAATTAGTGTGAAATTATTTCTAAGTCCATGGTATTATTTACTTATATTAGTCTGTGAACACCAAATCATTGCAAAAACCTACCCTAATTTCAAAAATAATCTTTATTCAGTTTATTTAAAGTCGGAAAGTCGGAAAGCTGATTGAAACCAGCCTCTGGAAAACCAACGGAATTGGAAAATTTATCATAGATTCCAACTCTCCGTTCGGAATTAAAAATCCAGCTATTTACGAGCATCCGAAAATTTTTGAAAGAGGCTATTTTCAATATGGTGGACAAAAAATTCAGATAATAATTGAACATGGTTAAGTAGGACAATTAGTTTCCGGAGAAAGCCAAAAAGAATGACAATTTTTTCATTCTTGGTTCTCCAGGCTCTCAGAAAATTTGATCTTTCCACAATATTACTATAGCTTTAATTCGATGATACCCAATTCCAAACTTGGAAAATGGCAAATTCTCAAGCACTTAAAAATTATTAATATCAACTGCGAATCTTGATTTATCATGGTTCTAAAATTCATACTTGAATACCTTCCTGGGATATTTGAATATTACCATTTCCATGACAATAAAAACCATCTACTGTACTCGGCGACGGTGGTAATATCATAGATTCAGATGCAGGATTAATCATATTCACAGGTATTAACATAAGTACAGGTATAAACTTAGATCTAGGTATCTATATATTCAAATTGATAGCTGTATAGAGCGGATTGAAACAGATGGACAAATATAGTGGGCTATATGCCGAACAAGCAGCAGTGCACGAGACAAGGTTAGTGTTCTGGCCAGACACAGATCAAAAATAACTGACATTTTGGGTGCGTCATGATCACATTACCATGTTTATTTATCCCAGGTTTTTGTTAGGCTGAGGTTGCTGGAATCCTGAAGATCGCCCCCCAGCCGACCTCCACATAGATACTTGACCTGCATTTAAGTCTCTTGGGTGCAACTTTATTACAAGCCAGGCCCAGTGATCGGTCAAGAGGTATTAAGTCAGTCCGGGTGAAAGGAGAGGAAAACAATCATTTTCAGCAGTACTTAAAAAAAAAAAAACACAGAAAACAAATAATTTCTGTGGCAACTGACGACTTACTAAATATTAAAAACCGATTACATAAGTTTGAAGCGAACTTTGTCTCACTACAGTCGAAAATTGGTGGGAAATAAATACTACAGACAAGAAATTGACACGAAATGTCTTTTTTTTTTTTTCATACTCAAAGTTAAGCAATTGGGCTAGTTGTGGTGGGCCCCTTGGGAATCATGTCCCATGTGAGACAGGCCCATACCGCGTCCCATGTGAGACAGGCCCATACCGCGTCCCTGGTGAGACAGGTCCATACCGCGTCCCTGGTGAGACAGGTCCATAGCGTGTCCACGGCGTGCGTCGTTCATAGAGTGCTCTTGGTGCCTTGGCATCATATCGGTCGCTTCCCGCTTCTGATTGCCAGAAACTTTGGAGAGTCTATCTGCTTCATCCGAAGTCAAGAAGTAGACGTTCTTGGGAACACAAGCGGAGTCCGCGTAAGCCAGGTTTGTTTCGATCTCGCGCACCCGATGGTGCGAACATCCACACATTTGGATCTCAAGATTGGTGATCTTATTTGAGCTATCCAAACGTAATTTGAAAGGCGTGATGTCACCTCTGGGCCTGAACAGAAAGTAGAAGTCATCCACCTTGCCAAAGACTTGGCGGTCGGAGTCTTCTTCTATGAAACTAATCTCGCCATTTTCCAAGTGAAGCAAGGGAAGAACGGGGTATCGTTCATCCGCAATACCAATTAAGTCCTTTTCGCTGGTCATGACTCTGCGGAGCTGCTGAAAGCGGCCATCATTGTTCTGCACGTAGAAATTTCCAGTCAGAGCGCAAGCAAGCGAGGCAAAGAGGAGCGCCAGGATGGAGGAGGTTCTCATGGTTGAAGTTGAGAAATCGGTTGGAAGGTGATTGGTTCAGAAATTGCAATTGAATCAAAAGAAAATTGTCGGCTTGTTTTGGGTTAAGTGTGTGATAACTTAGTGAAGAGCTGAACCGTGGGTCTTGCAGTGCGTCTTATATAGCTACAATTCAGCTCTAGAGTGAAATTTAGGCTGGAAGTTTTAGGAGATTGCAAAAATTCTGGTCACGCTTCATGCATATTGATTCCAGGAAATATTTCCGTAAAATACACCTTAATTCCTCTACATTCACCATGTCATACCTACCCCATTATACTCACCACCTCTCATATTCCCCATTTCCCACCCACTTTCTACATCCACCAATCGTCAATCACCATTCTCATCCTCACGGATTTCTGTAAATCTCCAAATTCATAACCCGCTCAAATTTCATTACATTTCCACTCTAATTTAGCCAGATATCTTGGTCTAGGCCCAAATTCTGGACCAGTGCCTGCGCACCCGGCCATTCGCGGCCACACACAGTGCAACAATGGAGAGAAATAGCTCATACTTGGACGAGAAGGTAAACCTTCGACCGTGGCCTCATCATTAATTCCCACTAAGAACATATCGACATCTTGTTATTTCCTGTTCTTTTTTTTTTTAATACCACAGTTGATTATTCTCTTCGTATTACCGCGGTGAATAGTGAGATCTCCTATCGTACCAAAAAAATATGTATAACTTGGGGTTGAGGTAGGAACGGTAGGTCTAATGGAAGTCTAGAATCTTTTCCTATTTGGGTAAAATGAAGCTTATCTTCAACATAATGGAAACAGATCAATAAGAATTTTGAACAGAATTACACTCTTGAGGCGGAATATGCCCCTTCCACGGTTCAATTTTCCTCTTTGAGTAACTAATCTTTGAGTGGATTTGCCACAGCAGTCACATGTATGACCACCTCTCAAAACGACTTTAATGGCCTGATCGATCATGCAATTTGTTCGGCCTGCATTCTATTCTTTCCTGATCTGCTTCTTTTTGTTGCCTGATTGGTCACGCTTTTATGTCCGGCGTTGTTTGACGTCCGGATTTGGCAAAGCAGTGTTCTGGTCTCGCAGATAAGTGTCTTCTGCTACGTAATCTCTATCTTATCAGCTTCAAAATTGCACTGAATCACCCGAAATCTACTGACTCATTTTAAAAGGAACTCCAGACTATCTTTTTAGAATCCATGGTATGGCTAATTTAATCAATTGTGATTGTTTTAGGATCCTGTACTAGACTCACGCACATGAAAATATGGTGACTTACGCCAAATCAATTGTATTTCTCAAATCGTAACTAGCCAATTTGACAGCTGTACCTCAAACTTTTGTCAACAATGTCCCCATAGATAAGCATAGTGTACATTGAGATTTGTCGGCTAGACTCCACTATAATGCTCTCTATAATTCTGCTTTCTATAACTGTACTCCATGATAATTGTGCTCCGTAAATTTTGAGGTCTAGTGCCAGTATTTCCGAAAATCTTGTGTAATAGTAGAAACTGTTTTTCAAAAAATTTAAAAAATTAGGTCCAGGTGCAGCTCCGGTCTTCAATTAAGTGGAGAGACTCACGACGCGGTCGGAACACAGGAAAGTGCGAACCTGACAATTATTGAGCGGCAATGTGCAGTCCCAAAAGAGTCCAAGTGTCAGGTTCCAGGCCAGGTTTTACAAAACACAGCAATTTTCAAAATTGTAATTTTACATTTCCCCAAATTCACCTCTAGAATTCATACTATGTCTTGTGGAATGAAAATGAGACAAGACGGGAAAAGGTGGAATGGTCAAGGAGGCATGTCTAGAGTCAATACTTATATAGAGGATAAGATCGTGTTTTGCTAGATTCCCAGATCAATTTCAATATGAATAGACCTAAAAGGTCAAGGATGGAAGTTAAAAGACAAAAATCAAAAAACGAAACAAAAAAAAGACACTTGAGAAAAAAGAGGGACTTAAGACGATCAGAAATAAGACTTGACTGGTGAGGTGGTGCTGATTCTAGGTTCCAGAACAAAATGACTTTTTGAAAGTAATTTTTATCGGTGGTATACGATTTTCATCCATTAATGGGTGAGCTAAATTAATTTCATGTTACTTTGACAAGTCAATTCCACTGATGTATGTGCTACTTCAACAGTAAATTCAGTCTACACTACCATATATTTGACTTCTAGTACTCCTCATAAATTCACTCTGTACAGAATAATTTGTATCGAATGATTTGTAGCCAAACCAAATAAAATGAGATTTATATTTTAAAAGGTTTTTTTTTTTTGAATAGGTTACATATTTCCATTCCCCAGATTACAATGAGTGTCGCGCACGTATCACTGATTCGCACTTTGCACCCAATGTACCGCATTTTCACAAAATACAACAACTCTTACCACAATTACACCATCCACAAAATTAATTCGGCCATTTGTGATATGAACTTTTGTATTAAGTAACTGGATGCTTGATTATGCGACTAGTATGCACTACAGGGTAGTGCCCTGCTCATAAGTGGCCACTAGTCATCCGAACAAGTCTAACAGACACTGTACCGAGTAGACATACGCCAGATTCAGAAACCAAGCTCTGGTGATTCTTCAAGAGCTAATGTTCTATTACATTTTTCACCTGACGCTTTTTATTTATTAGTTATTTTACTATTCGCTGACATAGATCTTTCAGTCTGACGTAGTATCTACTAACCTACTGCTGGTTCAACCTGGAACCCCACGATTGCTAGGTCCACTCTGTCAAATCAAGAGCAAGAAGAAAACAAAAAACATCCTTTTATGTAAGTGGATTAGAATATAAATAGATCGGTAGATTGGTTGCAAAATTTCAAATTTGGCTTGACCGTTGACAATTGGCTAGGCTGTACACTCAATTCGTGTTTTCTATTCAGTCTACAGATTATAGCTCGCTAGGGTACACTTCACTGTAGTATTAGAAATACTGAAAACCTCGGCCGGAAAACTACATTCTACTCTCCAATAAGCTCATACACTACTATTTCCCACACCATTATCTATACTTTTGTCTCTTTAAACTCACAGCTCACTACACTAAAAAGAAACGATGATTAGGCGATATTCTCTAATATACACTTTAGACTCTGCATTACCGTATACACAGAAATATAGATTATACTAAATTATATTAGGTATTGAGTCACGGATACACACTAGACCATGGACTAGGGAAACTAGAATTTTTGTGGCTACTTGATGCATTTTACTCAAGAACATATATATTTCAATATCCTAAAGCTTACTCTGGGGTCATTCATCGGGTCAAAAATTCGCTTCCACTCTAATGCCTGAAGTAGTGACTGACAGATTAATTGATTGAAATGGTAGTAGCGAGACTCTTCAGAAAATAAATATTTATTTTTCAAGAGGCAAGACTTGATTTTTAGACCACTATAATTCTAATAAGAGACAGGTACTGCTCATGAGACTGGCCACAGATTCAACTATGCCGTAGACTCTTCAGGTTCAGAAATTTTGATAACGGGAGTGTTCATTTTTATTTAGAGGAACACGTGATTAAGTACATAACATGATTTCATGCGTGAAGAATTAACCTTTGATTTGGTCACACAGAAACGACCATTCTCCACAAAGCAAAATGTGGAGCTGTACCACAACTAGCCATACATTTGTAAATACACAATAAGAACTCTACGTGGACTATACAGGTATTATATGTAAGATTCAGATTTGTACTCGGTACAGAGCCATGGGCCGTCCTGCATATAGCTCTTTTTCGCAGCCATTTCTTAATATAAATTGTGACCGTGCGACCCCATTTTTTTAATAGTCACTACTCTTTTTCTTTCCTGTTTCCGTCGGATGTGACTAGGCAAACCCAGACTAGTGGTTAGAGTCCAAACCTTCAGAACTTATATTTAAACAATCGAAATTACGACCTCTCCACTAGTTTGGTAAGCCATAGTTTTCCCTGACAGTAACAGACAAAGAAGATAGTCCGGCCTCTCGACACCTGGACAAGCGACCGAGGCAACTGGTCTGCTCCTAAGTATTCTAGACGTCTTCTGGGTATTCCAGGAGTCTTGGTAAGTCTTTCCAGGAGCCAAGAATTTGGGATTCTGGGTGATTCAGAAAATGCCTGATCAACAGTTCTCTGGAACTCCTAGAGCCCTCTTTCTTGACTAGTCCGATGGTGCTATCAACTTGGATAGTGCAATGGCTTGGATTTCTAAGTGAGTATGAAGATGACACAAAGAAAAATTACATTTGACTCTACTACTACTTAACTTCAGGTCTGAGTACAAGTCTAGTTCTAGTATTCATCGAGAGTACCAAACACAAACAACTCAACTCAAACTACTCAACTCAAACAAACAAACACAAACAAACAAACACAAACAAACAAACACAGCACAACACAACACAGAAAAACTGCCAGTAAAGCCATAAAAAGCCGAAACAAGCAAAAAGACTAACTCTAACTTATAAGAACCCCAAATAGGCCCAAATGGACCGAAGTGGACTTATAAAAAAAGAATGATTGTTGTGGTGCACCGCAACATGATTTTTTATTATACTAACCTTTACTAACAGCAAAAGCTAAGTTCAGGTTAGGTTATAACTTGATCTTTAGTGACCGGAACTAGTCCGATTCATTATGACTGGCCGACACCGATTCATTATGACCGGAACGACACCGATTAATTATGACCGGAAGGACACCGATCGCAAAATAATAACCGGAAAGACACCGAGCAAAAAGTAATAACCGGAAAGAAAACGACAATAATGACCGGATCTAGCCTGGTCACTAAAGATTGAGCCTAGATTGTGCTGGTGCATTTCACCAGAGGGTGGGTGGGTAGCCATAGATTATGGCTTGGTTTTTTACTTGATTGGAATTTTTGCGCTAGAAATATCTACACAAATAACCAATCAGAGTCACTGGAATTTGTGACAGGCAATGGACTCTCAAAGCATATTCAGCCAGACTGAATTTCACTGGGACTCCGGGAACGTCACAAGTTCCAGTAAACAAAAAAAAAAAAAACAAAACAAAAAAAAATCACCGGCGAAAAAAAAGCCGAGAAACAACAGAAAAACCAACTTCATACCCGGACCTTTTTGGATCCAAAAGAACGATGTTTGTGGCGTATTACAATCAGACTTCTACCTTGCTACCCTTTCTACTAACCATTCAACTATGAATACTGCAGTGAAAATATCCAATCTGGAAAACGATTGGCCTAGATGTGCTGGTGCTTTATCACCAGAGGGCGGGCGGGTGGCCAAGGTTTAAAATCGATTTTAGATTTTGACTTGGTTTAAAACATGATTTGATTTTTTTTGGCTAGTCATAGCTACAAAAAAAACCCAGATCACGATTCGGAGGCTGTAACTTATGGCTACACAACTATCCAATCGATGTTTCTGGAATTCGTGATTGGTAATCGAGACTTAAGGCATATTTAGCAAGACTGAATTTCCACTATGACTCGGAGACTGTCACGGAGAACCACTGACATTGAAACATACTTACTATAAGCAGACCCTAGATGGACCTAGAAGAATGATTCTTGAGAAGCTTCTTTGACCACAGGCTGATTTCCATCATGTTAACATCATAATATGATACTAGGATCAATCTAGATACATTTATTCATACTCGATCTGAAATATGGTTGGGTCCAGATGTGCTGGTGCTTTATCACCAGAGGGCGGGTGGGTGGCCAAGGTTTATAACCTAGTTTAGGTTTGAATTTTGCTCAAAATTTAACTCGGATTAGGTTTACACTTGGTTTAGATTTAAACTTGGTTAGGTTTACACTTGGCTTGAATTTGAACTAGGGTTGGATCTGAATTAGGTTTAGATCTAAATTGGGTTTAAATTTGAACTTGGTTTAGACTCGAACTTGGTTTAGATCTAAGTTGGGTTTAGACTTGAACTTGGTTTAGATTTGAACTTGGTTTAGATCTGAACTTTATTTAGGTCTGAATCTCGTTTAGATTTGAGCTTGGACTTAAGCTTGATTTAGATTTGAACTTGGTTGGAATCTTTACTTGGTTTGAATCTTTACTTGGTTTGAATTTGAATTTGTGTTAAATTTGAATTCGGTTTGGATATGAACTTGGATCAAATTTGAATTGGGTTTGATTCTGATTGGTTTAGGTCTGAGTTTGGTTTAGGTTTAGATTTGGTTTAGGTCTAGATTTGGTTTAGGTCTGAATTCGGTTTAGATTTGAACTTGGTTTAGATTTGAATTTGGTTACGATCTAAATTCAAACTTGGTTTAGTTTGAATTCGGATTAAATTTAGATTCGTATCAGATTCGAATTTGATTTAGATTCAAACTCGGTCTAATTTGAATTTGGCTTGGATTTGAATTTGGTTTAGGTTCAAATTAGGTTTAGATTTAAACTTGGTTTGGATACGAACCTCGTTGAGACTTAAACTTGGTTTTAATTTAGACTGGTTTAGGTCTAGAACTTGGACTTGAACTTGATTTAGATCTGAACTTGGTTTAGATTTGAACTTGATTAAGATCTGATTTGATTTGAATTTGAACTCGCCTTGAATCTAAGCCTGGTTTGAATCTGATTATGATTTGAATTTGAATTTCTTTAAATTTGAATGCGGTTTAAATTCGAATTCGGTTTGGATACGAACTTGGATTAGATTTGAGCTCGGTTTAGATCTAAATTTCGTTGATATTTGAATTTGATTTAGATATGAACTTGGCTAAGATTTGAATTTGGTTCAGATTCAAATTCGGTCCAGACTTGAATTTGGTTTAGATTTGAATTTGGTTTAGACTTAAGCTTCGTTAAGGTTTGAAATCAGTTCAGATCTGAGTTCTTTTACATCTGAATTCGGCTTGGATTCGAGTTTGATTTGGATTTGACTTCTGTTTGATTTGAATTCGGTTTTACTTTGAAATTGGTTTAAATTTGAACTTGGTTCAGATCTGAATTCGGATTAGATTTAAGCTTGGTTTACGTTTGAATTCGATTCAAATACAAATTCGGTTCAGATTTGAATTTGGTCTAGATCTAAATTGAGCTTAAATTTGAACTTGGCTTAGATCTGAGTTTGGCTTAGATCCAAATTCGGTTTAGATTTAAATTCAGATTGAATTCGAGTTCGAATTGATTTGAATTAGGTTACGTCTGAACCTGGTTTAAATCTGAATCTGGTTTAAATCTGCACTTGGTTTAGATTTGAGTTTCATTTTGGTCTAAATTTCGTTTAAATTTGAACTTGGACTTGAACTTGATTTAGACTTAACTTGGTTTGAATCTGCTTTGCCTAATATTTGAATATGTTTGAATTTGAATTCGGTTTGGATACGAACTTGAATTAGATTTGAATTGGGTTTAGGTCTGAATTTAGTTAGGTCTGAAATTGGTTTAGGTTTGAATTTGGTTTAAATTCGTGACTGGCTAAGATTTAAACTTGGTTTAGGTCTGAACTTCGTTAAGATGTGAGATCGAATTAAATTTCAATTTGGTTTCCGTCTGATTCCGGTTTAAATTTGAACCTGGTTCAGATCCGAATCTGGTTTAGATATGAGGTTGGTTTAGATCTGAATTTGGCTCAAATTTGAATTCGGTTTAGATTTAAACATGGTTTAGACTTGAATTCGATTCAAATTTAAATTCGGTTCAGGTTTAAACTCGGTTCAGGTTTAAATTCGGTTCAGATTTAAACTCGAATTAGATCTGAATTCGGTTTCAAACTCTATTTGTTCAGCAGTTGAGTTGACTAAAACTTCACTTTTTTCACAGATCACCAATGGCTATACAGGGAAGCAGTGGGCGGTGAGACGGTTTAGAGGTAGCTGAGGTAATTGTGACGAGCATTGGAGTCTCTAGATGTGTTTCAACAAGGCTAAATCTCGACTGGGACTCCGGAGGCTTGGAAGACAATTTCTCAGCTTACTAAGACCGGTAGCTGCCCAGACAGGTAGTTTACTGAGACAGGTAGTTTACTGAGACAGGTAGCTTACTGAGATTGGTAGCTGGCGAGATTCTGCAGTTTGCTTAAGGGGTAGTGGAAAAGAGGGAGATGGAGGAAAGCAGGCATTATTTGGAACTGTAAAGAATTGTAGTGGATCGTTCTGGTACGTTAAACCAATTGGTGGGTGGGTTGGACTTGGCCAAATGATGCATTCTTGTCAAATGAACCTCTTTATTTATGGGATTGTGGAACGATCCTAAGAACAAGCCTGGGCCCATAATACTGAGGATCGGGAGACGAGCAGCATCATTAGATTCTTTTTATAGCTGATTTCCTGGATATAACCTGTAGTTGAGCACGCAAAGTTTTCTATGGTTGAGTATTGGTGAAGTCGCACATGGCAGACTCAATACCTCCATTCATTACAGAAATGGAGCAGTACGGTAACCACGAGGCGATTTTCTTGAGTGTTATGGGTAAAATTTGCAATGGTCCTCGGATTATGGATTTCAGCCCAGCTCTCTATACCGTCTCTTTCCGTCTGTATACCGTCTCTTTACCGTCTCTTTACCTTCTCTTTACCGTCTCTTTACCGTCTCATTAGCGTTCTTTACCGTCTCTTTACCGTCTTATACCGTCGCTTTCCGTTCTATACCGTTCTATACCGTCTGTGTACTGCTCCATAGCCTATACTTCTGCTCCCTGGATCTTCCCTACTTCCGGAACTTCCCCTACACCAAATCCCAAACCGAGGACCTCTCCAAACTACTTAACCTGGTCTTATAAACGCTTTCAACACTACACACGCCTTCGAGTCATGCTAGCATAGCCTCAAATCTTTTGGAGAGGCTCATGGAGCTAGAATATACTCTGCAGAGACAAGAGATGTTGGAGAAGACTTCCAAGGGTAAGTTTGGAGATGTCAAGGGGCTCGAAAAGGCCATCCAGAGGAACCATTTGCGCAGTTACGTGTTGGGTGAACGCAGCTCGCTTCCGCTATTACTCTAGATTTCATGTAGAGAGTGGAGGCCTTGGTTTTCTTCTTTAAAGTCCAATTTTCAACTAGTGAAGCATGAATAGCTTTATATTATGTCCTAAAGTAGCAGAGGAACGTCCACTAAAGTATATGCTTTTACTACGAAAATAGTGCTACTATGGCTACCAGGATTAGGAGTATGTGAGGGAAAGTAGTAAAGTCGTGTTCGAAATTTTGTTCCAAAAATTATTGTTTTGGATGTTCTTGCTTCTATTTGCATCCATTTCATCTTTCATATGTAGCCTCTAGCTCGGGGCGGTGTTCCGGGCTCATAAACAGCAAAGTACCTGCAGAGAAATTTGATTGTGGATTACTTTAATATGGCTCAGGAATCCCGTGACATCCACTTCTCATAAAGCCGTTGCCAGCAAAAAATAGCTACTATGCCCGTCACTGTTGATCATCAATACCTATAAGATGTTTTGGATTATGTGCAGTACAAGAATATTATAGAAAAGTCCGGGGTGCGAGAGGTACGGGTGTCTACGAAAAGTTCACTAGCCGCGAACTACTCACTAGTCTCCACCTCATGTACCGCTTCACACAATTGGCCAGACACACGGCCCGGCGCACGGTGCGGTGGGCCAGCACGGCACGTGACCCGACTTCACTGCCCATGCAGAAGTACCAAGAAAAACTCCAGGCAAAAGCGGCGCAAATGGGCGTTTCGTCCGTGGACGAATTGACGCTGAAGCTCCAGGCGGACATCGAAGCCAAGAAAAAGCAAATGAACGCAGTGGACCCCTTGGCGGAGCTTGAAGCGCACGAAAAAAAGCAAGCGGAAAAAGCGCGTGCCAATCGTGCCAAGACGTTTGCCGAAAGAGGCCAAGTCGAGCAGAAAAGCCCTCAGGCTCCTTACAAGACTCTACAATCATTTGTAGATGTTGACAAAATCAAGGACTTGCCAGCCAAGGAATTGGAGTTTATTTGGCGTGCTCGCTTTGCTAGCAACGAAAGGGTCATGAGCGCGGTGTTGCTGGGGGAGCAGTTTTCTCGGATGTTCGCCAATGCTTTTAAAAACCCCAACTTCATCTTGCCTCTTCCCAAAGAAGGGGATGGCTACGAGATGCACTTTGTGCAGTGGAGCTTTGTGGGGCCTCAAACTTCCCATTGTATGCTCACATCTTTGGCCGAGTACAAGTTGCACAAGGAGTACGCCAAGCCACACACCACGTTGATGTTCCACCAGGATATCATGCATGAGAAAGGTCAGGTTTTGATGAATGGGCAGGTGGAGGATGATGTGCCTCTTACGCTTGACGAGGCGCAGTTGTTGGTGTTGAATGTGCAACGGTTCTATGGCGTTATCGAGAGCAAGTCCAAGTTGGCCTTGTTGCAGGCATTTACTTCGGGTGACCTGGCTTTCGACATGGACGCCTTGATTACTGAGGCCGCTTCAATGTAAGTGTTCGAGCCACTAGATTTGTTGTCATGACCCAAAGTCAATAGACACTCATACTTTCTTATACTGAAGAGTATGTGAACAGACATTTCATGTTAATGATTGAAATTGATATCAAATGCTCATTGAATCCATCCTGTTCAGTCCATCAGTGGGTATCTGTATTTTTACCAATTGGACAGTCAAAGTCAGAAATGTATAGTCTTATTTTCCATAGTTTAAATCCATAATCCCAGACTTGAATACTTTAATGAGTCTAAAAGTCTAATCACGCAAAACTCATAAAATGTCTGAAATGTCTATAGTCTATAACTCTATTGGTGTACTGTGCTTTAATGCAGGATTTGCGTGATTCTACAAAAGTACATTTCCATAATTTTTATTCTACGATTCGACGCCTTGAAAACTCTACAATTTTATTACTTTAGTCTATGACTCTAAAGCCTTTCAGTTTATACGGGTCTAATATTGTCTACCAGAAACCACCACTATCCAGAATGGTGTGTATATAACTCTATAATCATGTCTCCAAGTATAGGATTTTTCAGTGCACTTGCCTAGAATATTATATGAATTTTATAACTCTACAATTACATTACTCGAAGTCTACTCTATAAGTTTCTATAGCTCTATAGCTGTCTGGGTTCATCTGCTATAATCATATTCTCTCAGTCTACGAGTCTACATTTACGTTAATCTCTAAGTCTATCTCAATAACCATTTCTAGGTGAAAATTCCAAATTTGTAGGTTCTCTGTCTATGAATCTTAGTATTTTCTGCCCATCAGACTATACTTAAATTAGTGTATTTTGAGTCTAGGTCTTAGTCTGTATTGTCAAAGTTGCCTTTAGTGTATAATTCATAATTCTCAGCTCTATTAGTCTAAAGTCTGAATTCGATTATATGTGCCCTGCACTGTTCACTTTTATGTAGTGTAGTCTTGTGTGGTGCAGCCTAGTATACTCTTAGTATCTCATGTCGAGTCTGTTAGGTACTCTTCTAGATGTCCAAAACTTATAGGCCTTTTAATGTATAAATCTATAATTTTTTCCATAATTATAAGTCGTATGGTGTAAAATCCTCTGGTATAGTCTTCTCAATTTTGGTATAGAGCCATAGCTATTAGCTCAAATTGCGGAAGAAAGCTTTCTGGTGACATATTTATTGGACAGCTTGAAACGCACTCGAGCTCCAAAAGGGCGCTGGTAATTTGCTTGGACTTGACCACGTGCTTTTTGAATCGCTTTCTTTTGGCACTATTTCCTTCTTCCGGGTTCGAATTCCTGGTCTTTTCATGCTGCCGTATTTCCAGAATGGGTTGGTTTATGACAATGCCCTGAACACCAGACTGATTAATGCTTGTCACTGGACTTTCTGTTCACAATAACAATCTTATGGTCTCTTTTCTTAGTCACACTCTAAAGGGTATTTTGTAGAAGAAATGGCTGCAACCCCCAGAATTGGCCGCGGCACACCCGTACACCGTGCTACCCCAGGCCAAAAAGGCCCAACGCAAAAGACCCTTATTCCCAAGAAACTGGAGTGAAAATACGTTTGTTGAAAAGGTAGAATTCCGGACACTAGAATGAACTTTTTTTTTCACTCGAAATGGGCCTCAGGTTGGCGTTTGGACGAGTGTGTGCTAGCCAAATCCGGCCGCGCCCCCATTTCCGTGGGCCACCTAACATCCTACATCTCAAGCCTTATAATTGTCACACCATGATTCTTGGTTAATATACAAACATGCTTAGTTCACACTACTATGCTACTAAATGGCCAGTGTAGTACTTAACTAATGACTGGTATGGTCGTGGCTAGTACAAGAGATCTATACGCCGCATTATGATAAAAAATATTAAATGTAGTATCATAATCAAGTGATATAAAGAGAGGTTTTATAGCTTTTAATATCTGAATAATAAAAACCTATATCTTTCAAATTGATTAATTTATTAGTTATTGTAGTTTCTGGTAATGGGGAGTATTAGTGGTGCTTGGACAAGGTGGAGAGCGGAGGAGCAAGAATGAGGAGCGGAGAAGGAGTAGAAATGGGAAGCGAGAAGGGAACTTTACATCCATGAAATGCTGTCCCTTCTCCTTACCCTTCCTCTTCTTCCCTTGTTTATCCCAATCTTTCTGTATCCTCTCCTTTATCCTATTCCCTCTGGGTCGTTGCTGTCCTACACCATAATCTCTGTCTCAGAACTCATTGCTTCTTTTCTCGATGCTTCTTTTCTCGATGCTTCTTTTCTCGATGCTTCTTTTCTCAATGCTTCTTTTCTCTTTAGTCTTTTATTACCCCTCTTGTTCTTTGCTTCTGGAGGTCCTGGTCCATGAGAATCCATTGGAGAGGCGGTACTCGCTAGTCTGGCTCCACTCAGTATAAATAGACCCTCCTTTCTGTTGACCTTTGTAGAGACTACCATGTGTGCTAAGTCTCTTTCTGTTTGTCTTTTTGTCTTTCTGTTGTAAGTCTCTGTCTCCGTCCTAAGTATCTGTCCTAAGAAACTGTCCTAGGAATCTGTCTAAAGTCTCTGTATAAAGTCTCTGTCTAAAGTCTCTGTCTTTAGTATCTGTCCTAAGTTTCTGTCTTTCTGTCTTTCTGTCTTTCTGTCTTTCTGTCTGTTCATTTGTCTGTTTGTGTGTGAGCTAGAAAATTGTTGTAAAGAATTGAGGGTAGAATGGCCCGTATTTATAGTTTTTTTTTGAATGGCTGCGAATCTGGTCGGTCACTTTTATGTCGGTCAGTTTTATGTCGGCTCTGTCGCGTCTGTCGGAACTATAGGTACGCTAATAATAAGAAACATTGTTAAAGTTTCATATAAAAATATAGCAGTGCCAGAGTATAGTGGGTACTGTAAATTAGACAAATAGAGGAAGTCCTGCATATAGTGACTTAGTGGGGCTTTAGTGTCTCAGTACTTTGTTTTAGTTCTTTGTTGTTTTAGTACTTTGGGGTTGGGATTTATTATAAAAGACAAAGATAATTCTAAATAGAAGTTTTGATTTTATGTGGTAGTGTATAGTGGACTGTACGTGGACAATATACCTCTAAGTGCATCCATTCCTGTATCAATTCCTGTGTAAATAATTCACGGATTCATATTCAGAGAATCGAAAAAGATACTTTTTGTATGATTAATTTATCTCCAGATTTTTCTGACCATCAGTCATTGATCATCAGTATCTCTGGTGAACAGATTTGTGACTTAGAAAGTCATTGAAAACCCAATGAAATCACTGTCTGTTTGAAGCGGTTCATCCGTCCAAAGCGATTCATCTATCCAAAACCAACCCCGTTATTGCTGTTAGTATAGATACTAGTACGTTACTGTCCATCATGCTTTGACCGAAATCCTCTAGGTGCCACAACCCTTCTTCCCCAGGCTCCATTCGATATCCTTAGAGTTACTTGGAGATAAGTTGAAAAAGGTCCAGCCTGAGATGATCAAAGGAGCGACCGGTCCATCACTCCTCTAGGTCTTATGCCTCTCCCAATCCACACAGGTCTTGAGCAGGTCACGCAAGAGTACGACCACGACACTCGACCATCATTCCAAGGGATTCAAATAACTTTCTGTTCAGAAAGATCCATTTTGTTCTTCCATACTTTTGAGTTGCTCACATGTTTATGGGATTCTGATCAGTAAGGAAGGGCTCTCATGATTCGAGGGCAAGTTGTGTTTGGTTGCAATAATGTGAACGTACCATTTGAATTTTGATCTCTCTTAATCTTTTTTAAACACCTTTTGATTTTTGTGTATTCTTGTTTTGGAGGAATTTTCGAAAAGGTGTGGAAATGCGAACAAATAGTGGGGATTCCCTGGGGTTTAAATAGTTCGCACTGTGACCCAATGGTTGCAAAATCCGGTATGCAGACCTTTGTGTCTAGCCTACCAAATTCGGCAGTGTATTTTTTTTGTCTTGAAATTATTATTTTCTACTTTGTGCTTGGTTTAAACTCTGTATTGCACTTCAAATGCCTGATTAACCGTCATTTCGATCACTGCCAGAACCCGAGGCCGATTCCAAGCCCGAGACTTGAGAAAGAGCCACTGTTACAGGAAATACTTTCGAAACACGATTTTCGGGAATGTCATTCAGTCTTAGTGTATATGCAGATATTCCAAGGAAGCCCAAAGACCCCAAGCCATTTTGCTTCCAACGGAGGTTTATCAATGGTAAACTCAAAGTCTACAAAGTCAGCCAAAATCTTGACTTTGGTATTTTTCACAGACACACAAATACACACCAAAGCCATATAAGAGCATTGGTCATGAAACTTACCGAAAGAGAGGCTTTTTATTGTGAGTCGGCACTGGCACGTAATTCTGGAAAGGCTTCGGGACTTATTTCATGTGGCAGTGACTTATTACTTTTGATTGCACTACATTCAATTGGCATCACTAAGTATGGCCCAGGATCACATTATCAAGACTCACGAAGTAACCAGTCTTGATTTTCTGAATTTTCTTTCTTTCGCTGTGGTCTTTTTTTATTAAAGATTTTCTAGTCCTCCATAATTGAGTAGATCTGGCTTTGTAGTCATCCTCGGTACTCTTGCTGTCTTTATTGTCCGCCATTTCACGACATATCCCTCTACAAGTCGTAATGCATACTACAATTATGTAGGTCCAATATAATCTATTGTGTAATGGACCAGTACAATATATTATGAGATGGAGCTTAAACCGTAGGCCATGGAATGAAAAAGTAAGCTAGAAAAAGAGAAAAATCAGTACAAGTAGAAACTCGTGACCTCCACAGAAAAGTATCACACCGTCTGCAATTATAATTCGGGATATATATTACTCTATTTTTCTTGTATATGAATTATTTACTAATATACAAACTAATAATTTTATGCTATATTATTTATGGTCATATTATGTGACCTTGATATTTTACTATATAGAAGTACTATACATTTATTACTATTCACTACCACGTAGTTGTACTTCTTATACTTGTATAGCTTTAAGTGGATAATGAAAGTCAGTTTTCCGACTTTTCACTGACTTTACTACTCGATTTTATTCTCCAATTCTATTCACCAATACTATTCAGTAACTCATCCAGCTATTGAGTCTGTCGTCATCATTTATAGGCAATTAATTGGATAAGAGTAGATAGTACCACAAATAATACCACAAAGTATAGACTAGAAAATAGAAGCAGTGAAGTAGTGAAGTGCAGTATTAATCATCATTAAGCAACAGCCCAGTGGACATTTGGGAATGTTATTAATCTAGACTAATAAATGGGACTAGGAATACCGTACGTTGGGCCACTACTTGCACTGACTTCACGACTCTACGATAAAAGGTTGTAGGTCTACTGCACATAGTGCTGTACTTTTCTACTCACAACTTTGCTACTGACAATGGTGTAATAAAATATTATAATGGCCGGTATTTGTGTTTTATATAAACATAGATCAGCCCAGTCTAGTATAGTGTGCTGTACAACGAGTACTATAGTTTACTGTTGTACTTTGGAATTTCAATAGAAAGGTCTGGTAAAATTCTGGTTTCACCTGCTCAAGCACACCGTGATGTCGTACTTGGTGTGTAGTCTACTACTTTTCCAATACCCCATTACTCTCTATTACTCTCTATTGCCCATCCTTAACCGAGAGCATGGGATGATCGCTGTATGAACATTTCATAGTAGTTCCATTGCTGGAGTAGCTTCAAGACCCATTCAGAACCAGTTCAGATTTATTGAACATTATTAGTGGAAACCCGTAATGAGGCTCCAATGAGTGACAAATCAAAGACTCAGGATGACGTCACAACCCTATTTGGAATCTCCTCAAAAAAGAGCCTTTGTACTCGCCTCAGCAAAATTCTTGCTAGTAAAAGAGACACTCAATCCCAATATAGAAGTAACCGAGTTACGGCTTCTTCTCGTCATATGGGAGCATATGAAATCCACTGGAGATATTATAAGTCCAGAACCGGCTCCACTGGCCAAACTCGCTCTTTGCCAATTAGTCAAATTTTCAAAAGATCTCCCGATAAATCCCAAGTTTACTAACCTAGGCTCAAGAGATCGTCCAAAGAGGTGGCCTTTTTCTTGGTTGCACGTGCAGGAGCCTTGAGTGTACGCTTGGCTGGAACTTTCACCGGCTTTTCCGGTACATAGTCGTCGGAATCGAAATCGGACACCTGCACTTTTTCCTTCGACTTTGGAGCTGCTCTTTTAGGAGTTGTCTTTGATGTTCGGCTAGGTGCAGTTTGTGTACTACTCCTTGACATTGGAGTCTTTGTCTGGTTCATCTGAAAGTCTTCCTCATCCGACTCCAAAAAAGTGGTCTTCTTGACTGCTTGTTCCGGCATGTTGACCTCCTCCAAAGGCTTCCGTTTTGTATCGTAGCGTAACTTGTTGAGAAGTTGGCGAAACGACTTTTTCATAGAAACATCGTCACCCGCATGGAACTCGGTTTCGTCGATATTAATCTTTTGAAGCTGAGCGGTGGCCGTGCTGATGGTCTTTTCCACAAAGTCAGAAAATATCTGCTTATCGTCCTGCTCGATGAACTTCTTGGTAGCCTCGAAAATGGCATCTTCCGGTATTAAATGGAGCTCTGTTTCGCCCAATGATTGCTTGAGGATATGCTGTATGGACACATTTTCCACGGGAACAATTGGCTCTGGATCCAGGCCATTCTTGGGCCCGTTTTTGGGTCTGGGGACCGCCTCCACCTTCTTTTTGTGGTAAAGCAAGATATCGTCCACATTGGCAATCTTGCCCACGTACCGATTGGAAAAACGGCGGGCATTCTCCACCTCGTAGTCTCCCGTATGGTCGACTCTAAGCCGTACAAGAGGTAGAGCGTCGTTTTCAGCGCCTTCCTTGGCACGGGTGATCATATTTTCCACCTGTTCATTCAAAAACGACGCAATATCCGCCTTAGAAGCCGGGCCCTCCACAAAATGTTCATCCCGTAGACAAACATCTTCAATAATAAAAGGACGGACTGTAGTAAGCGGAATTGCCTCCAACGTATAGTCTTTTCCGCGGATTTTCAACAAAAAAACGTGTTTCTGAGCCGCTTCCGCCTGGCAAAGCGACGTGGCCACAGAAGAGCCCGCCTGGAGCGTCTCAAAACCCGTGGTGGGGTTATACTGAGGAAACGAAATACACTCGTGTTCATGGCCCCAGAGAACAAAGTCCAAAAAGCTCGGGAGAAAGTCTTCCGGTACATAAGACGTGATGGTATGGCGGTGGTGGTTCTGGTGCAAGCACAAGAGATTAAAGAAATCCGCTTCCAGCTCCGGTTTCTGGAACGTCACATCGCCATTCCGCATGATCCGCTGAAGCCGCTCGTCTCGCACATTGTTGAGACCGTAGAGAGCCAACTTGGTAAAACCTTTCTGAAACACCAAAGGCGTCACGGTGATTTTGTCCAGCCGGGGAATATGCCCAAAGTAGTTAATAAGTCCGGTGGTGGCCAACACATCCAATGGGGAAAGGAGCCCTTCTCCCGTAGCATCATCGTGGTTTCCCGATATGGCAAAAACTGGAATGGACACGTTCATATTGGGGTCCTCATAGTTAACGGAGTCACCCACGCGTAGAGCTGGAGCAGGGTCACTCAATAGTTCCAACTCACAGGGCCGATCTCCCATACAATTCAACCGGAGCGATTGGATCACGTGAAGAAGCGACTTCTTCAGCGGCTTGGACACGTGGAACATGTCGCCTCCTTGCACCACCATGTCCACGTCACGTGTCTTGGCAAGGTATGTGATTTCCTGGAAGGTACGCCACAGGTCGTCTCCACGCACGGGGTCATTCTCTAGATACCCCACATGATTGTCTGTTGTGAGGAGGATGGAGAGGGTATTTTCGTCGTCGGGAAGGGAGTTTACTGGGGGCATGTGACGATGAAGTGGAGGTGACTTGATGGACATGTGTGCGCGTGCAGGATAATGAGCCTAAATGTGGGGGCTCGTAACAAACTGGGAATAGATACGGGACAAGACAAAAAAATGGGGTTATTTATAGGAATACAATTTGGGAGGTACACTACCGTAAGCGAATGGAGTTCGTAGCATACCGGGGAATCGGGTTATGGCTTCTGTAGATTGGTATTTTTGGGGCTGCTGTATGCGTGTCCTGCATCAAAGGTATACCGACTCGTACACCTTAGTTTTTTCAGATCTGTACAAATCGAGTAATACCTTGAATTTAAGCTACGTTCTTATTATTTTTATTCAATTTTCAAGAGACAAATTGTTACAGGTTCAGGAACTGAAATAAAGTGTGGGCATAGTCTGGGTGTACATCTACAGAACCAATAGCCATTTTACCACCCTTCAAAGATCTTTGGGACGTACGAATTTATTTTAGATTCGGTCTATTGGTTTGCTAAAACCGTTTTATGTACTTACATTTTGTCAAGACTATTCCATTTGAATAGGATACACCGGGCTCATAACACGAATGCGCGGGCTCATAACATCCCGACTACTTCTACCCTTATCCAGTAAATTAGCGAGGTTCATATTGAGCTTATACTGCTACGATAAAATTCCAGAATCAACAGGTCTTCGCCACTCAAGTTTGAGTAATACATCTATCTTAGCTGCGCTGTAGGTATCCTCTACGCACTCTATGCACTATTCTATCTTCGTAGCTCTACCTCCAAGTCCACCTTAAGGATATGGCGGGGCCACTTTATCACTCTAACCTTTGTTAGTACTGACTTCTGTCCAAAGGATTGGTCTGTGTTTCGAGGAGACATGCACCCAGATGAATTATGGCACAGAGCTCGGTGGTATAATGTGCCAGGAGTAGATTTATTTATCTAATGACTCTCTACAGCTTTTATAAATTTAATCCTTATTCATATACTTATTTTTCGTATATCTTATTCTAATGTACTTTAGTGTGTATTTATATAGTGTAGCTTATCTGTGGGTTGTAGTGTGGTTGGTGCGCTGAAAAAGTGAAAAAAAAAAAAAAAAAAAAAAGGAGATAAATCACGTGGTGAACCTGATCCAGCGTCCTTATAGCTAAAGCCTTATCATTTGTATGGCATACTTTTAGTGTCTGTCAATTAATCTATAGCTCATTAGCGAAGTGTATATGCCTATCCAAGTCCTGCGCGGCGACATCGGCCCAGAGGTCTGCGCGCGCTCTTTCAACTCCACAGAAAGTACCATATATACCCAGTACTCCCACTCACGGCTTACGGCACCAGCGGACGTGTTTTTGTGTTTTTGTGTTTGTGTTTGTGACCGAGGAAACTATATAAAGCCGGCCGATCTGCTGCTGTTGGAAACCGTGAATTTTCTGTGGCACTGTGCAGTCTGCTTAATTTGGTCTGATTGAGTCTGATTCGACTGTATTGGACTGGTTTGAACTGTGCATCTAACGCCAGCCACAGTTCTCCACGAACTACACTTAAAGGGGATCTACCCGTTTTTTAAAGAGAATTCAAACTCTATTTTGGCCAATCCTAGCCGAATCGCGTGCATTCGAGGCCCACTCTTATTGGCTAGTCCGATTATAACCCCACTGGCTACTTATTGACAATCGATTGATTTGGCGGAATTTGATCGACCAATTTTTCGATTTTGATAATCCATTGACTTAATTATTCTTGAAAATAGTCAATTGGCCCAACTGATTCCTCACGTGACTGATCTACTTTTACTGATTGATTGTCTTTTCACCATTGCCTGAATTGGATCACAGGCTTACAGTGAAGGTTTAAGTTTCTGCTGATTCATCGCTGACTGATATACCTGGCAAATTTATCTTCTGCGGAACCATTTTATTCCTCTCCACGATTATCCACTTTTGAATTTTCCATGGATCAAAACCGGCAAGCGGACGAGATTGAGTCTCTCAAGTCCATTTACAATGATATCTTCGTGGACATGACGCCCCACAACAAAGTATGGAGTCAGACCGCGTCGCCGCACTTCCAGATCCACCTCCAGTCTCACGAAAACCCAGACCGACCCGTTGTTTCCGTGATTCTAGATATCATGTTCACTCCTACTTACCCCGAACTGGCTCCGGTGGTTCAGCTTCTTGAGCCGAAAAACCTCTTGAAGGCACGTCTACGTAAGCTTGAGCATAAGGTCAGCTCTGTACTCAAAGAATATCTTGGGGAAGAGATATGCTTTACGCTTATTATGGATGTGAAGGAGTTATTGGATGATTTCCAGCAGACCACGGAACAGGTGCTTTCTTTGGAAGAGGAACGAGTCAAACGGATTGCGAAAGAACGGCTTTTGCTTGAGCAAAAGGAATCCGAATCGCTCCGAAAAGCTCAGTCCGCCAAATTAAAACAGCTGGCTGAAATACATCGCCAGATCAAGGAATTGCACCAGGACGAGTCGTACCTGGACCCATACCCACAAAGCTATACACTGTTGGAGACAGCAGACGACTTGGTGCCTGCTTCCCAGTCTGCGTTCGTGTTCGATAGCATTCTCGTGGGCGATGTGCCAGACTCCAACTCACATTTCCGGTTTCGGGCCGTAGAGGGTTTTATTCGTTATACAAGCAAAAACCTCCTACTGTCCATTTCAACTCAACACATTGTGCGGCCATACGTTCCACCCCCAACCAAACGACGGTTTCCCGAGGGCCAATTTTCATCACTCTCGTACCTACTTACGGAAATCACGCTCTCCGATCCTCATTGGCTGTCTGCAGCGGGGAAGACTGAGATCCAAAGCCTAGAGCTAGAACTAGAGACTGCCATGTCGCATAATAACTCCCCGTCCATACTTAAAGTGTACGGGTTTCAGATCGACCACAAGAAAGACCTTGATCTGTGGACGATTAGGATCTTGACGGAGTATTCTCTGAACCAGCAATACATTGATGAGATTGTCGTGACAGCTGAATCTATAAGTTGGTCCTTGGCTCGTTCTTGGATGATCCAGTTGCTTCCTGGTCTAGAACTCCTCCACACCTCGGGCATTTCCCACCGTTTGATTTGTCCATTAAGTGTGCTTCTTTGCCATAAAGATGATGATCCCAGCGATAAAACACTCAAATACTGCCACCCCAACTATGGCTATAACCTCTTGCGCATGAAGAATTTGGGCCTGGAGTCTCTGTTTACTTCTCCTTTTGTGCCCAAGAACTGGGCAGATCCAGACCCATCAGGAGGACTAGCCAAGACGGATATCTGGCAGCTCGGAGTGCTTTTTTTGCGCATCATGCTTGACTACGATATAGTTGATGGTGAGTTCCGGTCACCGGACGAATTCTTGATGAATTTCAATCCACGTGACTTCCCCGGAATGCAGGAGTATGCCGAAAGAGTATACGATCTTTTGAGCCGCATGCTCCAGCCAAAACTGCAGAAAAGATCGAGTCTTTTGGAGCTCAATGCGGTGAAATTCTTCCGGTCAGGTATAGAGTCGGACGTTGACCCACTCCATGCACTCCGCTCCGATCCCATTGGCTCCTCCAAGTACCAGAGGAGTCTGCTCAATTTGGCCCGGCGAAATATGGCTTCTGCACGAGGGCCCAGGCGCAAACTGGATGTGCAAAACCATGATTTCGACGATTCACATGTTTTGGAGAACGATGACTTTCACAGCGCCTCCCGGTACGCCAGAGATTTCGAGGAGGTTGGAAAACTCGGAAAGGGAGGATTTGGCGAGGTGGTCAAAGCTCGGAATAAGATGGAGGGAACTTTCTATGCCATCAAAAAAATCAAGCATCGTCAGGATAAATTAGAAACTCTTCTTTCCGAAGTGTTCTCTTTGGCAAGGCTCAACCACCAGTACATTGTGCGGTACTATGGGTGTTGGGTGGAGGAGATCGAAATGAACGCGAGTGTTTTTGCCTCTGACTCGGAATCCAGCGAATCCGATGGAGATTTTGAAAGTCCCATGATCGCTCGGTCTCCTTCTTTCCTCAGCCACGATAACTCGTTTCAGATCGACTACTTTACCAATTCCGTGGCTCTGTTGGATTATAGTTACGATAGTCGTATTGTGTTTGGAAGCGACACTGAAACTGAAAGTGGAGATGAGAGTGCGAGTGACAGTGGCGGAGAGAGTGTAACTGAAAGTGAAGAGAGTGAAAGTGATGGTCACGGCTTGGTCAATGGAGGACGCGAGAGTTTGAGAAAGAACGGCGCCAAGGTGCCCAAAAGGTCCATTCTCTATATTCAAATGGAGTTCTGTGAAAACAACACGCTAGCGGATTTGATTGAGAGAGGACTTCCTCGGAATCCCAGCGAGTACTGGCGTCTCTTCCGCCAGATCCTAGAAGCGGTGTCCTATATCCATAGCTCGGGCTTTATCCA
Source organism: Metschnikowia mauinuiana (assembly GCA_002374555.1). NCBI lineage: Eukaryota > Fungi > Ascomycota > Pichiomycetes > Serinales > Metschnikowiaceae > Metschnikowia > Metschnikowia mauinuiana. The sequence continues at coordinate 45,314 of NKZY01000750.1, read as the reverse complement.
CCGAGACTTGAAGCCCACTAATATCTTCATTGACAAGTCCAACAACATCAAGGTGGGTGACTTTGGCTTGGCCAAGAACTCGCAGTTATCGTCCGCTCTTGCCCAAAACAACCAGGTGGCTACTCCGAACAATGACCTCTCGACGGTGGTGGGCACGTTCTTCTACACGGCTCGGGAAGTGGCCACGGGCACTTACGACGAGAAAATCGACATGTACTCGTTGGGAATCATTTTCTTTGAGATGTGTTACCAGTTGGGAACGGGCATGGAGCGGGCCATGATCCTCAACGAGTTACGGTTGGTGGATGTCAAGTTCCCACCCGACTTTTCCGCCCGGAAAGCTACGGAACGTCAAATTGTCAAGCAGCTTCTCGACCATAGCGCATGCAAGCGGCCTGGAGCGGCGGAGTTGCTCCAAAGTGGGCTTATCCCCGTGGAGCACCAGGATATCATTATCAAGGAAGCTCTCAAGTCGTTGGCAGATCCAGCGTCGCCCTGGCAGCAACAGGTCCGGGATACGCTCTTCAACCAGCCTCCATCTTTGGCAAGAGACATTATGTTTGACCGGGTGGGAAAAACCTCACATGGGTCCATGATGGAAGCCACCACGGCGGATTTCTTGGTGTTTAGTGGGACTATCGACCAAATCCTGCAGATTTTCCGCAACCACGGAGCCATCCAGAATTATTACGGGAGTTTTTTGATCCCCCGGTCGGCCATGCAGGTGCAGGAACATACTTATGAGGTCCTTGACCGAAGTGGATCCGTACTCACGCTAACGTATGACCTAGTGTTACCCACCGCCCGGATTTTGAGCAGGGAACACATGAAAGTGCCCAAGATATTTACACATGAGTTCGTGTACCGGCCCAATGTGCGTGGTCTTGGAAAACCAGATAAGTACAGTGCCATGTCGTTTGATATTATTTCCCATAGCACCGACACTTTGATAGCAGACTCGGCCGAGGTGTTAAAGGCTGTGGACGAAATCATCCTGGCTGTTCCTGCACTCAACACCAAGCCCGCCCAGACTTTCATGCTTATTAATCATATGGACATCCTCAATAGCGTGATCAACTTCGCCTTTGGGAGTTCTCGTCTCAAGAATAAGCGCAGCGAGCTCATGGGGATTCTCTCCCAATTGGGGATCGAGCGGGGAGCAGAGGATATCAAGGCTTGTCTTCGGAACGAGTTCAAAATCCAGCATACCGTGGTAAAAGACTTGGTGGATCTCTTCAATTTTATGGTAGAGCCCGAAACAGCCAAATTGAAGCTTCGCAAGATAATGATGGATTCTCCTCTTTTAGGAAGGGTCGAAAAGGCTTTGGCGAATATTGCCGATATCTTAAAGGTGGCCCAGAAATTGGGCACTTCTACCAAGGTGCTTTTTTCGCCATTGAGCAACTATAACGCCAAATACTACGGCGGAAACTTCATGTTCCAGGTGATCCACCGTGTGGACAAGAACAGAAAGTACTCCCGCATAGCCACCGGAGGCCGGTACGATAATTTGATTGGCGACCTCTCCAACGAACTGCTGATCAAAACAGGAACTGCACATGCGGTCGGCGTACAGCTCACCACGACGCTTTTATTTGTCATGACGAAAAACGGGTTTCACAAATCGAAGGTCCAGCAAAAATTGCCGGCCAGCAGGTGTGATGTTCTCGTGGGGTGCCAGCAATCGGTGCTTGCTCATGGTGGATTTGGGTTGCTTGGAGAGATGTGGACACGTGACATCCGCTGTGACTACTACGTGACTTCTTCGTATGATGACCTCGTGACCAGGGCCCTGCAGGACGGGGCAAACTGGGTTGTTCTTTTGAAACAGGCCAATGTGGCGGGGAAAAAGGGCCGCAAGAGCCTGTTCAAGCCCATCCGGGTCCGTAACTTGGCCCTGAATAGAGAGACGGATTTGGACTACGATGAAGCACTGGCTTTTCTCCTCTCGGAGATCCATGGCCAAACTCCGGAAGTGGATAGCCATGAATCAAAAACGGACGTGGACCTGGAAGTACTGCACAGTGCCGAGTCTTTATTCAACATTGATCTAGACCAGAAAGTCAATGTGATTCCCAACCTTGCCAAGGGCCGCAAGAATAACAAGCGGGATAAATGGGAGTATGAGAGTGACCTGAAGTTTGCTGCCGCAGGCATGATGCGGGAGATGTCGACTGCTACAATTCTTACGGTGGATCTGACGGATGCAGTGTTGGATATGATTCTGACCACGTCCATGCAGGTTCTGCAGGAGGAATGGCTCAAACGGGCGTTTTCCACCAATAATAAGCTTCCCCGGAATTTTGGCGTGAATATCTGGGATGCCTTGAAGAAGGAAGCTGAACGGGGTTCCCGGTGGGTCATCCTCCATGCGCCCAAAACCGACTATACTACCGTGATCGATGTTCAGAGGTAAAACCGAGATTATTCGAGATGATTTTGAAAATTCACTCGAAAGAGTTAACCACTTATTTCTATAGTGCTTGGTGCTTCTAACTTGACTTGGTGAGTTGCAGTGATGCATGCATAGAACACGAGTCTTTACCAGCTAGGAGTGCTCGTCCATATATAAATAGCCTACCAATATTAAGGTGAAATTTCTTCCAACTCAAATATTGGATACATAGATCTAATGCAGTTGTGTAGTAGTATGGCGGTAATAATACTAATCTGTAATTGTAGTGTAAAGAGTAATGGAAGTGCATGGGGTTACCCAGTTTCTACAACCAATAAACTACTATAAAATTCGTCTTAACAAAAGTCACTAAATCCAGTACTACTCTACTGTTATCGGTGAAATGGCTGGTACGTCCATATAGTGTGTATTATTGAAATACACCTCACTGTAAAGGAAAGTTCTGGAAGATCCTAAATGAGAGAGGAAAATTAATTTTAAATGTTAGCAGTTGAAAATTCTCTTTCAGCTATACTGCAAGTAGTAATTTTTTATAATCCGGTGTGTAGTATTTTTTGCTTATAACTAACTGTATTATTTTTCTAAACAATTGTGGATTTGAGATTAATCGCGAATCGTGGGATCTTTTGGGTAAGAGAAAAAGAGGTGCGACGCCGGCCTCAAATACTGTGCACTGCCACCGCTCCATCACTACCAATAAACCAAGAATATACACTACTCTGTCTTCAGATTGTCTTTTAAATTTCGTCTAAATTTGTCTGATAGCTGTTAATTTTTGTTTCATTTTTTTTTGTGTAAAGATGGCAAGACACATATCAAGAGACAAGTCAAGATCTTAAGGCAAAAGAGTCTGGGCACACTGCGGAAATTCAAATCCGATTGTGTGATTAGGTAATTCTTATATAATTCATGTCAGTCCCTTTGTTAATCATTAACTTTCCACCAATGTTTCGGCAGCCTCAAGAAGTTTTTTGTTGCCCATCAGTTTTCTCCGCCCAAGTTCGCAGTCAGTTCATAGCTAGGAATCAACATATATACGTCCCTTCACACCGTTCAAAGATATAAAAAAGATGCTAAAATAAATAATATGCTCTTTCCAGATGGAGTAATTGCATCAGCCGATCATTATCTTCAAAGAAAATCGGAAAGGTGTATCGCACTTGGGAAGGCTGCACTTGGCAGAAGTACATGGACCAAATCCGCGAAGTATTCATGCAAGTAGTGGGGTCTAGGGTCGAGCCCTGAGATTCTCAGGAGTTCCAGAAATTCATTGGTTATGCGGGGGAATCAAAAAAAAAGAACGAAAAAGAACGAAAAAAGAACCACAAGGTACCAAAAAAAAAAAATTACCCGAGTTTCTTTGCGGGCCCAGGAATTACTGCAAAAAATGCACCCTCTCTGCGCTCTACACTACAGTGAGCCGTGCGCGCCAACTGTCGCATCTCATCAATACTCAAGGACTCAAGTGACACTGAGCTTCGTGACACACTTTACGAGTCCCATTAAGAGAGGGAAATAATAATCATGGTTATGAGTAGACCGTAATTTCGTCAATTTATTTTTATTTCACTCAATGATGTAAATCCTAGTACTGTGTTCAAAAAGAAAAATCAGTTTCATATCACAAAATCTTTAGGATGTTCCGACCAAAAACTATGGGTGCGACCAAGAACTACACGAGTGCGACCAAAAACTACTATGAGTGCGACCAGAAACGTACATACCAGTTTCGCAGCCAGTCAAAAGGCGCACTATATAAACCTCACATCCCCCGCTCTTTTTAGTCTTTTTTCAATAAACACAGACTCAAAAGAGAAAAATAAAAGACAGAAAAATAAAAACACAGATTATTAAAAAGACAGACAGACAGACAGACAGACAGACAGACAGACA
>NKZY01000750.1:0-40955 GCA_002374555.1 Metschnikowia mauinuiana | reverse complement strand
GACAGACAGACAGACAGACAGACAGACAGACAGACAGACAGACAGACAGACAGACAGACAGACAGACAGACAGACAGACAAAAACTTCAGAGCGAAATTTAAGACCGGAACTTCAGAACGGAACTTAAGATCGGAACTTGAGATCGGAACTTAAGAGCGAAACTTAAGAACGGAAATTAAGAACGGAACTTAAGAACGGAAGTTGAGAACGGAACTGAAAGCAATTCCACATCCTACTATTCAAAAGTTTTAATACTATTTATGCTGACTGAAAACGCCGGACTCGAGGCTCCAATTGCGTTTTCCCTACATTCCCACGGGCCAGGCCCTCCCAAACCTAAAAAAGATAAAATAACAGAAAGGTTGCGAAAAACAGAAATGGTAACTATGGTACTGGGCAGCCAATGTACGGAAGGAATTGGATAAATGAATGCAGAAAGAAATATAAATGGAGAAAGGAACATAAAGGATGAAGGAACATAAAGAATGAAGAAACATAAATGGAGAAAGGAATATAAATGGATGAATGATCAATGGAGAAAGGAGCGATAAAGGATTAAGGAACAAACATTTCATGGATGTGGAGTTCCCTACTTTTCGGCCCTCAACCTTGCTCACAGAAAGAGAGGATTAAATAAAACTTACTATCAATACCATCACATTATACATCTGACCTATAAATCATATCCCATATTCCCCCACATCGTGGACATAATGAATATCCGATAATATAAACTAATTCAATGATATCTTGAATTATATATTGTTGAATTCAAAGTATCTTACTAACTAAACCTTTAAATTGCCACGGAAAGTGTACTACTTTTATATCTTGCATTAGTATCATATTTCAATTAGTCATAAAGATTCATTAGAATAACTCAACCTCATATTAATTACTAATTTTTTATATTGGATACATTGAATGATTTTGTATGCTAATTATCTTACTCAACTGCCATCTCTGTATACAAAGATCATTATATACTAGTGGTAATAGTGGAGACTATCAGTTATACTGCAGATAACTGAATCAGTGAGTCCAGTGCTGGAGACATATGTGAACAAAGAGGAATGAAAAAAAAAAATGAAAGAAATAAGCCAAAAAAAGGGTAAAAGACTGGCTCTGGTACTTAGTACTTATGACTGGTAGGAAACAGTTGGGTAAAAACAAGAGCTTCTTTGGGATTGGTGGTGGTCTACAGTTATTGGGTAATGAATGTAAAGCAAGCTTCTGAATGTGAAAATTACGCTCTGCCCTTCGATCTTTTTAAAAATCAAACAATTGTCTTTTAAAATCTCGCCAGTCTGCAGGACGCTTCAGAATTACAAGAGACTAACACTGAGCCAGAAAAAATCTGGTTAAAAAAAAGCAATGGTCAGGGGAGTTTCCCAAGGGTTTGATGAAAAAAACAGAGAGTAGGATTAGTAGAAATTGTCAATGCCAAAAAAAGACTAGAGTTAGTTGCTGGAGAGTCTAGTGAAGAAGTGGGCTATATGCAGGCCACGACTGGTGGTTTTTGAATAATGCTGATGAAAAGTTGACTTTTATTTAATTTCACCGGGAACTACAGACTACAGCATTGCCAACTTTGGCTAAGTACATTGCATATTCCGTATTAAGCTCTGCTTTATCAAAGTAGGCTGTTCACTATAGACGCGATATAAATAGTAGAATGGGGTATTCTGATGGGGCTTGAAATCGCATGAATAATTGTCGGCATTGGGTATTAGTTCCGTGGACGCGGTCTAGACTTTGTAGCTATCACTGGCCGTAAATCCTCGTTTCCAAAGCCAGTACTCCTCCAAACGAAGAAGACTATACTCGGCATAGTTGAAGTCGATGATGGAAAGCTCGCTTTGGATCATGGCCCAAATGCCCCAGTAAAATCCAGGAAGCCCATAGTAGCATGCAATTTCCTCAATGAGTGTATTCACCTTCTCCTCCGATGCGCTCTCATCGTTCAAGTAACCCTTGCACCACTTGACCATCACGGGGTTTTCGGGTGATGGTTCTGGAATGGCCTCACGATTGCAGTCAAAACCCTGCCACTCGGCAAAATGGTTGGCGATATCAAATGCCCTCGGTGCAGGCATCATGTACTCGTAGTCGATGAACTGGATAGGGTTTTCTTCCACTTTGGGAAGAATGGGCTCCTCCTTCATTTTCGCTTGGAACTCCTCAGTCTTGGGAATGATTATGTTGCCGGAAAGAAGATCGCAGTGGCATACAACCATTTCCAGCTGCGTGGCGTTTTTGAGTGCATTGCGGACCCATCGAAGTTCGTCAAAAATCACCTGCCGAATATTTTCCGAAGTTACAGAAGTCGGACAGGAAGCTGCTCCACTCAGTATCTTGAGGTTCTCAGAAAAGTTCTGGACTACAGCATAATTAATGGGAATAACGGAGATCCAGTCTTCCATCAAATCCCAGAGGTTATTGATGCTTTTCCGCGTCTTTCCGTGTGCCACACGTAAACTGCTGGTCTGAAGCTGCTTCTTCACACTTGCAGTATGTTTTCTGAGCCGGTGGATTCCATCCTCAATATATTCACAGTTGATTTTGTTGTGCCAGTGTCCGAGTTGTTGTGCTATGAGCGGATAAAGGTAAGGATGACTCAACTCGTCAGGATCCAATGAACGGCCTGGCAAAAACCCATAAATAAGCCCATTAGCGAAACGGGCATGAATGGAAGGGGCCAATTTCAAGGAGTTGAGGATTAAGTGCGATACAAATTCCCTATTCCGGTCAATAATCAAATTGGTACCTTTTCCGTAGACTCTCATTAGAAGGGTTTCATTGGTGGCCTTATGAGAGCATGATAAAAGCATATTGGTGATTCCTCCCGTGAGCTGCTGGATGGAAACATCACGCTGCCATGCAGGAAAAATCTTGGGGAGTACTTCCCGGATCTGCAGAAAGTCTGTCTCCAAATTGTCCTGTAAATCCACCGAATATTGGGGGAGGAAGACTGCATGTGTCAGATAGTCGTTAAGAATAGCCAGAAGCTCAGGGGTTTCGGGCGTTTCATCAGCCGCACCAATGGGCATGTCGTTGGTGTGGGATTGTTCGGTATCGGAGTCTGGGAACTGGGATGCTCCGTCGAGAGCCCAATTCTTGTCCAATAAGCGCTTAAGATTGGTCTTTTTCCCATTCAAATGAGGAACCGAGGCCTGGGGAATTGCACCCAAAGTGTTTTGTGAGTCCAAGTTAGAAGCAGGCTCTTCTGGCTCCGAATCCGTATTGGTAGAGCCCAGAAGCAGTAATTTCGGGCTAGTAGCGGCAATATTGGGCCCCAGAGCTCCGAATTTCGCCGCATCCTTCGTATCTTCGTCTTGTGTAAGCTCATCGTCCTGGTTGAACGAAGTCTCGGATATCTGGCGACTTGGCTCGGATTCTAGGTCCGACAACGAAGGATTGTTCAAGGTATATAAAAGATTGCGAGTTTTCAACAAAGACGGTAGTTCAGCCGGCGCAAGGTGCGGCACAGCCAGAGCGTTTTTGGGGCTTCCAAGGCCCGAACAGTGGGACACTTTCCCTTGAGTTCGGGAACTGGGCAGTGCATTATCAGCGAAAGCACCGATGGCCGGAGTACGGGTCAATTTCACCGGGGTTTCCTGCACAGTGGTGAATGTGGCCACGGGGATACAGTGGACAGTGCCTGCAGAAAGAATACAGTAGAGGGGGCACGCCATGGGGATGGTGGAGGAGGAGGTAAATTCGTGAAGAGTGCACGCGACAAGTGGCCCATGTGACACCCGTACCTCCGGGCCTAGCCCCACCCAAGTTTAATTCGCCTAACCCCGCAAAAAAGAAGAGGTCCTGCGTATTATTTCTATTTTTGAAAAAGATTTTTCTTTTGATCTAGAAAGTGTTTCCCCTCTTTTTTTTTGGTGCAGGTCGGCTGTTACTGGACTGTCGATGGATGGACTTTGGATCGACATAACGAGCCGTGGATGTCCTTGGTACATGCAGGAACAAATAAATACATATAATTCCGTTTCAAGATTACATGATCATTACAGTGGTTATAGATTATTTTCTTTAATTATTAATTTTTAATGGTCAAATCAAGTTAAGCTTAGTTCTAAAAAGAGTCTTTCGACTATTACGTAATCGGAGAGAAGAGGGTATGGCGTCGGATATAACTCGTCACGTGATGCATGCGTTCGTCTAACATTCCATTTATTACCGTAAGTGCCATGGGATTGTATCTGGACGTCTTAAATCCACAAGTGTATTGTACTGCCCAAACAGAACCTTTTAGTTTGGAGACTGGATATAAACTATTTTACGGATAGTGCTTCGGTGTCTTGACAGATTCTTGGAGATACGTTTTATTTCTGGAGACATGTATTCCTCTTTTTAAAAAAATTCATTTTTTTTTTGAAGACATTCGTTATTTGGAGAAATTCTTTTTGGAGACAAAATTCGGGGTTTATGGACATCAAATAGTGATGTGTGTGGATTGTTTGGACTAGTGCATGAAGACTAAAGTAATAAATCGGATTTGTGGAAAAAGTTTAAGCCTAATCCATTCTTACTCCTGAATCACTCTGGCCAATCAATGAATCACTGAAAAAAGAATTCATTGATGTAGCAATTGTGGAATGTAGGGTTTATATGCAGGTTGAGTGTCAAAGCAATTTATATGAGCTGCAACACAAAGTCGGCCCAGACAAATCAGCATATTCCCTCTATAGGAGGGAAACGACAATATCAGCAAGTTACAGTATGAATAAAAATAGCATCTGAAATTACAGCATCTGAAACCACAGCACCAGAAAATCACAGTATCATAAATTAGTTGTATGACTTATATCCTGCTTTTTAGTACCAGGTCACATAAATGCCATACTATTGTTACATCACTACTAGACCACCATGAAGATTATATGCTAGAATTTAAAAGTAAATTTATAATATTGTATCATGACTACTGGAGAATAAATAATGCTAGTATTATGATCTCCTAATATCACTTACACTCACGAATATGTAATGAGCAGATAGGCATGTATTGTTCTTTGAAGAGGTACTGCCAAGGTTCAAAATCAAGGTTATGTATGTTCAGGTATTGTCTACTGTCGGTAAATGATACCATAGTCTCAGAGCATTGTTACACATGAATATAACTGCTACACTATGAGTATTGTTATATCCAGACTATTGTCAGTTTCATAGAGAGTTGCTTTTCGGAAATAAGTACAGATATTGTGGGAAAGTGGGAGCTTATAGTAGTAAGCCCAAGCTTTTAGAGAGCCTCCAGAGTTTGGCTGACTAAAGGACCGTCGGCCAATCAAGTCATCAGCGAAAACGTGGTGTTGACCGAGTTCAAGGCGCATCTCAAGGTCTTCCTCGACCATTTGCTGGACCTACACTCCAGTGTGAACGATATTTCCCACGAATTGGCCAGTGTGCCTTTTATCGACCAGTAAAGACCCCACTTTCTACTGCTTAGATCCCATTCCTCTTGCATAGACCCAAGGATTTAGAATAAATCACAATTCAGGACCTGAGACTATACTAATTTACATATTTCAAGATATCTTTGCCTTAAGTAGAAAGTGGGTCTAGTCAACAAGTTCCTCCAATATGGCTAGGAGTGGATCCCAATAGATTGAAAAAGTGGACTAGAGTGAAATGTAAGACTGGAGTAGAAAGAATAGCATGAATGAAGTATTATGTACATTTGCCAGAGTTATGAACATTGGATCATCCTAGATATTGTACGATCTTGAACATTTATAAAGATTGTACCGTTATAAATACAAAGTGTTATGGAACCCTATCAGAAAATGCAAGTGTTTGTGGAGACTTGGAGAAGGGTGGTCCAGAGAAAAACACAACAGAGAGAAATTAAACCATATCTACATAAGGTAATTAGAAATAACAACAATGGAAAGCAAATTTATTTGACAAGTCGATACTAAGGCATTTGAACTCCGAGTTATTGAGTCTAGGCACTAAAATGAGTTCCGAATCAAAAGCAGCCTGTAATATGGGGGACTAGGCTTCTAACTGGACCAATTAAACATTCTCAAATGAGCCTGGGGTGAAGTTTTTAAGCCATAGCTAATTCCTGAGACTCCTCTTGAGAGCTATACAGCACCATTTCTTTGCAAGAGTCTTTTTTATCTTCCAATGATTCACCATGGCTTTCAGTAATAGGACACTTCAGTTCAACTGTCACTAGCAATTTATCATTGGTTGAGGCTTTTGCACCATGAACTCTTTGACTTCTTCTTCTTTGAATTCTCTGACTTCTACCTTTGTGACTTAAACTCTGGCTTTTTCCCACAGTAGTCGGTAATCAGTAGTTAGTGGTCAGTTAGCAGTTGTCATAAATTAGTAGTCAGAAGTCAGAAATAAAAAGTCATAAATTAGAAGTCACAAATTAGAAGTCACAAATTAGTAGTCAGAAGTACTGGTCGAAAGTCATGAAGAAAACAATCGTGTGTTCTGTGAGGATTCTCTGGCTATTATTTTGGGTACTCTCTGTGGTCAGCCTTAGGTATAACACTGGGATGATGTAGTAGTTATTTTTGAGTAGTAAATGTAGAATCAAGTGTCAGATAATTAATCAGACTGGCAAATTCCAGAAAAGTGGTATTCATTAATTGGGCATTATATCATGAATATTGGGACTGTCAATGAGTTCACGGTTATGTATATATTTAAGTATAAATAATAATGTATACATTTCTTGTTTTTGTTTATTCAGCTGAAAATGGTCGATACACCAGAAAAGACCACGTCGTTTTTTTCCATAGTTGTACCTCTCGTGCTCTAGTCCGAGGCTCACTTGAGTCAAGAGTAACTCATGGTACATTGATTTGTAGTTCTCTAATAAATAATAAATGGTGGGATTTAATCAAAAAATAAAAAATGCTTTATATTATAATGAATAAATATAATATATAATTTAAAAAAAAGAAGGTACCTAATAAACCTGTGGTGGGCGAATATACCCAAACCATTGAGTAATTCTTAGCCTCGAAGTATTAATTGAACCTTAGAATTTTTTTTTTTTCATTTTAAATTAGAAAGAAATTGGGGTGCTTATTAAAGAATAATTTTTCTATGAAACCTTTTTGAATCTACAGAACAGTAGTAGTCAGATTAGACAGATTATACAAATCAGACAGATTGGACAGATTAGACAGTAGTACACAGTTACTCTCAAATAGGATGGTTTTGGAATAAGAAACTCCAACTGGCGAGAGTAGGTTTTCTGGCCGCTTGTCTGTTTTCTGTCTTTCTTGCTTGTCTGATTTTGTCACTTTACTCATCAATCACACTTGTAAACGTAAAGATCCAGTTGGTAGACGCTTTTGAAGCAGAATAGTTTACGAATAGAGAGTAATACTCTCGTCTCTAGTCTATTAGTATCATATTTAAATATGATTAGTCTAGGTCCATGAACTAAACATATAGTATCACGGTTGTATCATCATGTGACATGAATGATATTATGATTCGGTAACGGTAGACCACCTATCATTAGCGTTCTAAGAACATCCCAGTACTTCAAGTACCTTCGCGTCAAGCAAACACGTGCTTCCACACAGTAAACCATTCACACGTGCTTCCACACAAGAGTGGAACTTTCACGTCTCTAACAAACCCACCAATATCTCTTTTCTCTAACCTTTCTTGTTCTCTGCATATTTCATCCTTAGACAGACTCGACCGGCGAATACTCCAAATCCGGCTGCACCAAGAGTTTGGGTTCGTAGCAATTGTTCGAGCCCCACGTAGGAAAAAGACGAAAGTACAGCCAAACAGCCACAGCCAGCCCAATCACCAGCCCCAAAAAAACATCCACAAAATGATGCCTATAGTCTTCTGTTCTGGAAAGGGCAATGAGAGCTGCGCCTAGCGTAGGCCCCAAAATAACTACCCACCGCAAAGCTCCTGCCTCCGGCCGGGTAACAGTTAACTGGCCTCCTAGCCAGAGCGAAGCATATAACAAGCCGGCAAAAGAAATGCTGGAGTGGCCCGAAGGCGTGGTACGGAACCCGTCCATGAGCCGCTCCACATTCTCCGTGGTGCACACATCTTTAGCATACACCATAACGTCCACCGGGGTACCTATGGCCGGAACGCACCGAGCCAAGAAATCGGGCCGATGTCTTCCGAAGAAATTCTTAAGTATATCTGTAAGCACACTGGTACTCAAAACAGAGACCACTAGGCCAAGAATGGAAATGTAGGTGACATACACCTTGTCTGCAGGACGCGTTATCACCACCGAAACAACAAAGATTAGTGCCATGGGCACCCAAGTCAGGTACACGAAAAGGACCTCATTAGATACCCGTTCCACTTCGGCAAATGGATGCAGGAGCGTAAGGTCGCCAAGGGAAAACTGCCGTTGAAATGGCTGGATATTGTATACTATGCGGTAAAGCACCAAAAGAATGGCCACGTACACCAAATCGGAGACCCGCCATTTTATAAGGCCAGGGTTGATTTTGGTCACGCCTAGCGACGTCCTGTCCAGAAGCTGGATATAGTGGGTGAATTTGTGGAGGAAGTCCATGGCAGATAAAAGTGGGGACTGGCTGGAGACGTATCGCGTATAGATGCATGGTCACGTGTACACCCGTGCCTCGAACAACGACGACAGAAGCAAAATAAACACACTGATTGGACAAGCATAAAAGTTTCTGTAAGAAAAGGTCAACGTTCTTTTTCTTCAATGCAAGGTTTTTTTTGTTTTCTTTAAACCTTCTTCGTGAACTTCTTCTTGACCTGCATATACCTCGACAATAACCTTGATTTGACACTTCACCAAATATACATGGTGTACGGGTGTCCCCCATGCGCCTGCCAAGGCTCAGTCTAAGCAACAACCCAATGCAGCACCAATCCAAAAGGCAACGGCAGTGATACCTGAAACACGGTTCAATTTGAAATACAGTCACGTGAATTCCCCCACTCTGGAACATCCGTACCTTCCACCACATCCGAAACATCCCTGAAACACTCAATCACCGTCGTTCTTCCTTCCATCCTGTCGTACGCACAGCTTATCTCACGCAGATTCAATTCCGAAACGCCCCTTTTTTTTACCCCTGTTTCAAGTTTGTTTCAGTCTATTTTAGTCTGTATTTGTTTCAGTCTGTTTCAAGTTTCTCCCTATTAAAGGCCAACTTTTCTATGAATAGTGTTTTTGGAGAAGACCCGTTTGAAAACGGATGGGCTTCGGAACCCACCACTAATGCATCAGCAGCCCCCTTTTCCAATGCTTCCTTTTCAACGCTGCAATTTGAACCAACTCCGCCGTTTGAACCTCCGATTTCCAACTCCAAATCACATCCAGACATCCTGGCAAAGGCCCCTCCGCAATATAAAGAGCTTGCCGGGGAATTGTGTGGCCACGTGACTTCAGTTACTCAGTTGCAGTCGTATGTGTTTGCTCCTTTGGTGGCAGAGCATGTGATCCTGGGTCTCCAATCTTCTCGCATCATAGACATTCTCTATGAGCAGCTGTTGTTGCCTGCCAGTGATGAGAATAACTTCTACCACGTGATGGCGTTATTGGCCATGGAGATTTCCGAACCGGGCTCCGCCGACTTTGTTACGCTTCAGTTTAAGCTCAATTCCATTCTCCCTGCCTTGCCACAGAACGTGGTATCGTTGCTAGTCCAGACGCAGGACGAGCCTCTGGTATTGGCTGATCACGTGCCGGTGTCAGAAACGGTAACTCAACCTATGAACGATCCGCTAAGTCATGTGGACCTCTTGGACCAGACAGCACTTCTGGTAGATCCAAACACCACCATTCCCGAGTCTCTCCACGTGAATGATTACCCCTACATCACCAAGTACATGCAGGAAATCCGGGATACATTCAAGCCCATAGTTTCAAGCGATGATGCATTAGTCATTAAGGAGATCCCTGAAAAAGAGGGTTTGGTTTTCAAGCATATCAACTATGCCATCAGCCATGAGTTGAAGTTGGGTATGAATGGTCCAGCAGGCGTCAAGAAGGTTGTCCGTCGGTACTCGGATTTTGTGTGGCTTCTCGAGTACCTTTTGAAAAAGTTTCCCTTTCGCGTGATCCCAGGGCTTCCCCCTAAGAAGTTTACAGGTATGTTGTTCATTGCTTTCTGAACTAGGTCTCAGAATAAGTTCTCAGGTCTTGACTTCGCAGTGCTGAAATGGCAGGTCTGAAACTCCCAAGGTTTTAGATTCTCAGATCTCAGATCTCAGGTCTCGTGTGTGCAGTTGCCGAAAGATTATGAGCTCGCAGATCCGGAGTTTTATAGCTCTGGGCGTTTGTGATTTTCAGGAGTTCCGATCTCGGATCTCGGATCTCAGCTCATTGTTCGTGAGCTCGACAAATCTTTAGTCTGGTTTTCTGGGCTCTTCTCAGTTTCTCAGTTCAGTTTACAATGATTGAGTTTTTGATTTTTGAGTGCTCAGATACAGAGTTCTTAAGAGTTTGGTTAACAGCTCTGATTTCCGAGTTCCGAGTTCTGAGCTCTGATTCTGAGTTTGGGAGCTCTAAGTTCTAAGTCCGAGGCACAAGACCCTGAGTTCTGAGTTCTAAGCTGTTCTTAAATCTAAGTCCTGAATTCTTGAGTCCTGAAGCTCCAAGTTCTCGTTCTTGAAGTTAAGATATGAGTCTGGGTTCTTGGTTCGACTTATTCTTTCAGTTCTGCTTAATCTCGTTTCGGTTCTCGTTATTCAAATGGGCCAGCCTTAATGAGCTTAATTTTCTCCTCCTCTGCTTGCTTTTTGAATACTAACTAACAGTAGGTGCATCTCCGGACTCTCAGTTCTTGCAGAGACGAAGACGGGGACTCCACCGGTTCCTCAGCCAGCTAGTGAAGCATCCGGTGTTACGACAAGAGCCCATAGTGGTGACGTTCCTCTCGGTTCCCACTGACTTGACGTCGTGGCGAAAACAAGCTCGCATTGATTACTCGTTGGAGTTTAAGGGCCAGAAGATCCTGACCAACTTCATCAACTCCATCTGGCCCACCGTGGGCGAAAAGTTCTTGGTCAGCTGGCGGAATGCTGACGCCAACATCTCTCGGCTCATTGAAGTCTGGACCAAGCTCGTGTTATTGGTGGAGAGGTATGAGAAGCGGCAGCAGCAGATTGCGTTTGATAACGGTAAGTTCGTGGAGATGCTCCAGAAGTTTTCGGACTTGGACGATTCGCTATACCCTCACAAGGCCACGGACGAAGCAGACGTGATTTCGGCTATTAATGCCGACGACACCACCACCATCAACGACTCGTTGCTCAACATCTCGTCGTTCTTTAACAAAACTTCAAGTCTTCTCATCGACGACAGCTACACCATCAACACGAAGACGTTGGAGAAGTTCAAGAATTACCTCGACTACTTGTACTCGCTCCAGGAGCTTTTCGAGCGGTCCAAACGGCTCTCGGTCAATACCATTCCCCAGCTCCAGCAACGCATCAAGGAAAACGAGGCCCGGCACGAAAAGCTATCGCAGGAAGATGCCGATATCAAAGGCAGTGAATTGGTCAAGCTTCGCCTGAGTATTGTGAACGATAAGCAGGAGATGTTTCAGCAGTTGAACAAAGACTGGCTCATCAAGAGCTGCTGTTTCGACGAGTACGTGATGTTCCAGGAAACGCAGTACTTGATTTCCGAGGCCTGGGCGGAGTGGTGTAAGGGCCGAAGCCATTTCCAGGGCAAGTTTGCGGCGCAATACGATGCTTTGGACGCAGAGGTTTCTGCCGACATGCCATTTCACCGTTGATCATGTCCAAGTCTTTTACTACTCGATTAATGTTCATTCCGGGATCCTGTCAAATTTCTGTTCGAGTTCCAATTTGAAATACGTCCAAGTTATTGACGAGCTTTTTACGGTTTATCAGATTCATCAAGGTTGTTAAATTTTGTGAATGTCGCTTCAAAGTTGTTACCAGAGTCCTTTCAAGTCTTTGTTAAGACTCTTTCAAGATCGGTGCAGATTCGTCAAGTTTTTATGGCTTCCATGGTTTTTTTTGTCTTTTGTTTCTTTGGTTTTGGTATCGAGGGGCTCTTTGGTTTCTATGGCTTTTACCACATGCTTTGAATTAGTCATAGGAATAAATCAAAGTTCTCTTTGATAAATTACTTCGAAGCCATCCTGAAGACAATGGCCTATGGCTTTTGGGGAATTGATTGTTTGATCAAGCAATATGTTAAAGTCTTGCATGACTACTATAACTTCTTGAACCTATGACCTCGTGTTTCCAATGACTTCATATCTTCAATCACTTCTATTGTTTGACCAAGCAAGAGATTCATATCTTTAATTCCTATGACTGAAACGATTCTACTATTACCATGACTTCCTACTATGGTTTCTGTGACGTCATGGCTCGATCTATTAATTGATCTGTTACTAGTTATGGTGCTACGACTGTGGCTCCAGGTCTCTTGGTTTTTTAACTCCGTGGTTCTTTGACTCCGTGGTTCTTTGACTCCGTGGTTCTTTAACTTCATTGTTGGATTAATGTCATGATTTATTCCTGACTGGAAATGGATATGATGATCTCGGGTTTCTATTCACGTGACCTATGACCCATGACCATCTATACTCGTTACATCTTCGTTCTTTTTCCACTGCTGGATCAAGCGATGTTGATCTTTGAGATCAAGCTGGTCATCGAAATACTGCTTGTCCAAGACTCTGGTGATATTCAAGTCTTTTTTTGCCTGGTCAAAAAGTGGGGTTCCATGCAACTGGGCCAAAATCTCCCCCACCATCATTCCCAACACGGCTCCTTTGGGGTATCCTTCATCAAAGCCCAGTTGCAAGCCCAGTTCCTGCGCATGGGTGATGCCATCTAGGTACCCTTGGTTGACGTGGGCCCGCTTGAGGTCTGCATATGGCGACACGCCCTCGTCGTCACTGCCCCAAATTTCGTCTACCGAACCGGCGTCCAGCGCCTGCAAACCGGCCCCGTGGCTCTTGGGCTTTTTACACTGGCCGGAACAAACCATGTAGATGAAGTCTAGTTGACCAGCATTGCGATGTGCGGGGGTTAATATGCAGTCTGGGGATTTTCCACTCGGACAATGGTGGTTATATTCAGGGAATAATGGAGCTGGGAGTGCTGGAATGGGATAACCAAAAACGGGAGAAAAGGGAGAGATGGTTGTTCGAGAGCTTACTTAGGACTATCGGTGGATTGTGGTGAATTGTGTTGGGAGGACCTTGGGGTTAGTCATCATGTGCTCGAGCGCACGCGATTTTTGGCACGTGCTCGAGCGCGCCAGCAATTGGACAAATTCTCAAGTCCAACACTAAACGTACAAACATCTCGTACACAGTCCAGTCCAGTCCCTCCCTGCCAGTACAGTCCCACCCTGCCAGTACCGTCCAGTACTACATCCTCTTTAGTCTCTCCTCCGCATCCCGCTCGTTTTTTGAAAGGTGCTGGAAACCTTCGGATTTGCTACACCCTCATCGGGCCTTTTATCATTTCCCTCTCCACACAAATATGGCAGAAAACCTCGTGACCCAGGTGTCCCAGGATGGGCCCGCCCCAGCACTTCACTATGAGGAGAATGCCTCAGACGTCAACTCCAAAATCCATCTCAATATCCGGGGCAAGCCTTTTAACATCACGCGGGACGAGTTGATGAGTTTGCCCGAAAGTATTTTGTTGAGTTTGTTCCCCAATGGTGTTTTCTTGGATTTCAATGGCCACATTATCACCAACTTGACGGAAGATGATGTTGTGTTTGTTAACTTTGACCCCGACTGTTTCCTGTATATTTTGCAAACGTTTAGCGACGCCCGGGCCGACCTTCAGGAATCGGCACTATCTCCTGCACCCTCCATAAGCAGGCTAGATTCGGCTACGTCAGTGTTGCAAAACAAGCCGGCCATTATTGTTTTGCGTGAAGAATTGGACTACTATGTAATTACCCCGGTGGCCGGGTGCAGTCAAGAAGACGTGAAGCATATGAAGCTCGAAGTGGCCAGTAAATTGGCCCAGAACAAGCTGGTATTTGCCGGGCTTGGGTTTGATCTCAATTCGTCCAAACCCGGAGTCCAAAAACTGGGCCAATCAGAACAAAATCTCTTTGATATGTTGTGTTCTCTGGGCTTTGAAAAAACGGAAGAATGGGGCAACCGGTGTTTGGAGCCCGGAAAGTGCGTCCTCCAATCGTTATCGCTAGTGCGGCTCAACAGCGGAGAAAAAGCGACTACACCTCCCGACTCGCCCTCTTTGGGACCAGTATCGTCAAACGCCTCCACAAGATCGCGGTCGCGGTCGCGCATAGCTACTTTGGCCAGCAGCGCCAGCCGTGCCGCGTCGCGGTCGCTCTCACGAACAAAGCGGAATGCAGACTCTAACCACACCAAACTCTTGTTGTTCTGGCGCAAGCCTGCACGCAAGTGCTGGTGGTCCAGTGAAGAGGTGGAGATCAGCACCGAGGGTCTGGGGACGCTCGAGGCCTTGGGCGACCTTATCAAGGTGAAGGTGCATGCTCGTCGCGTGTGGACCTTGGAGTTATCGGTGGTTGGTGTGCAATAGAATACTTGGCCATGCGGCTCAATAATACATAATTTAATCTAATAGTATAATAATAGTAAAGGGTGAATTAGTTAGTTAAGGAAGAAAGTTAAAAGTGAGAGAGAATAATGATTACTACTACTATCTACAACTATATATGACTACTACTAGTCAGGTGACTATGGTAGGATTCTGGAATTCAGTCCAATTAAGCATAGTGTAATTCTATATGAAAATAATATTAAGGTAAGACCTCGGTTGTGTATTCCTTTATCGTAGTCTCGTTAAAAGTATCCTGTAATTTGTATTGGTGATTCCACTATGACGATTTCCATTCAATGACTAACCGATAGTAGAGATATACGAATGTAGATTATATGGCCTCGGGAAGTTGGGTTTAAATGACCTTCTATATAATTTACTATATGCTTTAATCCTGCCCACTATTTCCCATCGTGAGTTCCCATCGTGAACTACTGTATGAATTCTTTTAAAGATAGAATATATGACTTTCGTCTTGTACATATATGAAATTGGTATCCACGTAACAGTGTAATGGTTATGTGTGCCTTTACACCATATATGTATAGAAATATTTAGATAGATAGATGTGTATAGATGTGTATGTATAGATATATATGTATAAATATATTTAGTATAGATACATGTCTAGATATATTTAGTATAGATATATTTAGTATAGACAAAATCCATTATAGAATTATCTAGTATAGATATATTTCTAGATATATTTATGTTTGGATATATATGTATAGGTGTATATGTATACATATAGTCTAGATACATTTATGGACACATCTTGACACCGTTTTTATACAAATCCATTTTGATTTGCAGTTAAACACTGTAGCTCCGATACATGCATGCTTACCAGTTGTTCTGTTCACGCTGTGAGTGACTGCTTGATTATCTAACTCTAGCTGAATGATCTTTCAAAACGTTTCTGAACATTCCAAGTCTACGTTACCCGGAGCTACTTAACCTGAAGATGACTCTGATATCCTATTCTTAGACTGTGAAGACAGCAATTAATAATGTGTACGTCATACTATGAAGACATATTAATTTTCTTGATGTTGAGAATATTGGTCACAAGAAATGAATGATTTTTTTGGTATGAGAGTAGAAAAACTGGTCACAGAGATATTTCCATATAAATATACATAGTTTTAATTCATACATAAACTGATGACTGCTTTTTTTATTTTTAGGTGAAACTAGTTGAAGGATGTACGAACGATTGCTTTGGCTATTCTTAATATATTCTTAGCTTATTATAGTTTGTTTTTTTTTTCTTTTTCCATTTAAATATCTGTGGAAATCCTTACATAGGTATGGAGAGAGGGCGCATTTCGCAGTCTCAATTTCGCAGTAATGAGTATGGGCCTGTCTATATATTCTCATGAGTCTACCATCCAGAAAGATCCACTAGTCATAGTTTGTTAGTAATGGGTATTCAGATCGTAGTAATCGTCGAATTTTGTTAGATGGAACATACAATGGACACTCCCAAAAAAATAGATAATTACTGGGGTTTAATGGGTGTGGTGGTGTACGGGTCTACTGCCCTCCTGGTTCTAGTTAAGTTCAAGCATTCCTACCTACTTCAAATTTCAACCTGTAAATTCTCAAACACACTCTAAAGCCTCCTTAAAAATAACGACGCCATTTTTTTATTAATTTACCCCTTTGTAAATTCAACCTTGTTTTTGCCTATTTTCCAAATCCAAACTTTGGTGTTGGGTGCTCATGCTCGGGTGCGCTTTTTCACATCGTACACTCTTGGTGCACTTTTTTGAGACTCTTAAGGTGTCAACGCGACGCGTATCTCCACCACTCCAAACCATCCAAACCATGACTCTGTATACACAAGAAAAACTCGACCACACGCCGTGGGTGGAGAAGTACCGGCCCAAAAAACTCGATGACGTGGCTTCTCAGGAACACGCCGTCAAAGTGCTCAAGAAAACATTGCAGTCTGCAAACCTCCCCCATATGCTCTTCTATGGGCCTCCAGGAACGGGAAAAACGTCCACGGTGTTGGCTTTGGCCAAGCAATTGTACGGCCCGTCTCTTTATAAGCTGAGGGTGTTGGAACTCAATGCTTCGGACGAAAGAGGTATTTCCATTGTGCGTCAGAAGATCAAGAAGTTTGCCCGCTTGACTGTGTCCAATGCCAGCGCAGATGACTTGAAAAACTACCCATGTCCTCCATACAAAATCATTGTTCTTGATGAGGCCGATTCGATGACCAATGATGCTCAAGCTGCTTTGAGACGGACCATGGAAGTATACTCGGGAGTGACGCGGTTCTGCCTTATCTGTAATTATATCACGCGGATCATTGACCCTTTGGCGCTGCGGTGCCTGAAATTCCGCTTCAAGCTGCTTGATTCGGGAAGTGCCTTGGCCCGGTTGAACCATATTGCTGACGTGGAAAACGTCTCTGTGCAGTCCCCCCAGGTGTTTGACCAGCTTATTTCCGTCAGCAACGGAGACTTGCGGAAAGCCATTACTTATTTGCAGTCGTGTGCACGGCTCAGTACTTCCATTGGCAATGATGGCGTTTCTGAAGTCATGGTGTGTGAAATAGCAGGAGTGGTTGACCTGGAAACCATTGCTTCTGTGCAGGCCGCCGTACTTGGTGGAAACCACCCTGAAATCGTGGCCTTGACCCAGAAAATCATTCTCCAAGGTTGGAGTGCACAGCAGGTGGCAGACCAGCTTCATGACCGGTACATTCTTGACGATGCGCTTGATTCTGCAAAGAAAAACGCCATAGCCCAGGTGTTATTTGATACTGACCGCAGGTTGAACAATGGTACCGATGAGCACCTTCAATTGATGAGTCTCTTGCTCTCCATATCAGAAATTCTTAAGAGGCAGTAAATCAGTGGTCAGGGTCAATGGCCAGGGAAATCGATCAGGGAAGCGATACTGCTTGCCACGGTCTGGGCACTACCTAGTCACTACTACCTAGTCATTACCACCTAGTACTGGGCTAATACTGACTGACCTAGTATTGGTACTCTTCGGGTCTAGTACCATAAGATCCTGAAAATTGAGTACTTTAACTTTAATAATGGGATATTGGGATGCTGGGGTACTTTATATACTGAGTACTGGCTAGTGGATGCTTGGGATAGTGCTTGCGTCCAGGCCCGATCAGCAGGCTTGGAGTGGTCTTCAGACTAGACAAAAACATGGTTTATAAAAGAGGAAACCACACCTTAAAAAGCAACAAGGCAATCAAATATACAAACATGCATGTTGATAGGGATTCCCTCATGGTAAATGTCATTTTCAAAGTACGTAAATTCATGATTCAAAGAACCGTTCTTGATAGTAGCAGTCATAAATATCCACCGTATTTAGTGCTAATGTAAGGTGTTTACTGTCACGGGTCAAAGTACACTCACTAGTTCAGAAAGTTTCAGAATTTTGGTAATTCCAGGAGATTGAACCGAATGGATTTGGACCAGAAAACATGACAAAATACTCGCTGTAGCAACTAAGAGTAAGGAAAAGTGGGACTAAAAAAGAATAAGAAGAATGATCAATATGAAGGTTTACTGACTTCAAAATGTATACTATGTAATAAAAGATGGTATTAATTTTATACTAAAACGTAGACTAAATGTATATAATTTCTATTTTTCTAACGTGTAGAAAGTCTTATAGTAGAGTAGAGGAAAGAAATTTAAAAAGAATTCATTTATAATAGTGATACCATAAGTAGTCACCATAGCAGGAACTCAGTAGAATTAGGTGTACTGGTAGCAAAATGGGTTGGTAGTATATCTTTCGAGTATGATTAGTGGGAATTCTGACAATTTCAGTTGGCATGACCAAAATCTGAAGCCAGATAATATCTCTAGGTACTAGAGCTCGAGGGACTAGAGAAGATAAATTGTCTGGGGATTTGTGGAATCCACTTGGGAGGAACTAGCTTCATTCATTATATAGATACATCGGAGATGGCATGACTTCGAAGAATTTCCAGTGATTATGTAATTGCATTGGCTTATCCTTGTAGATGATAGTATTGGCTTGATGCAGGTGTTGAGAATTATGTTGATTGGAATCATGGAGCGTAGTGCACCCGGTCATAGCTCACCATCACCAAAGCCTCACTGACCACTGTGCGCATCACAACCCAAACCCTCACAATCAGTTGAATAACTAGCTATTGAAATTTGTTCTCTCGTCAGATTCATTATGCATTATAGCTTATGGGCTCATGGCTCATTTTGGGTGGCTAAAGCTGGGATCAAAGCCTTGCGGAGGTGCAAAGCCCGGGGGAAACTGCCCACCTGGAGGCCCACCTGGTGGCCCGCTTGGTGGCCCGCTTGGAGGGCCATACCGCATCCAGGGTGGAATCTCCTTTCCCTGGGAGTTACTTCCTGAATTGGAGCCGGGGGGAAACTGGCCCGCCGAAGGCCCTATTCCTGATGGGAACATTCCTGGGGGAAACATTCCTGGTGGTGCTTGCATGCCGGGAGGAGGGCCTTGCATGCTCATGTGTTGGCCATATGGGAAGTACTGGCCATTTGGTCCCTTGTGGACTGGCCTGTTTTGGTTCACACCATTGGCTGTTTGGCCTGGACTAAGTCCGGGTCCTGCATTTGGTCCAGTTGCTTGACCGGGTGCGCCTGGTGCTTGACCAGGAATCTGACCCGGGTTCTGAGGGTTTTGACCTGCTTTGGGACCACCATTCGATCGCTGGTTTTGAGGAGTTGAGCCTGGGTTTGGACCTGGGTTTTGAGGAGTTGGACCCGCTTTTCGGGCATTCTGGCCAGGATTTTGACCAGGATTACCGCCGTTTTGGGTCTTTCCTCCGGCCTCCTTCTCCTGACCAGCATTTTGAGCCTCTTCGCCCTCTCTCTTGCTAAGTAATGACATAAAGAAGGAATCGTTATTTGAAGGAGGTGGTACGCCCATATTAGGATTAGGGAAAAAAGGCATTCCTGGCTGCTGTAAGCCCGGAGGAGGGCCGTTCCGGATTGTGCCATTTGGCCCCAAGCTTTGCACAGCCATATTCTGACCGTTCATGTTCTGAGGGAACTGCTGAGGTGGTATTCCTGGAGGTGGGCCTTGTCTCATCACTGGAGCAGGCTTTGGATTCTGCTCTTCGAAGGAACGGGGACCGGCGCTAGGAGGCTCGTTCCGGAAAAAACGCAGAGATGCATCTGCAGAAGAGGTGGAGTCTCTTTTGGATGGAGCCGAAAGCCCTGGCGCTCCCTGGTTCTGGACAACACCAGAGCCCTGGGGAGTTGGTCCATTGGAGCCGAAAAAAGACGAGAATCTCGAGCTCTTCGCATCGGAAGACTTGACCGAAGAAGATGCCACAGCTTGCGAGGCTTCCTTTGGCTTAACAAACGAGAAGAAACTGTCGACTTCGTTCGAGGTTTGCACCTCTTTATCCAAGTCGTCACCATGTTTTCTTCTCTCTTCTTTGCGCATTTCCTGTTTCCAACGCTCAAAGTCGGCCACAGTATTGCCCATAGAAAGCCGCATATCGCTGGTTGCCCCCGGGTTATCCCAATCGGGCGTATCTTCGTCCGGTGCCTCGCCCAAAAGCTGGGAGATTTTCTCCGATGACATGCCGTCAATTTCTGAGTGCTTCAAGAAGCCAGCCGGTTTGCGTTCCCAGTTGAGGCCATCTGCCTGGCCATGCAGGTTATGGGAGTGGTTGTTGTTGCGGCGGGACTTTTTCCCGTGACTGGGCTTGGCGGCCGGCTCTTGTCCACGGTTCCTGATGGCCCAGAAGGCCGGGCCCGGGATCTTCCGCGTGTCAAACCGAGAAACCTCGGGGTCCTGTCGCAACTCAAGCAACTTCTCTATGGAGTACATATGGGACCGGTCAGATTTACGGCTCGGGATAAAATCGAACATGGAACCCGGAGACGCGGAGGTGGACTTGGAATCTGGTTCGGGGGTCAGTTCTCGAGCAGCATTAGCAATTGCCGAATCTAGTAACTTAGAGAGGGCGTTTCCGGGGGCCAAGCTGGATTTGGACAGGCTATCCGGCATTGCGATAGAAGCATCGATGATCGCCGAGTCGTTGAAGAAGTTCAGCATCGGGAGTAGTATTTAGACGATGCAGCAAAGGGGTCAATTGCTTGAACAGAAGGTATATCAGGGGTGACTTTTTATTGTTGAGCTATGAGAATCTCTGGCATATAAAAAGCTAATGGTGTCTCAGATAGCGAGTTTCAGTTTGTGTTTCAAGTGGTAGTGTTTCAGAGGTGTTTCAAACAAGATACAGGTCTGGTCTTGAAGATGAAAGAGGGTTTCGAATTCAGTGGAAGAATCGGAGTAGTATATCAATTCAGAATATAAATTCAATGTAGCGAATTGATTGTAAGTATTGTGGAAACGGGAAAATCGGATTAGACGGTTGTATCGATTGAGGGTTTGAAGTGGAGGAATCGGCAGGTCGTCGAGATTGAATTCACGAGAGTTTCGCAATTGTTTCAAATTAGGTTCAAGCACGTTACGCTAGGTAGCTATTTGAAATGGACTGATCGGGCGGAAGCACGTGGCGATACGTGGTGGTGCGCTATATGAAGCCGTGTGCCGTCTCAGATGGAGGAGGGTGGTGAGCTGGCGTGAGGGGCGGTAGAAAAAACGGGCGTGCGCGGTACAAACGTTGGAGATAGTGTGGTGCGTGTATGCAGGCCAGCATTCTCCCTTTTTGCAAATCTCCACGGCATAAGCATCAGGCACCAAATCAAACGTATTTCCCGATATAGTTGTCTTTTTTTTTCTGATAGCGTTAAATCTATTTTGACACAAAAGTATGACTTTCTGTATACAGGCATGTTTATGGTTGTGCACGTCTCCAGCCTTGCTTCACTGTTGAAGAGTGAGCACAGAGAATGCGTAGTGGTGAGGTTTTCGATTAGGTTTAGCCATTTCTCAAAAAAAAAAAGCTTATTTAGTTTGAATTTTATTTTTTAAGCTTCAAACAATAAATTGTATATACATTTATTATAAAAGGGTTTTCAGTATCCCCTCCAAACCCACTTCTCCAAGGCTTGTCCTACTTTGTCATAAATGTCACAAATTTATACAGAATATAAGTAACAGCAGAAGAAGACTGGAATTAATTGTACTTGAAAAAAATAGTTTAATTTGAATATTATGTTAGAGACGTGAAAAATAAATACATCAGTATTATTTATCCGACTGTACACTGTAGACTACACTATACTATGCTATAATATATTATGTACACTACACTACCCCATACTATAATATATTATATACACTATATTATACTCTACTCTACTACACTTTACTTTCCTCTACTATTCTATACTATTTTCTACTCTTCTATACTATACCGTAATATGCTATGCCATACTAGGATATACTGTACTATACTATTTTCTACTATTCTATACTTTACTACACTATACTATATACACTACACTACACTAAATACACTACACTATACTAAACACACTACACTATACTAAATACACTACACTACACTACACTACTAGATACACTAAACCTACTAAGTAACTAAGGCTAGCCTATTATGAAGTAGTTATTAGAGTGGTGGTGGCTTCGGTATTATCACCCACCATAAACCTACACTGGGCATATACTGTGGTATACTGTCCTGCTATGCTGATACATTACACTAAATAGTATAGTTAGTATAGTATCATAGTTATGTACTAGACAGCAAGCCATGTGAGATAGCATCATAAGGTCAAGGTAGTCGATACAGTAATTACACTTCAAGCCTCTGCCACCACTACCAACGGATCCATTTTTGAAAACAAGGGCCGTGCATCTACTGTCCAGGACTCTGTCTATCCAAATATGTCCCCGGAATTATATATCCAAGCCATATACATCATTATATCGCTGTACAGAATCATAACTGTCTATGTGGCCGAAGACTGGTACCACTTTCTTCTTACTTCTTAGCCACTCTAAAACCACTCTGAATCCGCCAAAAACCTATACAAATACTACTTTCTCCACGTATGCTACTGAATGGCACTTCTGTATAACACACAAATTATACTTCTCTGCGGTTTAGTATACACTGTAGCTTATGTGTTAAAAATAAATCTTTGAGTCAAGGTAACTATCTTTCAAATTGTTCCTGTTTAAGCTACCACAATTCTTAAAACTCTGCGTATTGTATTGTAGACATATTAAGAAGAGTCCACGTTAGCTTAAGCATGGTAGACCTCTCAGTTAAGCCCAGAAAATATCAATAATAGCCTGTAATTCTATTTGTCTAAATATCTACAAGTGTTGTGTCAGTACAAGCTTCAACTGCCTTGTTCCATAATCTGCTGTCTGCCTAATAATCTACTTCTTGCTCCGGACCGTTTTCTACGTGTCTGACTCCACATTCAATCCAAATATGTTACTGGTACAAGGCTTTTCATCCCGAAACACCATTAGGTCTTTCTTCTGTATTCTCTTCTCTCTGTCTTTGTACATCTCTGGGACTGCTCCACTCCTCCATTATCTACTCACTAATGAGTTTGCTTTAACTTGATTTAGTTTCTGGTTTGAACCGCAACTTCTCGTGCAAATCTGCTTGGTCTAAATCTTCTCTTCTAACGAGACCAGGTTCTGGGGTGGTATTTAGGGCACAACGAGCTAAATCAACAGAAAATGGCATAGTTTCACTGGATTTACCTCCATGACCTGGGGTACCCAAAGTGTCACTGGTCAGTAGTTGTATTGGATATTGATGACACCCTTTCACTAAAAACAAGGATGTTCCTGGATAAACCAACATGAAGCTTCTTGACATAATCACCAGAGGCTTCGAATCAAAGAACAATATTTTCCTAGATTCAGTCCTTCATTCAGTCTCGGGCCACCTCAAGTATCATTCTTCAATTCTTCCCAATACCACTCCTCAGTTCTTCCCAAGCATTCCTCCGGTGCTATTAACTAGTTGTACTCTTCCCAATCATTCGCTATTCGTAGTGTCCTTCAGTACTCCTTCGTAGTCCTCACTGCAGGTTTCGCTTCTAGTTTCAAGCTCTAGTCTTCATAGCCTCCAGAGGCTTAGCGATTCCAAGTGAGTTAACAACTCCTACTCACCCGTCGTTCGACTAGTTTTCCGTCATTTGACTGTTTTTCCGGCGTTGACAACCTTTCCCTCGCTTGCCGTGAAATTCTGATTAGTTCCTCAAAAAAGGCATGTTCAACTTCTTGATCTCTTGACACATGACAAACCAATCAATGACCCGGAGATTCCCCCGGCCCCGCTCACGGACACGCTCCTCCCACTTGAACAACTCATACATAAATCGCAAGTTCGGCTGGATCACTATATTGAGCCGCCGTACCCGCACGTACAAGTAAGCCTGGGGCAAGTTCATGTTGAGACGGCGCATGACCTCGGCAATCACCACAGTGGCTGATCGTGACACGCCCACCCGACAGTGCACCAAAATACGGGCCTGCTGCTTATTGTTCTGGTACTCCTCGTCAATATAGTCGAGTACGTGGGGAAGCGAGCGACTCAACTCGTCAATCCCGTCGTCCTGGAGATTGTTGACCTTCAACACCGAACGGACAGTCAATTTCAGGGTTTTCTTCGGCCGGATGTCGATCAACTCGATGTCCCCACCCAAGAGCTTTTCGCTGGTCACCATATTATTTTCCTGGAACTTGTAACCGGAGACCCAGTCCAATTGCTCGCCCATTGAAACCACCTTGGTGATGCCAAGCTTGCTAAGAAGAACTGGGTTGTTTGCATGTTTCAACGAACCCAAATAGAGATATGGTAAGATGCGCGAAGGAAGGGACCCTCCCACGTCCTCTACCCACTTGCGGTCGGCCATGGCCTCGAGTGCACCTTCATCCTCATCACTTTCTGAATCGGAACTGGAATCCGAGTCGCTGGCAATGTACCCCAACCGGAGTTTATGGGGGATACTCGTGGCACCTGCACTGCGAGGCGTATGGAGAAGAATGTCAGAAATTTCCTGGTTGGTGATAGTCTCAAGCTTGGCCCATTGCACGTTTCCTGCACCCAAACGGGCTGGACTATACCGCCGTAGAAGAATCTCCAACTTCCGTAATACCTGCACATCTGTCCCGAAAACATAGTATGGTCTGCCGTAGTCCAAATGGAGCTTAAGCATGGCCACCTCCAATGGTATGTTCTCTGCATACATAAGGTAGCAGAACACCAAAAGCGACAGCTCGGTGTAACCATCGGAGCAGTAGATCAATGCTGCTAGACTCCCTTCAGCCACAGACGACAGGTATAAGTAGAGCAACTTGCACGAGTTGACAATACTCATAAGATTCTCCTGTCTGCAGTCCCCAATACCCACAGATCCGGAAGACGGGAACTCCAAGTGGTGTAGATCTGAAACCTCCTCTGCCTTACGGGAGGTAATGGTGTACTTGAAAAGCAATTCTGCCAATGAAGATTGGCTGGGGAATTGAGCATCATTATGGCAGTGGAAGAAAAGTTGCCAGTGGCTCCGTGGTGGAGGAAGCGACGACACCAATTTGGGGCCCCATGAACTGCTTTTGGTCAACGACGACTTTTCAGGGTCGCAGTAAATATGTTTTTCTCCCGATGCATGGATGGAGGGACTGAAGTCGCCATACAAGTCCAGCGTGCCTTTCAACAAATGTACCATGATTTGCTGGTCCCATACATTACCCAGCCACACGTTGAGGTGGAGTCTAGTAGCCGCTGACATCTTGGTGTTCTCCACCTTTTCCTTGACCTGGAAATCTGCGTCCCACGAGGAAAACGTATCGGATTTGAGTAGAATCATGCTATAAAGAAGCAATTGGGTCTTTTTGACTCCATCCTGGCTGGAGAAAATGGCTGAACAGTCCCGCACGGTAAAGACATCGGGGTACTCTTCGAAATGCGACTTGTGCCAGTTCAAAACAAACACATTGAAGTCGGAAATGGCTGCGGAACTCTCTTTCCGCTCGAGAAGCTGTGCTACCCGTAGAAGACGCCCGATGGACTTGCATTTGCATGTATCATGGAACCGGTCGGCACAGTACACCACCAAATCAGCACAACGGGCCACCTTATTGACTTGGATCTGGAAGTTTCGGAGCGAGACGCCTCGTTCGGGGTCTGTATCCAAAAATTGAGACATGTAACCAGTACTGAGCGAGTCTGCCACCAAAAGCTGGACCAAATCTTCGATTCGGGTCTTTTCTTCTTGTAGATCTAGACTTGTAATAAACAAATCGCCCTGGTTCAAATCCATTACCACTTCTCTGGTCTGCTCAAGCACTTCTGTCTTTGAATACTCAACTTTCTTGAGGAGCTCTTCAATATTAACTGTATTTCGGACCACCCGAGGAATCCGGGGTTTGGCTGAACTAGTCTCCACGCACATGAGAAAACGAGCACTGCATGGCTTTTCTGTGGAGTCCATACCGTTGGCAGAACGGGCAAAAAACGCTCTTTGGGCGAAATTCTCTGCGTGAATGCCGTGGAGCCACGGAAACATCTGGGCAGTAGCTGGAAGCGGTTTGTTGAAGTACCAGTCAAAAACTTTGGAGAGTTCTGGCACAGAGATGTATCGTAGGTCGAGACTGGCGTCCACAATAGGCGGAAAATGGGAGAAAAGCCGAGAATCCTTGGCCAAGGGCGAGACACTTTCTTTTCGGGGATAAGCGAGTTCGATACTCTTGGATTTGAAGCTGGGAGCAGCTTTGGGTCGACTTCGAGGAAGCCGGAAATCCGCCGTCACGTGTCCCGTCTCGTTCGGGCTATCGCTTGTTGGTTCAGACACCACGGGCGTTTTGATGTCTAGTTTTTTCGTTTTGGTCAGAATATCATCGAATTCACACACCACCGAGAGCCGTTCAGTGCTTGAAACGGGCAGATGCGCTTGTTCGCTGGAACTGAGCAAGTCATCTGCTGGCTGGTTGTCTGCCGTACCATTGAAAGTTCTGAAACGAGCCCTAAACCTGTCTCTTTCAAAAAAAGCGTCATTGGAAGCCGAAGAAGACCGTTTGGACTTGACCCGCTTGGGAAGGAAATGGCAGTCAAGGTCTGTGTCGGTGGAATTCTCGGGGCCCGAAGTTTCGGAGAGTTTTTTTCCGGAAAAATCAGTGAAGGACGGTATTTTGCGAGGAAAATCCGTAAAGGTTGATTTCTTTCCTGAGGAATCGGTGAAAGATGGTGATTTTCGCGAGAAATCAGTGAAAGATGGTGTTCTCCGGGAATTCTCGGTGAAAGAAGACGATTTCCCTGAAAAGTCAGTGTGAGATAGAGATCTTGTCGGAATACCAGTGAAAGAAGAGGATTTCTCACCTAAATCACCGCCATTTTTGGTCCGTCCATCACTTTTATCCCTGGCATCAAAATATTCGCCCAGCTCCATGATTTCATCCTGAGGCGAATTGAATTTCACTCGAGGAAGAGTATGATCGGCTTTTTTCCCGGTACTGGTGTTCTTGGAGGACGGGGGAGCCGATTTTGCTGATGTGATGATCATCAGTCACGTGTCCACTATTTTCAGGTGTCTGACAAACAAGTAAGTGGTCGTTCAATGCAAGAAAATGGTCCTTACAGTTGAACTATTTTGTTGAATTGCACCTGGGCGGAACTGATTGAGAATAATTTGACCAAAATGGAAGTTGATGTAATTGGCGCAGGGTAGAAAATAGGGAAGGGGAGTCCCAAATAGGCTAAAGTTTCCGCTGGCCTGCAGGACGGAAGCCTTGGTATTGAAACAAGAAACCGGGTTTTTTCTAACCTCCAAAACAACACGCAGATTTGCTAATGACACGCGATTCCAGGAGGTTGACAGAAACTGATGGGGTGTTCAGATAAGATAAGAAAGAGAAAAGAGTGAGACCCGCGGCACGTGTGCTTCCTTTCTCGGTTTTGGCGCGCATATATGCAGGCGCATCCGTACCTTCCCTCGCGGCTGCAAACTCCTCCCCCTGCCCTTACAACCTCTCATTCCTACTCATGCACTCTCCCTTTCTTTTCTTTTCTTTTTTTTACAGCCCTTCTTTTGCATTAAATATAGCCAATTCTTTTCGAACTTACATACAGGCAAGTTTCTGCTGTCTACTGTCTAGTCGTCTGACTCTATTCCCAATTGGAAGTAATGTCTTATTCTGTAGTTGTGTTGATGGCAAATCCATAAAAGCAGAAGAGCATTGTTTTGAATTGGAATTTGGAGACTTCAGAGAAAGGGTATGGACGGGTGTGGATTTGCTTGGCCGCTTTTGCATTGTTGGTTGGAGTGTGGTTTGTGTTGCGGGGAATTTCTGTTTCTGGGGCATGAAGTTTGGGCGCCAGCCGATCATCTGATTCGTTGATTTACTGATTGTTTATGATTCATATTTCTGGAATGTTTTTTGGGGCTTTTTTGTTTTTGTTTTTGTTTTTGATCTTCACGTATAATTTTTCAAGGTCAGGGTTTGGTTTTGGTTTTTATTGCTGATGATTGGAAATTTACGGTGGTCATTAATTGTTGATTGAATATTCTGAATCCTCAATCAAGTGAAAAAACTTATTGGCGTTTTTCTAATTTACTAATTATGATTTTCAGTTTGTTTGTTTTTCGACTATCAACTATGCAACCAACTTATTTTTGGGTTTGAAATTTTGGAATTTGTGAATTTTGATCTTCCGATGCCTATCGGCAGAGTTACTAATTCATTGTGTAATCAGCTTAATGAATTGAATTCTAAAGCTGATTTTTTTCAACTACTACCATAATCCGAGTCTTCATTTTTTGGTCTGCTGAGTATAAATACTGGTTCAACTTTCAAGGCTCTAGGGATTTGATTTTTAAAAGCGGAACGGTTTTGCTGTGATCTTGTTTTTTTTCGTGATCATCCATTGAGTGCCGGACGAAAGCAAGGGGTTGCACACCAAAAAAAAGCATAAGCTCTTATTTTAACCCCTAACGGTTTTTCGCAGGAATGAGGCGCTGAAACTGCTTCTAGGGAGGCGCGATCAGCTCATGGTGGAGGAAGGTAGGAACGTGCGCGGGGTCACGTGCGCACTCTTCAAAACTCATCAAAAGCCTGGCACTCTCCAAACAATCTCCCTCCCTAGTGACTCGAAACCACAACACAACAAAACCGGACATGAGTGATACGCCGGTCCCAGATGACTCGGTGATTATTGGGCAGTTGAACCAGGCCCGCGAGTTGGGAAAGTCCAACAAAGACGTTTTTCCTCAAGTCGTTAAGCAAATCCTCAACCTTTCGGGAAACCCCAATTTGGCCGTGCAACGGTGGTGTGCAAAATACTTGAAGGAAGCTTTCACGCAGGAAGATACCTTGGCTGCAGTAAAGATCGAATTGGCTATCGATGCACTTCCACACCTCAAAGTTTTGGCGGACGTTAAGGATTTGGAGGTGTTCAAGAATGTCATTGACGTATGCATTGTTGTGTTCAAATTGACTTTCAAATACGTGGCTGAAAATGACGGCAGTGGTGCTGCTAGTGTTTGGATGGGAGTCAACGATATAAAGAACAATTTGGTGGCCAAATGTGATACTCAATTTCCCTTTGAGTCGTCGTTTGATCGTGAACACGACAGTTACCGCAATATCGAGTGCAAATTGGAGCTCCTCAAATTTGTTATGGTGGTTATTGATTATCAGCTGCGATCTAACTCCAACAAGTACTTCTCTGTGAGCCAAGTGAGTCCGAACCACAGTCTTATAAAAGGCCAGCTCATGGAAAGCGAGGCCAATGCGTTGTTGATTGTTGTTTTGAAGCCTTTGACTGACGACATACTCGTTTCTCCCATGGTCACTGCTACGCTCAATCATTTGTCGATGTTAATCAGAAGGAAACGGCAGTTTGTGGAACGCATTATCCCGGTTTTGGAGACTTTCGACCCCGCTTCGAAGCTCCAATCCAACTACGAGTCTTTGGAGTCGTTCAAGTTGGCCAAAAAGTACACAGACCGTACTTTACGTGTGCTCCTAGGCTACATGACGAAGTTGCAGCTTATTCCGCCTAAATTCCAGGCCTCTTGTGCCCGCAAGTTATCTGAATTAGTTTCTAAAGGAGATGAAATCCGGAAGAAGAACATTATTCAGCCTAGTGCCGAAGACTCGCAAATTCGCAAAAGGAAGTTTGAAGGGTTCGAAAACCCTCTGAAAAAGATGAAGACTATGGACTACAAGAATTTGTACTGCTTGACAGACATCGCAAGTGAAATCAACCAATTTGACTTTTCCACGATTCCTCAGCAAATCTTGGTCAACATGGCCATTTCTGCATTGAACCGTGCTCCTATCAATAAATTATCAAAAGCTCTTGATGTGATCAGCGCACGGTATGTGGATGCAGTGAAGGATATTAAGGTAAGTGAGGTTCAAGCCACTGCCGATCCTGTATCGAGTGGGATCAAAACGGAAGAATCAATTAATGACAAAAACGAAGACGACGACGATGACCAGGCCAACTATGACCCTGAGACTGCATACACACTTCCTCCACCAAAGTTGTTATCCTTCCAGGAAAAAAAGGAGCATATCAATCTAATTGTGAAGAATTTTTTCCTGTTTGCAAACAAGGGAGATGCAGAGGAGGATCCCAGTGCAGAAGCAAGCGATGGCTCCATCAACAAGGAGTTGACTAAAATCGCCATCAACTCTTGGAAATCCGATTCTTGGCTAATACTATTGACCCGCTTGGCCACCAGGGGTATGGTCAATATTGATGACACTAAAGATGGCAAGGAACATGCGAAAAACGAGCAGCTAAGCGATTTAATTCGCAAGGCTTTATTCGATTACTTCTTGGTGAATATTCACGAACGCATTGATTTGGTCATTGAGTGGTTAAACGAAGAATGGTACAATGAGAAAGTGGCCAACGAGCAGAAATTCAAAGATGACGTGACGGAGAAATGGAACGCCAAGTACAAGGAGGACCCCGAGTCTGTGGCTGATATGCAGGCTAGCATAGGCAAGGAAGTGGACGAAACAGTAGTGCCGACTCCTGTATACGATAAGTGGGGCCAGCAAGTGTTGGATGCGATGATTCCATTTTTGGAGCCCACGGACAGAAAAATCTTTCTCCGGTTGCTAAGCGACTTGCCGTGGCTCAATAAAGAAATGGTGCAAGGCATCAAGTCGCTCTGTGCAGACCCGGCTCGTTCCAAGCTTGGCTTCTTATCGCTTCAGTTCCTCATCATGTACAGGCCTCCAGCTAAAGCTGCATGTATGGATGTGTTGAAGGGATTAAGCGAAGGAGAGGAGGAGGATTTGAGAGATGAGGCTTCCAAGCTTTTGACCAAGTACTCGTGAAACTTGAACTGTGTCATCTGAGTGAGCTTGAATTTGGTTTCTAAAATATTGAACTCTCAATTTTTAGCTTTGGACTCTGCAGCTGTGCAACTGTGCAAAGTTTTGGGCCTCTCAGATGAACTCCTTGAGTGGACTTTTCGATCCAAAACTCTTCGATGCAACACAACCTTTAATTTCAAAGTCTCGATTGCCAAAATGCAGGATATCCATGACATCTATGAGCGTTTTGATCCAAGTCAAACCACAAACTGTGTACTCGTGATGAAACTGCAGATAATTGTGATGGAACTCAAGTGGAGAACTTCAACTGCATACAGCCCTGTTGAATATCTTGAAAACCATGGATTTAAAGACCCCAATCAAGACGAGTCCATTGATTCGGTCAGGTGACCAAGGTTTCGATATGCACCTGCGCACCCCATGTAAATTACATACACCTGTACACCAAAGCAGCTTAAAGGGCGCGATTTATCTGACCAGCACATTGTAACACGTTAAACTAGCACATTCCTGTAGTGTACGTAACGCGCACTCCTGACAGGCAGAGCCCAAAAGGGGCAAGATTCGCGCCGGTATATAATATGCAACCGCAGCCGAAGGCGCTATTTATAGATGCTCCAACGGTTCTCTTCGCAAACCAGATTGGTAGAAGTTGTGCACGAGAGGGCATGACAAATCAGTAGAGAAAACTTTAATCCTTCGCTTCAGGCTTGTATTTTTTCGTGTGTTTCACATGTGTTTCACGTGTGTTTCAAGTGTGTGTCACGCAGGCTTGCGCATCGATCTCCCCTACCACGCCTCGCGAAGATCTGCATAATCCTCCACATGTCAGCTTTGATTGTTTCACCTCTGTTTCATCTTAGCCACGACCTTGTTACACTATTCTAGCCTGCTAAATTCCTTTCTTTCACCCATTTGTATCATTTTTTTTGCTTCACACGTCCAGCTTATTGTCTGAAGCTCAGTGTCCCAGAAAGTAATTCCCCTCCAAGTGTATCAGATCCGCTCGAAGTACAAGTGTCGTCACACGATTGATGAGCAGTGAAACGTTGCTGAAATCAGTCTGCATCAATTTCTAAATTCGTTCCTTGATTTTTGATATAGAGGTCTTTGATTTATAATAGACGGAAATATGTT
This sequence comes from Metschnikowia mauinuiana, assembly GCA_002374555.1. NCBI lineage: Eukaryota > Fungi > Ascomycota > Pichiomycetes > Serinales > Metschnikowiaceae > Metschnikowia > Metschnikowia mauinuiana. Next base: position 9,016 of record NKZY01000750.1, on the reverse strand, counting down.
CGACACAGAGAAGAAATCCGAGAGTCTAGATCTGTCCACGTTCGACATTGTCCAGGTGGACGCCTTCCACAACACCCGGTTTTGGACCTTGATGTCGTACCTATGGGTATGGGTGCTTTTGGCCCTTACGTTGGCCATTTTGGCCCTGGATACGTATACGTGTGTGTCGATTTTGGTGTTTCACCGGTGGTCGTCTTCAGATTATGAGGTGTACGAGTACAAGATCGCCAAGTGGATCTTTACGGGGTGCATTCTTTTCCGGTTCCTTCTTTTGGCGTACCAGATCTCGTGGGGTATTCATATCTACCGTACCAGGAACATTGCGCTAGCGTATTTGAACAACTATAGCCGGCTTTTCTATTCGTTGCGCAGCTACAACTACCAGTGTCTCTTCAATGAGATTGAAAAGGAGGGGTTATTCCAGTGGGCAAGTTTTTTCATCTACTTCCAGATAGACGATGCGCTCCAAATTCTCGTGGCGGATTTGCCTCGGCAGGTAATTAACTTCATGACGCTCCGGTACTATGCCACGGGCGGAGAATTGAACAACGACATTTTGGCCAACATCCGAGCAATTGCAGAAACAAACTTCCGGCTTTCGATCATTCTCTCGGTGCAGTTGCTTTCAATTGCCATCTTTCTCTTTTTCTTCCTTTCGTTTGTGGTGGCGATTTTGCTCTTTATTCCTATTAAGGTTAAGATGTCCAACAAAGGATACAAGTCTTTTAAGGCTTATTGCTACAAGACCGTTAACGATAAGGTGCGGTTCTTGGTGCGCAGAAACCATAAGCCTAAGAAACAGATTTTGGACGAGGGTTGGTTGAACTACTCGGATATCCAGGCCAACCCATTGTTGGGATCGTCGTCCACATTTGACATGCGGAGCGAGACGCCATACGAACATCCCAATCCTTTCTCGTCCAATCCCATGGACCGTTACGATACGCCGGTCAATCCGTTTGACAGTCCGTTTGAAAAATCTTACCGCAAACCTGACGTTTCCGGGTCCAGCATCAGTCTCTCGGACTTGAGTGCAGGGGACTCGGAAAATCCATTTGAGCGGAACTCACGCAGCAGGTTCATGAGCAATGCGGGCAACGACTCGCCCCATTCGGCGGAGTTTCCCAAATCAGTCCCAAAGCCGGGTTCCAATCTTAGCTACTCGTCCCAATATGCACCCATCGCCCCGCCCGGCCGAACACAGACCACGGATTCGTTGAACTCTCGCAGGGACATGAGCTCGCATATCTACAATGAGGACGTGAATAAGTCGTTCAGAAGGGGCCGGTTGGATGAGCATCTGTCTGATTCCAGAAGCGAGTCGTCTGCAGACTTGCTCCATCTATCCCGAAAAGAAAACTCGCTGGAGGCCTTGGATGCTGGCAGCAATGGAACAGGACTGGAGAATCACTTGAATTCCTCAGAATACCCTGCTCCATATCCTGTGCGGGGAGTATCCACATATATGAGCGATACAGCTTCCACGGAATGGGATTTCTCTGGAGAATACCGCGATAAGAATTGAAATTTCAATGATACGATAACGACGTGATGGTAAACTACGGTTAGAATAGATTAAAGGCAACTATACAAGATATTGTACACGCTAGTGTACACGATAGTGTGTAGGAGAGTAATATTCAGTTAAGTTTTTTTTCAGATTCTAGTATGGAAATATCTGGTAGGTGGTGGTGATAGAGAATGGGCTATAGAAAGTACCGGCATATAGACAGACTCTTGATATATCTGGACACATCAGTATAGAGCGGTATAAATTGTTGAGGCAATCAAGGCAATGGGAGTTTATAGTGAATTTATTATATATAGTCAATTAACGCCAACTAATAAATCGACGATTCCAACTTAAAATGTGTGTGCAGGAAGATGATTGATGGAGCAGCGAAGGCTTTGGGAGCACTCAAGATCTCTATAAAGGTCATGATGGGTAATTCAGTTCTGTAAATTGTTTATTCACTATCATATATGGTTATACAATAAAAAATACTGCTGCCATGGTGTCTAATAATAATAGAGAGTGTTTGCTACTCTATGTATCGAGCACGTGATACATGAGCTAAGGCAGACTAAAAGTTTTTGGAAATAGCACTAGTCTAAACTGCTATCTCGATTTTCTATTTTGGCTACTTCACCGGCTCTGCAGAGAATTAGTTAATATTGCTCTACAGAACACCGCTACCCATGACATAGTAGCCCATAGTAGTGCATAGTAGTTTAGAGTAATTTATAAGAGTTTGGAGTATTTACAGTAATTCATAGCAATTCACAGTATTTTACAATTGACCGATTTTTGCTAGTGTATTACAAAATCCAACAATATAAATACGAAAGTATCTATAAAAATTTTGCAAGGATTGTATAAGATTACTTCCAACACTTACAGTACCCGTAGTATTATCTCTGACTATGACGTGCACATTGGTGAAGTAAGTGCTACTCATAGTAAGTATATGGTAAGTTGAAAAGTGCACGGGTTGATTTTTCAGGTGATTTAAAACTTTTTCTTCTATGTGCATTGAAAATCTACGTAGAGAGTTGTTAGCTTAATTCTGTTGAACGGGTGCGAAAACCACCCAGACTCCAAACTGTACACCCTTGAACTACTATTTCAGCAAGCCACATAACGACTGAATTTTTGTATATTCCTCTAAAACTGTTTAATACTCCCAAAAAAAAAAACACTTTCAAAATCTCGATTTTTTCTTTATCATTTTGGGTCTTACAATTACTCGAGGCCACTCGCAAGGCTAGATGTAGGACGGTACGAGTCAATGGGATTGAACACCGATATTTCATGAAGAAACACACTCATCATTCATCTCTTATTGCCCCAAGAAAGTAAGTCTTTTCAGAAGATCCAGAGTGCCTAATTTCCATTTGGGATATGAAAGAAGAATCTGCTCTACTCTAGAAGGTATGAAAGTTTCCAATGCGTGTTATCAATGGATCCAGTCATGAACCAAGAAATGTTTCCCGAATATTCTTCTTCACAACTCTCTTCACGAGTATACTTTCCTAATACCGAAAAACAATCAATAGGCTTATTAATTTTTTTTTAAATGATTACTCACTTTGTCATTCTCTATAAATACTCATACTAATGCTTGGTGCATTTCGCACACTATTTGGTGCACTAAAAACCAGACGCATTTCAGTACCAAGAAAACTAGAGTTTGAAAATAGCATTTTACTAGAAAAAATAGTGGATTCAAAATTGATCTTAATTTGGTAGTGCTCATGAAGCTGCACTTTTTTTTTTCTTTTTATTTTGGCAGTAATCATGAATCTGTGTTGCTAGTGTAATTACGGTAATACTGGTGCAGAACAGAGGCTGTGCCGAAGCTAAAAGACTTGTCCACCATAATAACCATAATAATCATAAACTTATAAGGTTTTTTGATAAACACGAGAAAAGAACAGTCAGTGGAGCCTTTCAAATTCAAAATTTCAACCGTGAATCCCATATATTTTCGCAGAAATTACAGAATCTACTCTCATGTCGCTCTCATAAATACAGCCATAGTGTTTTTTATTGTGGTGGAGTACGAGGGAAGGGCAGTATAATACGGTGGCCATGGTCAAACCACTTGTTTGTTATCCTGGGGACTTGCGGTAGTATATAGTTGTATTGGCCGCATGACTTTGGGTTGAGAGTCTTTCCCTGGGAATTCTGAGTGTTGGATTTCAATTCAGTTTGAATTCTGAAAGTCCCAGCGACTCTTAGAGTCTCTAAGTTCATTTCTCATGTTAGAGGGACCCTGATAAATTGGTGTGAAGGCCCAAAGCGTTTCGAGTGGTTCCGGTTATGAGCCCCGTTCTCAGGGTTTCAGTCTCTTAAATCAAAACTTCCTAGTAATGTTTAAATTCATCATCGACTACTCCACTTTGAAATCTTATCATATTCCCTACTTATCTCACACAGTAATTCTAATATTATGTCTTGATACGCTATGTACAGAAGAAACCAAGGGTGTCAGCTACTTGGAGCCGTACTCCTCTTTCAACTTGGCCAACTCCGCATCGGAAATTGGAGGAATGGGGATATCGGAAAACTCGTCCTTGCTGAGCACGTTCCACGTGTACATGTAGACTCCGAGCGGGACAGCAGTGACTATAAAAAACGCACCGAAGTTTCTCCAGAAAAACGGCTTCCGCACCCGGTACAAGGCCGGCGTCATCTGGAACGTCTTGGGGTCTCTGTAACGGTTATGGCCCTTTCTAGAGGTTAGTATTAAATATAAACAGTAAATATTACCACGCAGTAGTATGGCCAGGGCGTAGGTATGACTGTATAAATATAGGATCTAGAATCACGCCACAATATCCACCTTCATATTGATATATCACGACCGGATCCCCCATGCATCATATTTTCTATTCAATGCAGTCTTTTTGAAGTACGTTCCTTGGTCTAAGGGTACTTGTCATGTAGTCTCGGGACTCAGTGCTATTCTCTGATAAGTATCCGGGATGTCTGTATAGTGTCTGGAATGTAATGTGTGGATGATGGAGTGTATCCTGTAGATGCTGGCGCTGCATAGACTTCAGAGGTGGTTCTTTAACAACAAAATAGGTGTACATACGGGGCTCCAATAACAGGCATTTTGGTGTCTAGGGAAGGACGGATCTCACGAGATATATTGAGTCGTGCGGGATTCAAACCATCATAAGTTTTAATTCAGAGTTCCAAAAAAACTCCATGAATACAAAATCAATAGAATTAAATATGAAGAATTTCTTGATATTCACGCTCAGAGAAGGCCATTTTCTACTCGACTATAGATTTCACAAGGTACGTGCTGGACTCTTTATGTATGGTGAAGCTGTGGCGAAGAGTATTTGGGTGGCGCACGACCCAATGAATAGGCTCCATTAGGTAATTAGCAAAATGTCTAATTCTGATTGGCCAGCCACTTTCATCCTCACAATTATAAGCATATTTATATTCATTGAACCCATTTATAGCACCCCTTTATACTGCTCACTCAATCTTAAAAATGCATCACAAGACAGTTGCAGGACTTCGTGAAGCCAATGAAAAATTATTTCCTAGTGCTAATCGCCTACTTGATAATATGTTATTATAAAGTTTAATTTTCAATTAATTCAAATTTTTATGATAATTATCCAGGCTGACTAACCGGGTTTATCCTAGAGATGTTTTCCTCAATGAGTAGTGCTCAACGCCTGAAGCGGTTCTAGAAATGCACCAAAAGCGCGGCCAGTCAGGGCCAGTCAGTCTAGAATCTTGGCTCTCTACCTACCTCAACTAAACACATCAAATTTTTCTGCCCCTTGAATTTTCCAGCTAGATAATAATCTTGACTTGTAATAATCTTGACTTGTAATTATAATTCAAAGTAATTGTAAGTATTGTTTATATACACATATATCTTATCATTAACCCTCAATTGACTAATAGAAATAATCATTTAATCTGATCGATTCTGGTCTAACTTGATGATTACCATATAATAATCTGTACGTATTTTATGCTGAGCCTCTAATTTTGGTACGTATAATCTAAATCGTTAGAATTAATATAGCCTAGACACTACTATTGAGACAAAAGTCTTTTATGTAAAATATTTCAGATAGAGTAATCCAGACACACTAAATTCAGCTATATGACAGCTCTTACTCCTTATATATAAATTTTACAAATGCCCCACGTTAATGCTGAAGTTCGAGTCAAACGCCCCACTTGAAACATGTATCACGTGATACCCCATACTCGCTCACGTGACCGCGCTGATAAGACCTGCGAAATTCATTTATGGAGACGCCAATGGAGAAACAACCCCTTCTTCAGCGTCCGTCGGACTCCGTGAGCTCCAATTGTATCACTGGAGCTACCCCGTCCTGTCTTTCATTCGCGTCTCTTAACCCCTTCAATTACGCAAAATTTTCCAAGCCCACCTCGCAGAAGTGGATCTCTTGGGATGAACCTTTAGATAACGAGACCTTGGACCCATTGCCATACCCCCCTAAGGTGCAATCGGTTGACTCTGCAGGAAAAAAGCTTCAGAAGCTCCGGGAACTCATGAAAACCCACGAAATTGCCGTCTACATTATTCCCAGTGAAGACGAACACCAATCGGAATATACGGCCTTGGCTGATAAAAGACGGGAGTTTATTAGTGGGTTCACAGGAAGTGCAGGGATTTGTGTGGTGACCTTGGAAGACGACAAATTAAATGGTCAGGCTGCATTGTCCACAGATGGCCGGTATTTCTTGCAGGCCGAAAAGGAGCTTGATGAAACCCACTGGCAACTCCTCAAACAAGGTGTGGCAGGGTATGTCACGTGGCGCGAGTTTGCCATAGAGGCGGCGCTTAAAAGTAAGGTGTCGCTGAGAATTGCATGTGACCCTAGACTCATTAGCTTGGGGATGGGAGAGTATTTCGAGTCGGCACTGGTGGTGCATGGGTTCAAATTTGTCCCACTTGTTACCAATCTTGTTGACCAGGTGTGGGGCTCTGCCAAGCCTGAGCGCTCAAATGATCCGGTATATGCTCTTGGGGAAGATTATAGTGGAGAAAGTAGCAATGAAAAACTCGAGAGGGTCCGGGCCCGTGTACAGGAAGCGGGCGCCACTCATCTTGTGTGTACTGCTTTGGACGAGATTGGGTGGTTGTTCAATTTGAGGGCCGATTCTGACATTCCGTTTTCCCCGTTTTTCTTTGGCTATGCCATTGTGGGGCCAGAGAACGTGGTGCTATACGCAGGTGCGGCCAAATTGAAAGAGGTGGCTCATCATTTGCAGCAAATCGCCAATTTGGAAATCAAAGAGTATACGGATTTTTACCCCGACTTGGCCAAGCTTCAAACCACTGTGGATGATCCTAACTTGAGAATTGTTTTTCCCAGCAAAGAAGCATGCAATTATGCATTGATTTCTTCAATTCCCACGTCGTTTGCCAAGCGGCAAGCTATCTACAAATCCATCGTTTCTATCATGAAACTTGTCAAAAACGACACGGAGTTGTTCAATGCAGAGGTGGCACAGTCCAAGGACTCGCTTGCCTTTATGGTGTTCACCGCATGGTTGGAGCACCAGCTTTTGGACAAGAAGAGGAAGGTGACAGAGTACGAGGCAGCTCAGAAAATCTATAAGATCCGAAGCAGACTTCCTAACTTCAAGGGTCTTTCATACGAGACTATCTCGTCTACGGGACCTAATGCGGCAATCATCCACTATGCTCCCACCAAAGAGCAAAATGCCGAGATTGATATCAAGATGCCGTACCTTTTGGACTCAGGAGCCCATTATTTAGAAGGAACCACCGATATTACCCGGACATACAAGTTCGGGCCCGAAGGTTTACGGAGCGCAGACAAGAAGCACTACACTTTGGTGTTAAAGGGACATTTGGCCGTGGCCATGGCCCGTTTTCCTGCAGGCTCCAACGCCACCGGCACGATTCTCGACTCGTATGCCAGACAGCCGCTTTGGAATGAAGGTCTAGACTTTAACCATGGCACAGGGCATGGAGTTGGAGCTTTTGGAAATGTGCATGAGGGTCCACTTTTCATTCTGACCACTGCAGGAGGAGCAAGCACTGAAAATTATTTCAAAGAAGGCGCCATTTTGACGGATGAGCCTGGTTTCTATATTGATGGCGAGTGTGGGTTCCGAGTGGAAAGTGAGCTTCAGGTGATCAAGGCCAAGGGCAAGACCAGGTCCAATGGTGAGTACTTGGCATTCAAGTACTTAACCAAGGTGCCGTTCTCCACACGACTCGTTGATGTACAGTACTTGAGTTCAGTGGAGGTAAAGTGGATTAATGAGTACCACCGGGAGATCCGCCGGGACTACGGGGCCAAATTGCTTCGCATGGGTGAGAAAAGAGCACATTCCTGGTTGATGAAGGAGACTAGGGCAATCTAATTATACTGCCGAGATTTGAAATCAATTGTTTCAAGATATAGAGCCAAGGTCCAGGATACGTGGGATGGAGATGTGGCTATAAACCAATGTCTGATTTACTAGTCGCTATTAGAGACTATTGCTGTACCAGTTCCAAAATTACATTGTCTACTGCTCTTTCAATGGTGCAGTATTTCACCACAGTCTCGTAGCTAAGACTTCACTACCACAGTTCTGTTGACTGATATGGCTCTCTTGTGAAAATACCTTTTAGTACTAATCATTAGAGCAATCCATAGGAATTTATAGAGCCTGAACTACTACATCTTCGTCGGAAGGTATCTTTGGTCAGCTCCTGAAGTTTGTTCGAGTAGCACCCACTACCTAAAGATGTAGAGCCAAAGTTATTGTGGCTTTTCATGGCCTAGCAAATTCTAGCCACATTCCTTTTATAGTCACACTTTCATTAGTCTTTCGTGATTTTCTCGTAATCCTACTACTTTACTACTCCTACTCTCTACACTAGTTATTTTTTTCTTTTAATTTCTAAGCAACTATTAGCAACTATTAGCAAGAATTTTTTTTTTCTGGTTCAATGACAGAGGTCCTTTTCATAATCAAGACCATTTACATCTATAGTAGGTTCAAGTGGAGTATTGAGAAAGCCAGTTGCTTCTTTTGATTGATAGTAGGCCTGATTATATTTTTCACAATCCCGTCCCGCTCACCAAGGTTCATTACACAACTTCACAATCCCACTTTTAAGGGTTCATTACCGTTCTCACAATCCAGAGGCTTGCATGGGGCTCATTACCGAATAGGCTCAGACCACCACCAATCACAAGAACTTCTCTGCCTTTGCTCAATCTCTCACTTTCACCTGCTATTTCAGTTAGTAGTTATAATTATCCCATCACCTCTGCCATTGTCCCAGTCTTTTTTCTTTTCTATTTTTTTTTCTCTCTTTTTTTTTTCTTTTTCTTTCACAATGAAATCAGTCAGGTAGTCAGTCTTCCTTCATTCATTGCATTCATTTAGTCAGTCAGTCATCATTGTCAGTCTCAATAGTCATTGAGTAAGTCATAGTCATAGTCGTCTCTTTGTCTTCTCACTCCATGAGATTTGTAA
>NKZY01000747.1:0-38735 GCA_002374555.1 Metschnikowia mauinuiana | reverse complement strand
TGCGGGTGAGGATCCATTGGTGTACGGGTGTGGTGCGTGACTTATCTGAACATGGTTCAAAGTGAGCGGTGTCGGTATCAAATTTAGTACTACGGCTGATGAATCTCCTGGAGAAGCTGTTAAATTCACGGAAAAGTCGCATTTGAAGTGTAGATCTCTCGAGCAACTTGAGTTGTTTGGTGTTCTAAATGGACACCCTCGTGATAGTCTCAATACCGGTATCGTGATTTCTGGTAGGTGTCCTGCAAATAGCGACAGTACCGGTATCGCGATTTCTGGTATATGTCCTGCATATAGTGTTAGTACCGGTATCGTGATTTCTGGTATGTGTCTTGCATATAGTGACAGTACTGGTATCGTGATTTCTGTTAGTTGTCCTGCAAATAGCGACAGCACCGGTATCGTGATTTCTGCTGGGTGTCCTGCAAATAGTGACAGTACTGGAATCGTATTTTCTGGTAGGTGTCTTGCATATAGTATCAATACTGATCGTGGTATCTGTTGAACTTTAACCCTTGGTTAGTTCATAAGCTGGAACTATTACGATATTGGTTTCTAACACTCACGTCAGCGTGGCACTTAGTTGCCACGTCAGTTATATGTATTCTGGTCTGTCTGTAAACTAATACTAGGAGATGGCTATTTCCCCTCCTTAACTGAGCTGACTCGTTACCCGTAAAACCCTATGAGCGGGACCTCCTTCTTATATAGTCGCGCCGTGGCCCGTCGGGGCCACGCCACACATAATCCTCAGTTAATAGCATAGCAGCACAGAACATTGGGCAACAGGACAAATGATATCATGAAAGCAGGCGTTCAGGTCCAGGATCTTCATGATCTTCTCTGGTGACTTTGAAGAAATAAAACTGCTCCTAAAAGCACCCAACACCTTTCTTTAAACTTTGCAATTGCTTCCTTTGCTTTTTTATGATAGAATATTCACGGACTGCACACAACATCACATCTTCAACCCCAAACTTTATCTTCTCCGCCCCAATCTTAAACTTTGACAAGTCTTTACCAGCCAATCTGTGGCTTACAGGTTTCCCTAAACAGTGTTTGTAATTGACCAATTTCAACTTAAAACACCACGTTTCTGTTCATTTGAATCACATGTCCCTCCTTCACATTTCCTCCAGTCACGTGTCTTGAACGACTAGCCAAAAACCAATACCCAATGTTGGACAAAATCTATTTGGACAAAATCTGTTTGGACAGAAGCCAATAATAAGCATAGCTTAATATTGGCTTTGCTATCTGAACGTTGACTTGAAGAGGTCATCTAAAATTTCAGATATCAAAATTTGGATATTTGGATACCCATATCCAGCCTGACGTCTCATTTTCCAATACAACAATCACGTGGACACCTATTTTTCAATACCGCAATCAGTGGTCACCTGGAGACTTGGAGACTTGGAGGTTGAGGCTTAGTATGGGCAGTCGTGCCTTGCACAAAAAGTGACTAGTGCAAAACCCAAATCGACTTTTCGCGGCGCGTTTCGCGTTGTTTGTTTGGACTCAACCAAAGCCGCGTCTACCGTGTCTCTGCGTGACTTCTGCTTCACAGAATATCCTCTTCCACTTCTCTTGATACTTCAGCAACTCCTTTAACAAAATCTTCAAAACAAAGAAACTTTCAAAAAAAAATCTGTTAAGCAACAATCAGCAGCAGCCGAAATGTTTGAGCCCCAATTTCCGCCTTCGTCGCCGCTTCTTGCTGCACCAGAACATAATGACCCGTTTGCATCTCCTCTCCGCAACAAGAACAACACTTTCCAGAAACCCTTCGTTTTCGAAGATTCTAGGGGCAGGGAAAACTACCCCACGCCAAACCCTTCCTCGACTTTAGGTCGTTCTTCCTCGCCCCAAAGACACGAAGACGATTTGGACAATGCTCCACATGAAACACGAGTCTCTGTTCAGGACCTTTCACAGGTTGAGATCCCAAAAAACATCCAGGATAATAAATCCGATGGAGTGTCTATTAATAAAGACTTTAATATCGTCAACCCACATTCGCTGGTGTTGCGTGTGCCTTTGAACAAGTCCCCATTGACTATTGGCCGCAGCTCTCGGTCCTGTGACATTCACATCAACAGAAAAGGAAAAGTGGACAAGAGCGTCTCCCGAATCCACCTTAAAATCACACACTCCCTGGATTCCATGGCCTTGTCATGTATTGGCTATAACGGATTTGGAATCATTATTCCTCGGGTGTGTCACGTGAACAAGGACCCCGAGAGCTCCGACTCTTGTCCCATTTACCTGCTTCGGGAAACAGGAAAGCCTCTTGTGGCCAACAACGTGTCCAAAACCATCCACTTGGACTATCAGCACACGGAATTCTATGTTTCTCGGGGAGAAACGGTCAAAATGCCCAGGTTTCCCAACGTCTTGGTCCAGATCGGATCTTCGGTCATATTGGTCAACCCAGATGATTGTGACGAAGAATTGACCGATGATGAAATTTCTCAGGATATGACCACTGAAGTTGAAAATAAACCAAAGGAAAGTGAAGTTGAAATGAAAGAAAGTCAAGTCGAGAAGAGAGAGAGTGAAGTTGAGAACCAAAAAATTGAAATCGAGACTCCCTTGGCCATGACTTCTTCCACGCCAAAAACTCCTCTGAAGTTCCGCCACACCATGGAAAAACCTTCTATTTTTGAAAGCACCCCATCTAAATTCTCCAGAAAGCCTTTGGGCGAAAAGTCATTCAACTTGCCTGAAAAACAGGGAAAGAAGAAGACCCAAAAAGAGCGTATGGACAAAGAGGGTTCGGTAGAGGTCCAATCTGCTCCCCCCGTTACCATTGAAAGAAGAGCCCACAGCGAAGAACCACAGCTTAAAAAAGCCAGAAAAGAAAAGGCCATCCACGATGCCAATGGTAAGTTGATCATCGACCACGAGAGCATCACCGGGCTCCAGAACAAGCTCGAAATCGAGAACATCCTCATCAATCACCTCGCCTTTTCCCGGCTTTCGTCCACCCCGGCTTCGGTCTTGAATACCATTCTGGTGGTGGTCACGGAAATCTCGCTTCCACAACTCAGAGCCATTCTCCACAACATCCCATGCATTGGTGTCATTTATCGACTGGGAAAAGACGCCGCTGGTAAACCCTTAGAGGAGGAGTACTACTACATGCCAGAACACGACCAGGACCCGGAGAGAAACCAGCTTGTATCGCTGATCAAGGGCCATGGCGGTTTGCGGGCATGCAGGAGAACCCATAAGCAGTACTATTGGAAAAAGCCTGCTCCCATCAAGAAGTGATTCTTGAACCTTTGCATATTTCAGATCACTGTACCAACTAGACCAATATATTGTATTGTATTTCCGTTCCTTTTTCCTCGTCTTCTTCGTACCTTTTAGTACCTTCCATAACATTTCAAAACTTTCAGGCATTTTAGGTGTTCCAAGTTCCTCTTCAGAAATGTTACAGGCTCTAACCTTTATCTTTAAGCCTTTGCTTTCCTCTTCTTGTGAACTTTGGAGTCGGGCTCGATTTTCACAACCGTGGTTTCAAGCAGTCTCTTACTCACATTGATCACCCCATCCAAAGAAACCTCCTGTACATCATGCTCATGCTTCACCACCACTCCGTCTACCTGATTCACTCCATTGTCGAGATCGGAGAGATCCGCTGCAAACATAACCAGTTGGGCCCATCCTGCATACGGGCCAAACAAGTCTTGGAGGTGTTTCCTGACCTGGTGGTACGCCTTGGGTGTTTTGGGTCCTTTGAACTTGTAGTCACGTGTAGCTATCTGCATCACATGTGTATCCACAGGCACCACATCGTGCTTATCCAAAGCCATGAGACATATGCAGTCAGCCACCTTGGGCCCCACTCCTTTAAGCTGGAGAAGATACGCGTGAGTTTCTTCGTAGCTCATTGTGCGGAGCTTGTGCAACGTTTCAAGCGTAATTTCTGGTGCTTCCTCGTCCACGAACATCGCCGCAGTTTGCTGAATGTATTTGGCCCTGTATCCAAACCCAAGGTCCCGGAGTTTCGCCTCAACTTCAAAAGCGGCAAGTTTCTGGGGCCGTGGAAAGGAGAAATGCTTGGTTCCCTCGAATTCCCCAATGTAATCGCCGAATTCCGTGCACAAGGCATCGCACATCTTAGAGATGCGCTTCACGTTATTATTTGAAGAGCATATAAACAGCACTACCGTTTCCCATGGGTCCTGACGCAACATCCTGATACCAGGGAAAAGGGTGAAAGACGTGACTTTTCCACTAGGGCTGTGTTTCTTCTCGATGCTGGCCCAAAACTCGTATAACGACTCCACATCAACGGCAAGATTGAAGTAGTCCGTAATAAACTCGAGGGGGTCCGGATTAGTGCCCACAGCTGGGATATTTGCATAATGAAGCTGCTCCTTGTCCTGTTTGAGAAGGATGATTTGGTCGGGAGCAGAGAAACTCCACACATTATTGATATTTTTCCATCGGAATGTCTGGCCACACCTGAGCACTCTGGCGAGCGAAAGCTGGCGGGAGGTGACGGGAATCAGTTTCCATACGAAATCCACAGTCATTAGAATCAAGTTTTGGTCTTTTTATTTCGGGATTCTTGCTATTCCAAGGCGTGCGTTGGATGCAATCTAAAGATGGAGATAGACGTGCAGGCCAGCCAAGACGCGCGATGGGTTTCCAAATGCGGTTAATGATCTGCATCAATTGGCCTTATCATTGAACAGGCATAAATAACCAAAGGAGCAACAACAACAACAACAACAACAACAACAACAACAACAACAAGAAAAGACTCACAATTCAATCCGGGAGATCCGGTCTGCAAACCCAGAAATATAGATCGACCAATGAGGTAGTCAAGGCGAAACAATGCTGATGTATTTCGTTTCATATGCTGTGGTCGCGTAAAATTCGTCTCCTAAGTCTTGTTCGTACTAGCAAACAGTGCTGGTACTCTCACTATATGTCATCTTCCAGCTGTCAACAAATGTAAATAACCTTAAAAAGCGATTCTCTTTTTTTTTTTTTCGTTTCATCTTTTTCATTTCTCATCCTTTGACTGCTTCAAGTTATCGAAGTTAAGACGTTGGAGCCAGATGAGCCCTTTCCTCGTTTCCAAGACTTATCATAAGCCTTGAAGCTGTAGTATTTTACTGTAGGTCTCACATCCAAACTTTCACAATCATCTCCTCCACCTATGGAAATAAATTTAGCTTTGCCCACCATCTCCAAAAAAAGATCCTGAAACGAACAAAGAGCCTCCATCGAGTAGCCATTTGGAAAATACCCCTTAAATAAAATCCACTACCTATAAGCACAGACTCATCTGAGTAGATGATCAATTTCGAGAAGAGTCATCATAGAAACAAATTTAGAAACACAGAATGAAATCAAGTAGAGAGATTAATCGAAAAGAAAACCGTACATCTCCAAAAGAAAACCTTACATCTTCAAAACAAAAATTGAACTCAACTCAAAAACAATTGTTTATTGCTTTCCACATCTTTAGTGTTTGGTATTGTCACTTGGTGTAATGTGGGAAAAGTGGTTGCAAATCGCACGGGGGTAAGGGGGAGGCTTTATAGTTTTCAGGAGCGGGGAAAAAGTGTCACAAAGGCAAAAACACAAACTATATAAATTACACGCATTCCACAAAAACACGCAGCTTTAAAACCCTTTTTTTAAACCTTTTTCTCCTATCTAATGGCTGCAATGCATACTCACAAACCACTGCGAAATACCGAAACATCGCTGAGGCCTCTCGCGCGTCATGCTACGTGCACTACCGTCGAATCCCACAATTAAAGGCACGTGAACAAAGGCCCCAAGATCAAAGACCAAGACCAAAACATCCCAGAATCATAATATTCCAAGACAATTCTTCCCTAAAGTATCAAGCTATTGAATACTGGATAGTCAGATTTGGCATAACGGAACCCCATGGAACAGTGTCCGATCTGCTTCAAGAGCTTCCCCCTCCAATTCCTAGAACGCCATGTCAATACGTGTTTAGATACACACGAAGCGCTGCCGGAGCCGAAAGCAGGAGAAGATGACGTGGTGGAGCTTGAAGAGCTGCCGAGAGCTACATCCACTCAGCATGCAGTCCCAAACACCCAATTGAGCCCAAATGCCGAAGGAAGGCGAAGTGAAGCCCCAAGAGAACCGGGAAATGTGTTTGCAGCTCTAGGGCTTAAAAGCAGCCAGAAATCACAGGACAAAACGAAAAAGGCCAGTGCCACTTTGACTAATATCTTGATAGCTGAAAAAAGGCTCAAGAGGAAGCAAGAGGATCTTGAAAACCGGATCAAGCGGCGCACTTTGGGCCAGTCAGAAACCCAAACTACTGAGGAACCCCCAACGGTTGACTCAAGAAATGACCAAAATAACGAGACAGATCCAAATGGAAGCATTGACTCAAATAGCGTTGATCCTAATGGCATGGACCCGAACGAAATTGACCTGAACGGCAAAAATAAACCCAATGGACATCGGGAACAGCCAGCTCTCGTATCTGCTCTGAGAAGTACAGGAAGCGAAGCGGCTCAATACTTGCAGTTAAAAAGAGAATCGGAACTTCCTCTCGCGCAAAGGCTTCGACCTCAGTCTTTAGCAGACTACTTTGGACAAGAAAAACTTATGGGCCCAAACGGGGTGTTGAGAAACCTAATTCAGTCACCCAATATCCCATCTTTCATTCTTTGGGGTGTTCCAGGAGTCGGAAAAACGTCCTTGGCTCGGATCGTGGCTAAAACTTCCGACCACAAGTTCCTAGAACTTTCGGGCGCAGACAGCAACGCCAAAAAACTCAAGGAGGCCTTTGCGCAGGCCCAAAACGAAAAGTCCTTGACGGGGCGCAGGACTATTTTGTTTCTTGACGAAATCCATCGGTTCAACAAGTCTACCCAGGACTTGCTTCTTCCCGTGATCGAAAAGGGCACCGTGGTGGTGATCGGGGCCACCACAGAAAACCCATCGTTTACCCTCAACAATGCCCTTCTCTCACGGATGCACACGTTTGTCATGGATCCGTTATCGGAAGAGGCACTAGTGAAAATCCTCAACCGAGGCCTTCTCTTGCTCAACAAAACAAGAAAGTTTGTTCATAATTTGCACCTTATAGCATTGGACAGAAGTGCAATTGACCACATTTCCAAGCTAAGCTCGGGTGATTCTCGGGTGGCACTCAACATTCTCGAGTCCATAAACGCTTATTTATCTGGGCTCCAGGTGAAGCAATTTGAGGTGGCCGAAAAAGACAAGGAGCGCATCTCTATACCTCAGGGAAAGGTTGGCGTCATCCGTGTATCCCAAAATGACCTACAGCCATTGCTCAGCTCCCGAAACTTCCACCAAAAGTACGACCGCCAGGGCGAAAACCACTACGACACTATTAGCGCGTTCCACAAAGCCGTACGGGGCTCCAATATCGATGCAGCCATTTTTTACTTGGTGCGTATGCTAAAAGGCGGAGAAGACCCGTTATTCATAGCTCGGAGAATGATCATTATTGCCAGCGAGGACATTGGGCTCCGGGACTCGTCGTGTTTGCCATTTGCAATAGCGGCCATGGAAGCCGTCCAGTTTGTGGGAATGCCCGAAGGGGAGATCGTGCTTGCACACTGTGCGGCCAAATTGGCACGAGCTCCGAAATCGACCAAGTCTTATAGAGCCCTTCGAAAAGCACAAAGTCTTATGTCGGAAAACCCCGAAGCCATGGCCGCTCCCATTCCTCTCCACTTGAGAAATGCTCCCACCGCATTGACGAAGGACCTCGGATATGGACACTCCTACAAATATAATCCTAATTACAAGCATGGAATCGTGAAACAAAACTTTATGCCTGCAGGACTCGAGGATGTGACGTTGGTGGAGGATACCCATTTGGGAACGCAGATTGACTCTGATGTTGATTCGAAGAATTACGATCAGGCAGATAATGACGAGCAGAGGTACAATGCTTACAAACGCTGGAAAAAGACCGAAAGGGCCGATACAGCAGCAAAGCCCAAACTCCCCAAAAAAACGTCTCTGATGCCGATTTTATCCTCCGATGGAGAAAGAACAATGAGCTACGATGAAAACTTGAGCAGAGACGATCAGCCGGAGTTTTTCGATGGTACCGAAACTGATATCCATGGTGTGCCGGATTACGAAATATAAATGGTGAAATTTTGGGGTTTTTGGTCATCTAGTGTTTTTCTTCTAAGTCATTGAATGGGTATTGGTACTGCTTCTGAGCTTCCGGGGCCATTCGTGAAGGCCAGCTGATGGCCGGTTGTCTTTCTTTCCAAAAGACAACGACTAGACCTGCACAGAGGTACAAGAGCCACAAGCCAAAGAAAGCAGCGGAGATATAACACTCCACTAAGACAGACTTTTTGGAGGCCGCAAGAACCTTTTGAAAGACTCCCACCATTTCATTGATGGTGTCCACTTCCGAAGGCGAAGAGGAGAGCAAATCCATGAGGTGTTCGTTTTCATGGATCTGTGGGGGATCTATATGGGTGTTGTTCTGGATCCAAACTATACCTTTCTTTATGGAATCGATCTTCCTGCCCACTGTGCAGTACACAATGGTTTCAAAGGGTTCGGCAAGGAAGGTTGTGCCAAAAACAGAGAAGATGGTGTCGTTGAGAGAAGTTTGAAATGTGCTTATGGCATCGACTAGTTCTTCCGAGTGGGTGTGCACTCCGCCTAGGAGTTTAGTGTTGATGACCAGGGTCAGGTTATCAACTGCGTCTTGTAAGGAGTTGAGGAAATGCAGGTTGGAAGTGGAGTTGGAAGTGGTATTGGAAGCGGAGTTGGAAGTGGAGTTGGAATAGGTTGAATTGGTGAAGTTGAGGTTGAAATAGGTGGAATCAACAACATAGGTGGAATTGGGAAAATTGGAACTGGAATAAGTGGAGTTCAAATTGGTGGAATTGAAATAGTTGGTGGGACTGGGACTAGTGGAATTGCTGGATATGGAACCGGTGGAACTGAGATTCCTGGCGATGGTGGAGAGTTGGGATTGCATGCCGCAGATAAGACCATACTGCACAAGTGCAGTGATGACTCCGATCAAAGCCACGCTAAGAACACTCATAAGATTGGACGTGGTCATGAAGGAAATCAACCAGAGACTGCGTGGCTTAAAGTTCCGGACCAAGTACCGCATGACGCCATACTCATGAGTCAGGAGCGCATTTCCAATATCCACCGGTGACTCTCTGAAACTGAGCTCTTTTAATAATTTGCTCCAGCTTTTACTTTTGAAATATGAAAGGACGCAGGAGACAAGAACCACAAGAAGAGTCAAGGTGCCTAGGCCAATAGTGGCATAAGTGATGGACTTTTGGAAGTCCGCGAGTGCTCGAGAAATAAGAGTGTCGAAATGCGAACACGAGGAATATGAGGATTTCTTCGTGGCCAATTCTGGAAGCGTGAAGTTGGACGGCACAGAGAAGCTTTGTTCCAACTTGTTGGAGAATTTTGTCAATGGCAAGGTCAAAATATCGGTGACATTGGATAAGACCACGGAGAAGTCGGGGATATCATCGGCCAACGCCTCGATTTTTGTCGTGTAATTGGTCAGAATGTGGATATCGTTGAGGTCTGAAATGGTGAGGTTGAGTTTGTTGAGTGCACTCGAGGCATGGCTGGAATTGGATGAAAAAAGGCTTTTGATGGCATTCACTCCGTCAAGTATGGTATTGATGACCGACGATACCGACGAAAGTGCCTCCTGGAATTTGTCAATAAAACCATTGACTACAGTCTCAACGGCATGCGTGATCTCCTTCAAAATATCGGCGATCAAGTCCAAAATTCCCCTGATGGTTGCAGTCAACAAGCACGTGAATGTGCCAAGGTAAATGTCGATGAAAAAGGCAATGAGGCCTTTGATGATGACCACCACGGCCAAAAGCAGAAGGCGGGCCGCATTCCACATTTGGTCGCAGAATCCGCTCACCAAAAGCTCGACCGCTTGGGCAGTTTTGGCAGGCACGTTTTCCACCACGGTCCGGGCCTTTTGCACCTCCTGGCACAAGACCATGGTTGTAGCCCGGTGGGTTCCCAAGGTCGTGGCTAGCGAGTGCATGGAGAGATATAAGCGGACGGTACCAAGCATCAAGAAAAGAACATATTGGTTGACGATGCTCTGCGAGAAGATTTCCCATTTGCTAAGGTACTGTCTCATGAAACAAGAGGAATGAAGAGGAATGAAGAGGAATGAAGAGGAAGGAAGAGGAAGAAAGAGAGTCAGAAGAAAGTTTCTACGAAGATGCAAGTTTGACTTGTTTCAGATGATTTAATAATTTGTTTCAGAATCCATGTGTTTGTTAATGTGGTACCTTGCAATTGTGCAGTACTAGCGAGGAACCGTTTCAAGATTTGAGATGCGTGCGATTGACCTAATGCGTTACGAGCAGTGTTTCAGAATTTAGCCGCATGGTTTCATATGCACAAAACATGAAACATCATGACGAGAATAGACAGTCACGAAAAAGACAGTAAAATTTGGAATGGACGCGAAGTCGATTATCAAAAAAATGGCCATGATGAAAATAACAATGAGTGAAAATGTGAGGTCGATGTCTTGGACGCGGTCATGTGACTACTTGAGGAAACTAAAGACTAAAGCGTGAGTCATCAGTATCTGCAGGAAATAGAAAGATTGCAAAAAAAAATTGACATTATTGAGATGATTTCCAAGAAACAGATTGATTTATTTGGTTGACTTTCGTAATGAGGAAATTGGTTGGGAGTGGGATGGGGAAAGATTACGAAAAGAATCATAGATACCTGCACACAGGAGCGCGAATGGCAAACATCAACGATAAACGGAGACAAACTTTTAACCACACCCCACAATGTCTGAACAACCCAAGGAAGAAAAGTCCGACACCCACATAAACCTCAAGGTCAGTGACGGAACCGCGGAGATCTTCTTTAAAATCAAAAAAACCACCCCCATGAAGCGTTTGATGGAGGCGTTCTGCAAGAGACAAGGTAAGTCCATGGAATCGTTGAGATTCTTGATTGACGGAGCACGTGTTTCGCCCGACAATACGCCCGAGGATTTGGACTTGGAGGACGGAGACGTCATCGAGGCCCATAGAGAACAAGTCGGAGGATGTTGAGAGGCTCACCCAAGTCTTGGGGTCAAACAAGAGCCATGTGGCTTCGGGCCCAGAGCCGTCTATACATGAGTAATAAAGGTCGACCGATAGATGAGTAAGTATATGTAGGATTCTGTACAGATTATTGTGATCAAGTTGCCTAGTTTCAGTGGATGTTTTGTGATTGTTATGGTGATGTCTAGAGTTAACATGTAGTGGAATGGGTGATTGTTGTTTGGGATATGGGCATATGCAGGAAAACACATTCAAGTCGAGATCGGCCCCATCAACACCACACACTACTCTACACACCACTCTACACATCTTGATGCATAAGAACACTAATACAATCTGCACATAGAAACCAAGTGATCTGATAGATTTCGATGGAGTAGTGTGCAGGATAGTGAGTGGTACACCGGGCATTCCCATGGTAACCATGGTGATTTATTGATTTGGTGTTTAGTGATTTATTGATTTAGTGATTCATGATTTATTGTTTTATAGTAATTATGGCCATTATTGATTTCTTGCTCAATGGTTATTCACGTTAATTCTTTAGTAAATTTATGGTACTCATTTAATGATTCTATGGTAATTTATGATGGTGTGGTGCGGAGTTATGGGGTGAGAAAGAGAAACACAAACAAAAAAGTGTTGATGTCTCAAACCAGCAAAAGGTCTTCATTCTTGAGGTGCGCGGACTTCCAGTGTAAGGCCGTGCGGCGTGGGAAAGTGCGGGAAAAACAACCCGCACTCAAACACCAAGGAACCGAATCAAGGAACCAAATCAACGAAGGACAAAATGAGGGAAAGAGACTCAAACAATGGAAACAGAAGATGAAAACAGAAGATTAAACCAACCAAGGAAACCTAACCAACCAGATCAAGAAAAGACCAAAACAAGGAGAGACCAAAACAAGAAAAGGTCAAGGAAACAGGGGACCAATCAATAGACTTGCTACTGCTTATACTGGGAATATTAGGACAAGGACAAAGACTGGGGATTTTAGAACTGGGTATATTAGAACTGGGATAGGAATTGGAATACAAGGAGTAATCAATAATGTGAGATATTATAAAAACAAGTATATATGTTTATAGTAAAGAATATAAATATATGTATATAGTAAAAAATGAATGTATATAGTAAAGAATATGTATTTAGTAAAGAATATATATGGGAGTATTAAGATATATGGGCCCACGTTAAGGGCCGGTATGATAAGTATATATGTATATAGAATTATTCTATAGATATAACAATATTTGTATGATTAGAGATATAAAGAAGTATAAATCGAATCCTATGATAAATATAAATTAATATATGTTATATCAAAAAGCATATAAGAGATGGACCAGGACTGGGTATTGGACTAGGACCTGCTGATTCACCTGGAACTGGATAAGGTGCTCATAACCATAGGCAATACCATCGGAGACTTTTACTCCACTTTACACTAGACTATGGAGAAAGACGCTATGACGTTTTATCGCTTTGTCGTTTTGGATGATGGGAAAGAAGGTCTTTAATCTCTGTTTGTTTAGTTAAACTACGACTCTATGTTTTTCTGTTAACTGTCTATGTTAGTCTTTTTATTATTAATTGATATTTTTCTGTTAATTTCTTTTTTTCTGTTAATGTCTTTTTTTCTGTTAATCTCTATTGGTCTATGTTTGAGTTCACGGTGAATACGCTATCAGTTTAGGTCCACTTACCACGAGTATTTTGGACTCTGTGATAAGCTATTTGCATTTGGCCCTTATATGCCCCGGAACGAATTGATTCTTGATCACACTGGGAGGGAATGCTTATCGAGTTCTCTTCGTGCTGGTGCCTCGAACTCAATGCTCAAGTGATTGTTATCGAAATGAAAAACGCTTAGTTACAATGTGGAAATTTAATTCGTGCATTCCGACGTCAACTCCGAGAAACTCGTGACAACTCTGTATTCAAATGAGCGTGGATTTATGCCTCACTTCAATGATTTGTCGGGTGCTTCAGTGAGACATTCTGGCGAAGTAGTATTTGATTCGAAAGACGAATACTCTAGTCCAGGCCTTGACCATGATAAGTATGAAACAAATTCCCATAATATGCCTATATCCATAATAATCCTATACTATCTTATGACTATGATATTACTAGATATTTTTATAATACCCCTACAATATCCATATAATCTTCCTGTATTCATAATATCAATCCATCGGTGACTATGACAAAGACTTGCGTCGTATAAACTTGCTGCCTAAGTTATGATGTAACTCCGGCATGAGTGAGTGTAATTCTAGGAAGTGATTGGTGTGGATTTGCCGTCACTCCATCAGCAAGAAAACCAAAGTAATCAAGATTTAGGATTAGATTTCTTAAACTATCAATTCTAGCGAGTGAAGAGAGAAGAGAAGAAGAGATTCAGTGGATTAAGGGAATGGAATAGGAATAGGAAGGAGGATGGTAGGAAGAGTGGTGGATCTTACATTTAATATTTACCATTGATTATTGGTTTACGTATGGCTCAATGGCATCTTCAAGATTATATTATGGATATAGGAACGAGGAAGAGTGAACAAGAAAGACATGTAAAGTGGAGTCTGGAAACACTTTTATAAAAAGTAATTATTATAGTGGCATAGTGTGGGGAGTATAGAGAGTAGAGTTGTGGATATGGCTGGTGAGGTAGAGTGACTTGACTTAATGGAATACATTGAGGTAATATCATGAGAGAGTATTTTGAACAACATCAGCTTTATATTTACATGGTATGAGTATCACCAATTCTCCTTCTAATGTATACCCACTACCCTACTCTAATACTTTCTCTACTACCTCTTCTATTACTTTTTCTATTCTTCTCCAGTAGTGCTAGATGTTCACGGTAAAATTCGTAGTGCAAGAAACTATGAAAATTAGCACCCTCTACTCTTCTCTTATCTTTTTTTTCCAGTTATGTTTTGTTAAAAGAAGTGTGCCCAATGGAGAATGTCAGTTGATTCTTTGAGAGTAGTGTACTGTGTGTACGACAATTATAGGAATGGTGGGCTGAAGAGATTTCGCAGTGGAAACAAGAATAGGCTAATACTGACTATACGCTATACTACAGTCTGACTTTTAGCTTTTAATATCAATATAATAGTCTCAATAATCAAAGTATCTTCTTGAGAACTATTAAAATTCAACTAATATCATTCAATTTAATTAATATACTACTTAATTCAGTTTCTGATAATGTATTATTAAAGTTTAAAAGATCTTTATCAAAAAGATAATTTTAAAAAGTTAACTGAACAATCAGTAACATAACTACGGTCCATACTCAAGTGTACTATTTCTATCTTAGGAATATGTAGTGGTAGTAGTAGAGTTTCTGCGGATGAAGAGTCAAGGGTATAATGTCTATTTACATTGTTCAACACTGAGTCTAGTTCACAGTAGTAGCCACTGTTTTCTGTCCTCGTATTCTGTATTCGTCTTCGTCTTCTGTATTATATTAGTATGATAATACAGTGAAGTAGAGCTGGTTATGTTCTACTATTGTGCTTGGTCTTTCTGTATTCCCATATATATTTTAGTAGAGAGGCAGAGAAAAGGGGGGTAGAATCTATGCATACTGGATAACAGATACTGGTTATTTTTTAGAGTCAGATTACAAAAGACAAAAGACGAAAGAGAGAAATGAGACAGAAGTAGAAACATGGAGATATATAGTAGATTGTGAGAATATTGGGGAAGAAGAGTATCATAGAATTGGAATATGGGAGAGTCTCCATCCACTAATTCTTCATTTTTATAATCATTCACTCTTCTATTTTTTTCGGTTTCTTAAACTTACTTTTCCACTTCTGCCTTTTCTTTAATTCCTTCTCTACTTCTTCCACTTTTTCCTTAATCCTTCTCTACTAATCCAGCCCTTCTAGTCCCTCATTTTATTCTGTTCACTACTAATCTATTCATGAATTATTTGCACTAATAGCGAGTAAAAAATTACCCTGGATTACTACATTAAGTATTTCCTAATAGTGTAAAGTAGGTCTAGTACTGGGTAAATTCTGGAATGGGTGTAAATACGGGTTGAGGTGAAATATACTATATCGACTACACTGACTAGCCTGCCAACTCAGGAAATATACCATTGATTGCATGTGCATTATTGTTCGATCAATCCAGTCAGTGTCCCTTATAAAAATGCCTCTTAGGTAGATTCCTGCATTATACGCTATATTCCGGTATATAAACGAAATACTTGCATATACCGTCCACTACTCTTTCTTAAGTCTACATATTCATGTTTCTATATTGTATGCTCGTAAATCCAACAATTAATTTGGTGGATCCCAGATGGTAATTACCTATTTGGGTTGCCGGAATATGCTACCTGTAGCAGAACATATTCATCACTCAGGGATCTGCATACACTGAGATTCGGCAGCTTTAGGCTTGGAGCGTCCGTGACCTTCCGAGGTAATTTTTGACGCCAAGAGGTATTGGAGCAGGTCCTTTTTTGAAGTGCATGCAGCTAAATCAAAAGTTTTTTTTTTCGGCTGAAGGCCAAGAAATAGCCGACCAAGCGAATAATCCCCAAAATAAAAATGGAGGGTCAAGAAAGCGATCATGTGATACATCAAAGCGGGGTCGTGTCAGAACCCAAAAGGTGAGTCAAGCTCGGAAGAATGGAGACAATCATGCTCCGGGCATATATGCATGCCGCGCTGATAAGCCGAGTATAAATAGTAGCCCACCCCACCAAATAATTCCTCCCCCGGTACTACTTAATTGAACAACAAGTCGTTGATAATATTTAGCAACTATCGATTACTTCAACGGACATTTGCAACAATCAACCACCATTGATTGACTACCACTAACTGACCACTCAACTCCAATCAACTGACAACTCCAATCAACTGACAACTCCAATCAACTGACAACTCCAATCAACTGACTAAATGTGCAAAACAGCTATTTGCGGGATTTGCCACCACAAGTCGTGGACCGGGTGTGGCAGCCACATCGGTAGCGTGATGGACACCACCGATAAGGCCGAGTGGTGTAACTGTGAGCCTTCGGATGACGACACAGACCCTAAGTATCCTCCCAGAGCAGGTACTGGGTTCGCCAAGTCGAAGTGAGGCACCAGAGAAAAAATGACCGATTGGGGGTGACGAATTATGAATTATGGGGTAAGAATATCGATATACGATCGATATATTATGGGATGATATATTATGGGATGGATATATTCTGGATATGGATTTTGGCAGGAAGTAAGATTTTAATTGAAGAATGCAATTACCGTGTGTAAGAATGGTGCAAATTAAAGTATTGAGGTGCTTCTGAATGAAAACATATTTGAGGGAATGCGAAGTATAGACTGCCACTCGAAGCACTACACTACCATACTACTATACCATAATACGACTATTCCACACTACTATGTTACCATAGTATTATAATGTGCAGGATCAGAACGAAACATTCGTTTGGTGGATCCTGATAGTGGTCCTCTAATTGTCTAACAAGAATGAATCGGGTGTAAAATATGAGTATGAAATTAGTCCCTGTTGGCTGGGTGATTGATGAAATAGAACTATATTATGCACTAATACAGATTCCGTGGCCAGACCATTTTAGTGAAGCAGCAGCTGGACAAATGGAAGATCAGAGGGCCAAAACAGGATTTCAGAAGCAATCCGACACCGACGCACGTGACCCTTTCATAATCTGTCCAGCCTAGTAGTCCCTACCCATAGCCTATAGATTTAGCTCAGCTATTTCTATAGGTAAAATATAAGATCTAGAATAATATTATGAGGTGTTAAATAAT
Organism: Metschnikowia mauinuiana; assembly: GCA_002374555.1. Classification (NCBI taxonomy): domain Eukaryota; kingdom Fungi; phylum Ascomycota; class Pichiomycetes; order Serinales; family Metschnikowiaceae; genus Metschnikowia; species Metschnikowia mauinuiana. The sequence continues at coordinate 21,817 of NKZY01000747.1, read as the reverse complement.
CCATAGATAATATTATCATTCTAATATCGGGAACTAGTCTTAAGTGCAGGACCATGCCATAAGTTTAGTATAAAAGTGAAGTAAATATAGTACTAAGGTAAAAATTATGGGACTGGTTTAAAGTAAAAAATGCAGCAATAAGAGGATAAATTACAAGGAGACTCCAGAAAAATTTTATATTGGACGAGATGGTGAGTCGGAAAGAGGTAACAGAAATCCGAGTTTACTGAGTGTGAGTCTTAATGTCATTGTCTGGGTGCAGGCCGTTCGTAGTCCAGTAGTAAGATTTGGGGAATCATAAAAATGTCGACTATTAAATAAGAATTACCTGATTTGGTAATATATGTCTACCTTTTTTTGTTCTGGAAAAGCATCAACAAGTAGTGATTGATGGACAGTTTACTAGGGCACACGGTAGCTACGGTAGATGCGGAACTGACTGAGTATAGGTGGAGGGTGTCCTGCATGGTGCCCAAAGACAAAATACTTTAAAGCCGCTCCAATTGGTCGTTTAAATTTTAAACTCCTGCTATAGAAAGTTAAGTAACAGAGTTTTTCGATAATATACCGAAAATTCCACCCAAATACACTAGAAAGACAATATGCAGGCCGTACAGAAAAGAACTGTACATGTTTAGAATTCTAGCACTCACAGAAGCAAGGATCTCCGGCAAGTCAATAATTCTTTGACCTCGAGCATAGAGGATGAAAATATCATACAATAGAGTGTTGAAAAGTGTAGAGAATCTAGAGAATCTAGAGTAGTGCTATAATAGTACACAGTATGGGTGAACGTTGAGCTCATTTGTCTGAAAAATAATTTACACTCCGAAAACTGTATAGAAGTTAATTATTGCAAAATATAAAAAAGTAGGTGTTTTTGTTTCTAAGTTAGTCTGATATGTGTGAGGTGATAAATAAACAATAGTATAAGTGTGAGGTATAAGCGAGAAAAAATGGGATTGAGCAAGAAAAATTTGAAAAAAAGGGATAATAGCAACAAACCAAAAGAAAGGGACGAGCTCTACCTCATTTCAAAAACGTTCTGCTTAATTCGGGGAAGAGACAATCTGAGGTTTGTTGGTTGGAGGTTAGAGAGTTGCACCCAAACGTGCTATATGCAGTACCACCTTCGGAACATCCAGCAAATTTCCACAAAGTGTTTTATATTCACCATTAAGCGAGGTTCAATTGGACCTGAGTTTTACACAAGCCCAAAAAGCGGGGTGGATTTTTATGCCACGTTTTAAAGTTTCATATAAAGTAAGCGAGCGTCATTAGCCCACTAAACTACACACTCACCCATCGTCCCCACACAACACCCCAAGAACTATTCACACTATTCGAACCACACCACCCCACTAAAAATAAACAAACTTAACGCAAAGAATCAAGATCACCAAAAAACTAATACGCAATCACTACAAACCGTGAAATTCCCAGGTCAAACGGGCAACAATGGAACCCACGGCCGAGGTCACGTGCGGTGGAATTAAGGCGCACGCAGCGTCCAGTGAGCGTCGAAATCCCCCACTCAAATCTCCCAGCCTCGCAGCCTTTTCCTCGTCTCCTTTCTAGCGCGCTCTTTTTATTGCTGACACATCAGCCGTACCCCCACCATCCACCGTCCCCGCCTCCACTAATAAAATTACAAAATTATGAATGAAAAAAATTATAAAAGTATAAAATTATGAAATTTCTTATTACTACAATTATAGAATAAAAATTAAATAGTGCTTTGCCTATTTTTACCGTACCAAATGAGTTCTCCAGCAATTCTAGCCCGATATTTTGTATTACTTCTCAGTCCCTCGTTAGTCTCACCTCATTGTTCTACTATTGCTAAATCATAGTCTAACATACCACCACTCGAGACATTGCTCTACTTCTTTCTACTAATAAATATTACTTAAAATAATACTAAATATATACTAATAAATACTCAAAATAATACTATTAATTACAAGATGTTCTTCTTTTGGCTGTCTTTTTGAATTGTTTTTTTTTTGTTACCTTATATCAGTTTCTTTTTTTGGTGGGCCTATTCGTGGGCCTGGGCCGCTCGCACCCACGCTCAAAGTCGCAGCTAAAGTCTCCCGCAGTCTTTTCTTCCTCCACCATCAAGATACCGTGACATCTCCATCCCTTAGAGGCCACGTCACCCGAACCGCCGCTTCTATTGCTTCCTGCAATATTCCTTCCCTTGTTTGATCACACGGATTTCCGTTTAGATTCCTCCTCTGGCTGAATTTCTTCCTTACCCTATAGAGACCTTTGACACGTCTCGGAACAACCCCTCTCCGCTCCGACCTACCGCCACTTCCGGCTATTCGGTCACATGAGTTTTAATTATCCTGATTTCCTTGGCGCCGGGCCGCCTCGTTCCCGCCAGAACTCGCTAGCGCCTAACCAGGGCCTAGGCCTGGACCCCAGAAGCCTTGCGTTCACGCTGTCCCTACCCCCGAGCGACGGCCCGAACAATCTGGAGAATATCAATAATATCAATCCAAATAATGTCAATGTGCCTTTGAATGCTTTGAATGTGCCAGTGCTGACGTTACCGGTCCCCCTTGATCCTAACGTCCAGAACCTGCAGGTGGGTGGTTATGGCCTTAATCACTTATCCTTCAATGGCTTGTTACTGGACAATTTGCTTAATTTGCAAAAACAAAACACTTCGGGCCCTAGTCCCAAGCTCAACGCTTCGGCTTTTGACCCGTCCAATTATGATCCCGCTACTTATGACTCGGCTTATGACTCCGGCTCTTATGACCCCAATGCCTTGGCTCCTTTCAACCCTACTTTCCTGCTTGATTATGCCTACAACCCCTCGCAACCTCATCATAATCTCCCTCCTCCCATTTCCACTTTGCACAACCCAAACCTTCACAAAAGCCCCTTTGGCCGCCTAGGTGCAGACTCGTTCCACTTGCCCCGGGAACTCCAGGGCGGAATCGGCAACATCTCGTCCCGCAGGCCTTCGTATGCCGCTGAACTGTTTACCCGGAACTCCCCGGGCAGCCCCGGACCCAAATACGGACCACCTGGCTCGCTGCAGAAACACTCGCTTGCTACTATTGCTGCTGCCAACAATTACGGGCTAAAATCCAAAAAGGAGCTTGGCGGTCTTGGCCAATTGGCCGATTCTTTGGATGGGCTTTCGCTTAATGCTAACTTCTCGGATTTTCAGGCCCGCCGTCCCTCCCAATTGGCAGAGTATCAACCCCACTCTACCCACCAGCCTTCTCTGCAAGACTATGGTCCCTATACAATGGCCTCATCGCCAGTCTCGACCCTTAAAAAACAACCTGCTTCTTTTGAGCAGTCAATAAAGTTGGAAAACGGGCTTATCTTGAGAGATCAGTACATTCTTGCATCTGTCGAGCTCAAGAGCCTTTTCTTGCAGGCCTCAAGGTACTTTCAAGGCGTGGATTTGAGCAAGACCATAGTGGGCAACTTAAATACACTCTTGACATGCCCAGTGGTGGGTAAACTCATCCATTTTATCAAGAACGCAAATAACCTCACGTTCAACCACAAAATGCTCTGTCTTGTGATAAACAAGAATGGCAAGTTGGATCTCTTGTCATACCCCAGCAACTCCAACATCTACCTCCAAAACGACGATTTGGTGATTGTGGACGGCGACCGAGGCAAGGACTTGGTGATGATCCTCGAGCCTTTGGTGCAGTTGGACATGGCCATTCTCTTCAACTTTCTCAAGAAAATCGAGCATTTGAAGTCGTTGACCATCTTGGACCCCAACCTGGCATCTTCCTCGGTCAAAAACAACCATTTGGGCGGAATCCACTCCACCACCATGGACGCGGCGAAGATCTTGGCCAACCATCATTTATCCAACGAAGACAACGAGTTCATCATTAGTTTACCGACAAAGCAGGTCTTACGGTTTGCAACGCCTAAAGAGGTGCAACGGTTGGGGTCCAAGTTTTTGGAGGAGAAAAAGGCATTCCTCACATGTCACAACAAGATCAAGGAGCTCAAGCTCGAGAACGACTTAAACTTAATCAATGTGGAGTATCAGTACGACTTTAAAAAGTTAATCTTTTACTACTTTGCAGGCTTCAAGCGCATTGACTTCCGTGGCTTGATCAAGGAGTTGTTCAAGATCTACAAGACCCGGATCTGGCTCTGTGCTGTTTTGCCTTCAGATTCGCCCGAGCTCTACACTTGTTTGCCCAAAACAAGCAAGGCCAAGGCCCCGAAAAAAGGCACGGATGGCATTCCCCCGGAGTACCAACTTGGAAATGAACAGGTGGCCAACTTCTCGCTCGAGAGCTTTGAGCGCATGCCGCAGCCAAACTACTTCCACCTGAAGAACATGGCCAACTTGGTGCAGAACTTGATGCACGACGTCAAGGGCCATTTCTACGGGTTTGGCGTCAAAACTGCACCGGGAGGCTCGGAGTCCGAGCGCCGCAACTCCCATTCCATTGTGCCCAGTTTCGATCCGTTCGGAGACGACCGGACGCTTGAATAAGTCGCTGGACTCCCGCTGAAACCACCGACATTTATAGACTCCGCATTATAGACTATGATTTGATAATAACTCCGATGGAAAGACGGTAACAATAAAATTACACTTTTTTTTTGGTACTAAAACCAGTGTAGAGTGACATAATCAGAACATGCTTACTTGTGGTACTAAGAGATATTAGGTTGTTGACCTGCATATAACCACCTTAAAATCCAATGAACCTTTAAAATCGTTTCCCAATTGTAAATAACCATTCTTTAATATTAATTCATCTTCTTGTAATAGTTCCCCGTTTCATTTTATGAAAAGTAGTGGGGCTTCAATGAATGGTGTACGGGTCTCGGGCTACTTGTCGCTCTCTCTGGCTGATCTTCCACCGCATGCTTTCCAACTACCTAAAGCTGACCAAGTTCCGGCGCTATGTGCCCGATTGGATCACGGCTAGTATCATCCTTGTTTACTTTTTCCTCATAGCTGAATATGCCAAGCCTTTTGACCGCCAATTCAAGCTCAATGACCCTACCATCCAACACCCTTTTGCTACGGTGGAACGGGTCACGGGCCACGCCTGTTTGATCCTTGCATCGCTTGTTCCTTCGGTCACCATGGTGATTTTGACTTTTATAAAGCACAGGAACTCCAAGGCTCAAGCATGGCATCTTCTCCAGGTGTCGCTTTTGGGGTTGGCTCTTTCCGTGTCTATAGATGGGGTAGTCACGGACATTTTGAAGGCATGGGTGGGCCGGCCACGTCCGGACTTTTTACAGCGCTGTGGACCCGTTGAAGGAACCCCCAAAGATATTTTTGTGGATATTTCCGTGTGTTCGGCTCCTTTGGGTGCATCTGTTCTTGCTGATGGAATGCGCTCCACTCCTTCGGGTCACCTGTCCATCTCCTTCAGTGCCTTTTTGTACTTGACCATGTGGATCTACGGCCAGTTCCAGCTTCTGATCAAGTCTCTTCCCATCCATTTATACTTGTTTGCTGGGCTGCCTCTTTTGTTGGCTGCCTACGTGGCTTTGTCTCGTACCCAGGATTACAGACACCACTTTGTGGACATTTTCCTGGGCGGTGCCTTGGGCTGCTCGATTGCTATTATTGTCTACCATAAGTACTTCAACCATGTGTTTTCCGAGAAGTCGAATGAGATCTTGGAGGATGACGAAGAGGGTCTTCCATTATAGACCATGGGATGAAATGAAATCGGGTCTCAAAATAAACCAGAGGAAAAATTAAACCAAAAGAAACTTCATTGTTTATGGAGACATGAATATCGAGTACGGAAAAAAGAACGTGGAAATTGTGGGAAATAACCATTGCATATGGATGATGGCTATGTCGCTGATGTTCAAGCATATCCCCATGATTTTGGGTTCTGGCTTACCTGCAGTAGCCAAGATTACTACAACTACACTGGCTGTTACATGCTTATTTGCAATCTGGAAAGGTCACAATGTTTGAGCTGTACCTCAAAAAGCAAGAAGTGATGTTTGAGCTTTACTGCATTTTATATTCAATTCTAGTACATTCGCTTACTCATTGAAGCGTGACTGTCTAATATAATGGCCTCACAACTGTGCAACTGCTAACATTTATTGACTCTCACTTTTTACTAATTTGACAATTCTTTTGCTCTCAGAAAAGAAGGTTTCGGGTCTGTGGCTTGAAAATGATTAAGGGTCATTTTGCCACTGTGAAAGTCTAGCCATGCGATTCGTGGTCCATGGCTTGAAACTTTCCTAAAAAAAAGGCCTTGAAGTTCCGAAAAAGTTGTCCAGGACTGTCATGAGTGTGTCCATTGCATGTGCTTCCTGTATGCAATCGTCGCAGCTGTTTCATGTTGCAGCATTGATACACATCTTTTGCTATGTGCAGGCGGCCTCGATTTCCATCTGTTTCATGTTCCCCTCCACTGTCGAAGTGTCATGTTTCATGCTTCATGTTTCTGTGGTTTTATTTTTCTATGGTTTCATATTTCTTTGGTTTTATTTTTCGTGTTTCATGTTTAGCTCGTATTTTGTTTCGCCCGTTTCATGTACTATTTCATATCTTGTTTCGCATCTGTTTCCATCTGTTTCATGTCTGAAACTGTCTCGTTCATACTCATGCTGCTAATTAGCTGTTTGAATTTCTTTTCTGCTCGTATTTCTGGCTGTGCCTGTTTCATCTCGTGTTTCAGGTGGTGTTCTGGCCAACCTCCTGTTTCATCTTTGGTCCAGTCCCTATCCAGTGCCTGATCTGGCCTGTTTCAGATCTTGAGATGCTTGGAAATAAATAAAGACGCCTCGTGCATTGAGAGACAGAATCTCATTTATTTCTCCCTTCTCTTTAGTACATACCCGTTTCTGCCCCAGTGCATTTTCTCTCTTTTACATTCCCATCCCCCAAACATTATGCGTCGAAACTTGGTCGAAGTCGTGGTCACCAAATCTGTGTCTGCAGTCAGCAGTGCTTCTGCCGACCTGACGATTACTGTCTTGAAAACAGTCACTTTGAATACGCACACTTCGTCCACACCCACTGAAAATCCAACGCTTATCACATACTACATGTCAGATACGGAAGTGAGTTCAGGAATGGCACTTGAAACCGGTTCTTCGATGCTGTCCAAAATATCTTCCGTGGCCAATTCTTCGTCTGTATCTTCAAAAGCGTCTCTGACTGCAGCACTGAGCACCAGTGCAAGTGTGTCCGGCATACAAGGCCTGTCTTCGGGTGGTCAGTTGGGAATGGCCATTGGAATCCCCATTGCTGTGGTTTCCCTTCTCGGCCTCGGTATTTTTATCTTGATCTTTTTGAGGAAAAAGTACGGCACAAGCCCCACGGACCTCCTTGCTTTTAAGGATCCGTCCAAAAGGACCAGGAATTCCGGCAATGACCTCGAAAAAGAAGTGGCCAACAAATCAGTTTCGTCAGAGGACGAGTCATTTGAAAAAGAAGAGGAAAATGAAAAAGCCGAACCCAAAGAACCCCAAACGGAGCGGGCCCGGCCGCCTAAACTTTCATTTGTCAACCGGTTGAGCAAATATATTAATGTGCCGGAAACACCAATGGAGCTTAAATCGGCCGTTTTCTTGCGGCGCTTCAACTTACTGAAAAAAGGCGCTCTAGAGAAGGAATTGCCCGATTCGCCAGCTTCAACTGTGCAGTTTGCAGAGGCAAATCCTTCAGATTCGCCCAAAGTCCATGTGGTGGTGCGGCCATACTCAAGACGGCTCCAGGACGAATTGACGGTGTGTGCAGGGGAAAAGGTGTCGATCCGGAACGTCCATTCGGATGGCTGGATCACCGTGAAGAGGCTTGAAGATGGCATAGTTGGCGTGATTCCCCTGCTCTGTGTGCAGAGACTCGGAGACCCGCCTGTCCAGTCCTAGATAAAGTAATAAGTAATAAATGATAATTGAATTGAACAATTTAAGTGCTCAATCGAAGTCCACAGTCCAACAGCCGTGTAAAAATTACTAGGAACAAAGATCTGTAGTCTGTAGTCTTTAGTCTTTAGTCTTTAGTCTTTAGTCTTTAGTCTTTAGTCTTTAGTCTTTAGTCTTTAGTCTGTAGTAGTAGTTCGTAGACTCTATTTCCAAGACATAACAAACGTTGACACTTCAAAAAGATTGGTATCTCAGTATCAAAGTTGAATATCATGGAACCAGATCTGAATACTGACTCACAGAATGAGGATCACATAGATCAGATCAGAATTATTCACTCTGAAAATTACCAACAGTCAGCTCAACAACTTCCAAATGGTATAAGGTGAGATCCAAATATTGGTCATTATGTGAATCAGATCAGTACCATCATTGAAATAACAGATTTTCACTCAAGAAGATTATAAAGAGACGTCGAGATCTGGAAATTCTTCGGATAAGTTATTTAATAGCAGAAAAACAGTATCAGATCACAATATAAAAAAAAAAAAACATAATTTCAATTATAGCGAAGAGAAAAGACTGCCGAACAAAAAGAGAGAAGTTTCAGCTAGGCATTGAAAAACATCTAAATTAAATTGAAAGTCACCTAAAAAGTTAAAATCTGGTCCGCTAAGAAATCGATTAACATCTATACCAGTTAAAAATTAACCATCCCTTGAATCAATGGAAAAATGACTATCGCAAAATGTTCACAACAATCTAAAATGAAACCTCATACAAATCTGACTTTAGTCTTGAGATTTACGCGAGATCAATCTGTATTGGATAATTTATTTGGTTAAATAGTGTTCTTGAATATATAAAGCACCCGTTGCCGGCTCCCTCCGTCATCCTCCAAGCATATGACCACATCATTGTTCAATGTATGTCGTTTCATACTTGATTGTAGGGTGTGGTGTCCATGGGGGAAGAGACAAAAGTATAAAAAAGCAAAAAGGAGCGGGAAATCCTCCCCTTTATATATTGGGGATTTGGGGTTCGTGGCTGTAATTGCGCCTCCGTCAGTTCATGAATCGCACCTTCATCTCCGAGCACGTGGTCTAGTATTGTCTGGTATAGCTCAGGCTGTTCTGGTACCGGGGGTCGTTGCGGGGCACTTGTGCAGGATGCGACGGGTTGGCCTGGTAGCCGTACTGGTTGGAGTCTCCGTAAGCCCTTAAGTTCTGCGCACCCGGCTGCAGATGAGCCTGAAGCCCCATACTCGTCTGTTGTGCCTGAGGCACGGATGTCTTGTAGGGTGTTTCACCTCCACTGGCCACACGAGCCTGGTATGGATGTCTGGAGGCTGGAGGTGGGTTTCCTGTGCTTCCGTTGTGAGGAGGTCTTTGATGAGTTGGGGCTTGTTGATATTGCTGTGGAGGTGGTGCTTGTTGGTATTGTTGTGGGGGTGGTGCTTGTTGGTATTGTTGTGGGGGTGGTGCTTGTTGGTATTGCTTTGGTGGCAATTGCTGCTTTGGTGGACCCGGTTGGTTTGGATGCTGAGGGTGTGGTTGTGAGTATGGTGCTTGCTTTTGTTGCTGCTGGTATGGTGCTTGTTGGTATGGTGCTTGTTGATTTGGTTGCTGGTAAGGAGGCCTTTGACCAGGATCGTTTCTGTGGGGAGGCCTATTCTGGGGCCGGTTGGGGTAGCTCTGTGGTCCGTTCGGATACTGCTGCTGAGGTGGAGGAGGCCCTCTCTGGTAATTTGGCTGAGGAGCTGCTCCATTAGCACCTCTGCTCTGATTGATTGGGTTTCCATATGTCTGTGGGTAGCCTGGTTGCCCTTTCGGGTAATTCTGAGGTTGGCTTGGGTACTGTTGCTGTTGAGGCGGTGGTCTTTGATGCTTTGGCGGCGTTTGATGCTTTGGCGGCGTTTGATGCTTTGGCGGCGTTTGATGCTGTGGTGATCCTTGATGTTGAGGCTGCAGCTGCTGGGGCCTCTGAGGAACCCGCAAAGGAGCCGTTTGTTCTAGCCTATCCATTTGAGAATTTGGGGCTTGAATATACCGCGGCTTCCCTTCTACACCGCTGGTGGATCTGTACCCTTGACCTGGTCCGCCGTTCGTTCCATTTGGCCGCTCCTGTGCATAGTGCTCCGTGTTAAATTTCGTGCCCAGCGATGGGGTGTGATGCTGGGAATGATGTTGAGTAGGCGAGTGCATCTGCAGATTTTGCTTGATCACCGGAACTGCCACTTGTTGCAGAATGATAGGAGCTGGGCTTTGTTGGCTGAAAGGCTTCTCATGTGTAGGAGGAATGGGAGGTATATCTTCGCTTGCAAATGAAGAAGAATCTGTTTCCGACCCCTGGTTATCGGACTGGCTTTCATAGCGGCGGTGTGCAGGATTTTGGTCCACGGCCTTGGAAAACTGCTTGTTGAACTCGTTGTATTGAGTCAAAGGAGATTTAACCGAGGAGTACGACGAGTTGCGGTTCTGAACAATGGGAGGAACGGCCAATGCATCCCCATCTCCGTCGCTAGTACTTGCACCAGATTCGTCGTCGCTTTCGTCGCTGTCGATCAAGTGCAGGTCGTTCATGGGGTAAGGCCCGTTTTTCAACGACTTCTTGCGCATGAGTGACGGCAAATGGTTTTCGTCGATTTCCTCTGCACTGCCATTGAGAATCATGTTTCGGTCGTTGAACCGGTCCGATGGGGTCTCGATGGTCGAATACTTCTGGTAAATGTCAGCGAGCTGTACCGAGTGACGTTCGGGGTCCGTAGGCTGGATCTGGAGGTTGTTAACGTTTCTGTTCAAGCCTCCCTGTTGGTTTTTAATTCCAAACAGGAGCGACTTGTCGGAGAAAGAATTGACAGAGGCATCTGCACTGAGCTGGGGGACAATTCCAAGTCCAGCTCCACCGACTCCAGCTCCCACTCCACCGGGTCCTCCATGTCCTCCATGACCAGCACCATTGAATTCTCCAGGTCCTCTGTGACCGGCACCATTAGGTACGGGCCCACCGTGTCCTTGTCCTGGATGAGATGTCTGAGATGAAAAACCTTGGCCAAGTTGGACAGGGGGCTTTGCCTGGGCTGGACTCAGTCTGGAAGAGACCCTGGAGCTCGTAGGACTTCCCAAAGATGGACTGTTCAAAGAAGTGACTGCACCTAAAAATCCCCGTGACGAACCACACCCATCGTAGCCCTGGGCCAACTTCAGTTTCAAGATTCTCTTGATATTCTCCTTCCATTCAGCAGCATTCCATGAAAGACCCGCTTCCGAACCCATCAAAGGATACAAGTCCGGCAGATTCAAGTAGTGCACATGGGGCAAAGTAGGAAGACCGAAAACAAGCGAATCTGGATCCACTCTGTCAGCCTTCAAGCGCTTGGGTCGGCCATATAAGCCAAACGAGTCGAAAAGAGGTACCAAAAAGCGGATCAACGTATCAAATCCCGGCACAGACGAATGTTGTTCCGGCATGATGAAAAGCGAGGTCTCCTGGCTATCGGAATCCAGCTTTTTCTCCTGCAGCTTGAAGTTTATGCTACCCTCCAACTTCATGATGGTGCTTTTATCAATAAAAAAGGCCAGTTGTGGGTAAACGGCAGTTACAGAAGTTGCCGAGGCGATGACGCCCAAAAGAGACTTCTTCTTGATATTCTCCAGGTCGTAAAGTAATACGCGGCCTGAGACAAAGCCCTTTTTCTTGTTTTGGCTGGGCTCAATCACGGCATAGCACCGGCGCCAGGCCATACCCGAACCATAGCGGATCTTAACCCAATCCGAATGAGGAAAGCGTTTTTCGGCAAGAATCGTTCGGATATCGGACAATCGCAGGCCTCGAGCCGATAAAAGTGCCCCTGTATATGCTTCCTGGAGCAGCAGGTACTCGAAATTGGCAAGGCGGAGCGACACAAGCCACTCCTTCAACAGCTCATAGGATTTAAGCTGGATGATAAAGCGGTTTTTCAAGGTCGTCAGCACAATGATGACATTTTCAAGCTGTTGTTTTGCAGCCGGAAGCACCTTCATGGCGTTGAACACCGCATCCGTAAAGTTCAAGTATGTAGGCTTGCTGCTCGCCTCAAGCAACTGTTCCGGGGAGTTCTTGAACTTGGCCAATGAAACCGCATCCCAGTACGCCAACTGATTACCCGTCAAGATCCCATACACCTCCTTCCACTCACGGTCTGCGGGATTGCCATCGCCGTTTAGATCATTGTAGAGCATGAATATTCCCTCATGATAGCGGCGGTGGGTCTGGGCCAGGAGCAACGTGACAATGGGCACAAGTTCAGGCGACACCTGGTCGCCGGGTTCGTTCAGTGTGGCTTCCGGGAAGGTTTTAGGCGCCAGCGATTTCTTGGGTGAAAGAGCAAACTTCATCCTGATGTGCGCTTCTCTTGTGGAATAGAATGTAAATAGAAACAGTAATTACTGGAAATGGAAATGGTGTTTTGCTTCGTGATGAGATTGAAGGGACAAATGTTTCCGTTATTCTGTGAATCTGTTATTTGTGTTTATGGATGGTTGGTGTTGCCAATGTCAAGTGTCTAATGTTTCTTTTGGAATCAACTTATGTTACCTCACGTCAGATGGACGATTGATTTGCTGAAAGAGGAGCGCGCGTCGGAATAGCCGCCAAAAGCTCTATGTAAGTATTTGGGGCAGGAAATACGGATCGATGGAGAGTCCGAATGGGGGAATTGTCCTGTACCTTCAAGGTGTGGTTAAAACAGAAGTAGATGTTTTTAATGGAGAAGTGGGAAAAGGTCGCGGTAGTTGTGAGTATGAGAAAAGCGGACTGGCAAACTGGCAAACTGGCAAACTGGCGAAATGGCGAAACTGCGAAACTGCGAACTTGGCAAATTTAGTCATCGGCGTTTTGGCATGCACACGAAAACCCGATTCTTTGAGCCTTTCCATTCGGACTTGGCGCCTCCCGACCATTCCATACTCTACCGATCGTTTTAGCTTTACCAAATTGACTGTCTACGTTGCCGAAAGAGTTCCTCCAGACTTAATTTCCGCCACGAAACGCCTTATCGTTCGCTTCAAATATGCACGTCCTGCACGCACGCGGTCCCACTCGCAGAGATCGACACAGCGCAAATCTCACATGGCTTGGCATAAGCACATTGCCACATCGCGAAGTCGCCTGCCTACTTTGTCATAATACGAGATTTAAACCTCTTTTTCTTCCGAGTCTGTGTTTATGTCGGTTAAAGTGCATCTAAGCAAAAAGAAAGAAACAAAACAATAAAATCAAAACAAAACAAACAATGGATTAATCAACAAACAAACAAACAATCACCACAGGAAACAATACCACACGACAACAGGAAAATTACCACAACAATAAACAAAAATTAACCAAGACGTGAACAACCTGGGAACAATTCTTAAACAATTCTAAAACAATCCTGAATCGTGAACAATCCTAAACTGAGTCGCGAACAACCGTAAATCTTAATCAGTAAATTTCAATTGGTAAAAATCCGGTTCAAAAACAGATCCTCTAATCCACTGTTCTACTGTAGTGCCAGTCTAGTGTAAATTTAGTGCAAGTCCAGTGTAGTACTGTGAAAAACTGTGTATTACTATGTATTACTATGGAGTACTGTGTATTACTGTGAAAAACTATGGTGTACTGTGTATTACTCTGGGGTACTGTGAATTACTGTGGAGTACTGTGGAGGAATTCCTGGTGTACTGTGGTGTGGCTGGAAAAGGTAATTAGGAGTGGATCGGAGGGTGCGTAGATGATGTGGGGAAAAATGGAGGGACTGCGAAGAGATCGAAAGAAGAAAAACTTGCTGGATTGAAATGCCGAATCGGTCGCGCAATGTAGCACGGAATCCCGGGTGCGTCTTCTCCATGAAATCAGATCGTGTGCACCTCAAAAACTGGAGACTAAATAGTAGTATTGCAAAATAGTGAAATAGTAAAATACTAAAATACTAAAATACTAAAATACTAAAATACTAAAATACTAAAATACTAAAATACTAAAATACTAAAATACTAAAATACTAAAATACTAAAATAGTGAAATAGTGAAATACTAAAACAGTAGTAGAGTACAGTGAACCATGAACACGTAACTTGTGTTTATTTAATAGAGTAGTTTATGGAACTTACCAAAACCTTAAAGCCCAGATTGTTCCATGTTCTGAATCGTAGTAGACTAGTAGACCACCAGAGTATACACTTTTGTGACTTGCAGTACCTTAAGTTCTTGACAGTCTCTACTCAACCAAATGTGTTGGGGATAAAGATGTTGGACTTCTACGGTATACAAGTTTAGGATCAAGACGTCGCTACAGACTAAGCTTTAGGCGTACTCTAAATGGCCAAATGATGTTTCCACAGTCTACTTCCGCAGATTGACTCAATGTTTCCCTCTGTCTCTCTGTCTCTCTGTCTCTCTGTCTCTCTGTCTCTCTGTCTCTCTGTCTCTCTGTCTCTCTGTCTCTCTGTCTATATTCCTTCAACAGTCAACCAACGTTCCCCTTTGGTACTGTAAACTTGGATCTAGTCCAGAATCCATGCAGTGAAGAGAGTCGCCTGTAATAAAGAGAGATATACTGTAGAAGGGCAGCGTAGCTAAAGTCAGGAGTGTCCAAATAAGGGAATATAGAAGGAGATGATTATTCAGTGTAGCTAATGGTGTAGCAGGTTATAGTGGCTCAATAGAGTAGCACTCGAGGCTAGAAGCTACTGATTTCTTCCAGGTCCAATTATGACAGTCCTCGGTTTCAGCAGAAGTAATGAGTGATGAATTATTAACACAGTTGGAGTAGAGAAACGGAAAAAACAGAGCAGTAACTGATATTGTCCAGTTTTAGACATGTGCTACTGTCAGCTCTAGTCAACTTCAGAGGCAGATATTATTATGGTTTCATTAAGAACTCTGTATATAATTATAGGCTGGGCATGATTAAGACTGTATCTGTATGCACATGTATAAAGGGTCGTACTGTAGAATCTTCAATTTAGCATCCGAAAGCGTAACAATCTCTTCAATGGTAAAACGACTCTAGAAACTTATATAGAATGTGAACTGGCCAAGTTAAAAACTGTGATTAGGAGAATTAATGGAAGAGTCTTATGGAGAGCCATGGCTATCATGGATTAATTGAGTTATATGAATAGTAGCATACATTAATAGTACAGTAGAAGTAGATAGAAAATTTAAAAGAAAAGTAGTAGTAGAATCAAGTGTTAAAGAGTAAGTAGTTTAGGATGGGAAAATGACGTGTATGTGCAGTATTGATTTTGGCCTGTTCAACAGGTAGAAGGAAATGGTAGAGTATCACAGTGCTGTATTCAGGCAAAGAGCTAGTATGTAGTATGTAGTATGGCAGTGGTTGTATGGTGGTTGTATGGTGGTTGTATGGTGGTTGTATGGCCGTGGTTGGATGATTCGTCGGTTCCTGCATATACCTAACACTTCAGCATTGTAGCATTGTAGCACTGTATTTAGCATTTTTCATAGGGACAAAAAACAAGGATCACAGAACAAACCGTAACTTGGCCACCCTTGATGTCGACTTGAAGACCGCTAGCTTCTTGGTCGACACCGCTAAAAATAGCTCCAGAGAGGGTGATGTCTTGGTTTTGGCATTGTCAGGAATCAGTTCGGTTGAGGAGGTCAGAAAATACAGGACTGAAGATGACATTGACGGGTTCTTGATTGGGGAGAGCCTCATGAGGGCTCAGGAGAGAGGCGAGGCTGGCAAATTCTTGGACGAGCTCATAAATGTATGAACCTTTATATAGACCAAAATTACCTAATGACCGGTTCGTTTAATACACATGATCTTCAGCCACTCGGCTTGAAACCCAGCCACTAAGGCTTCACAATCAGCCACTAAGGCTTTAGATAGCGTTGGGTCCAGGTCCTTCTAGCCATGCTAGAGCTACAAGTGAGTTTATTTTTATCTTCATATATTTAAGCAAATTAAGAGCAAGTTGTGAGCTAATTAGGTCAGCTTGTTGAAAAACGTATTTTTTCGTTTATCATCTCTGTGGTGTTCTTTGAAGTGCTTCAAGTAGTTTGAGAGAGACTTCTTCTCCGGAGCCCATTTGCAGCTCTGAATCTCCACCACTTCGTAGCAGGCAGGACAAACAACCCCATCGTGGCTTTTCCTCTGTGGTAGGTGTTTGCATTTGGCCAAGATTTTCTTGGGGACCCTGTATTTTCCGTTGTATATCGGATTGGGTGTCAAGTAATTGTCAGCGAATATGCCATGTGTGTGGCTCATGTGTTGTGAGTAGTCTGAATTCTTCAATTCAAAGAACTTGATCTCCTCACAATAGGCGCACAAGGCGCTCCGGGTCTCGATCATTGGCTGTTTTGTTTCTGGGTCCAACTCGATCCGGGTGAATTCCTGTTGGTAAGGCCGGGCCATACCAAAGTCATTATTTTTTTCGTACACCACATTGTGGTGAAGATGTTCTAGCCCCGCCAAAGTGTGGCGCTGGTATCCATGTCTTTCGATTGGGCAGTATCCGTAGAGAGAGATGAGTTTGCTCTTGTACTTGTCGTTCTTTTTGTCTTTAGACCTTGCAAAGTTTTTGAGCCCGGACATCCTGACCACTTGCTGGGGTACTTGGACACCATCATAGTTGAATGCGACCTTTCCTCTTTTCTCTCTCTTGCCCTTGGGAGTCTCGGGTCTTTGTTTCTGGACTGTGGTGATCAAGATCTCTTTTTCTTGCACCGGTGCAGTCCAGGCTTGTTGTTTCTGCTCCTGATTTTTTTGGTCCATCAAGTTTTTGACTAGCGTGCTCAATTGTGGACTAAGACTTTTTATGGGCCTTGTATGAGCGCCAGCTCTTGCATTTGTCTTTGGTTTCGACACTCTAAATTTGTCCTGGTGTCTTTTTTTAGCTCCAGTAGCTCTTTTCGCCTTGCCTGATTTCCTAAACATATGACTAAACTTTGTGCTGGCAGGAGTTGTCGGAGCAACTACCGGGGCCAACATTATCTGTTGTTGAGGTTGCTGCAGACTCGGTGGGTGCAAATATTGCGCGGGTGAGAAGGTTTCTGCGAAGCATTCTTCTGTTGCAGCGCCTGAGAGTTGCACCGCGTTGAACTCGGCAAAATTGATTTGTGGCTCATCCCAACGGTTGCTCTCGTTGCTGTTTTCCCAGTAAGTATCCTGGTTGCCGTGGCATCTGTTCGTTCTCTGTGCAGTGCTGTAGGTCAGATTCCTTGACCAGTCGCTTGCCACTAACAAGTCGGTCGAAGGTTTCTTCGGTGAGCTTTGCACGAGAGTTCCATTGCCTTGGGCTGCTTTGAGATCGTTGTCAAACTTCTCGTAGCTAGGATCGAGGTCTAAGTCCGCAGAATTGTACTCGTCTATGATGTCCATGTAGCTTCCATCCAGAACTGGACGTCCGGCAGTGCTGTAGTACAGAACCTCGTAGTTATGAGGATTGCATTCTAAAGCAGGATCGTACTCCAAGACTTGGACCCGAGGATTGAAGGAGACGTTGGTACTAGGATCCGATAAAGGCGGGGCAAAGTTAATGTTTGCATTGCTCTTGACTGTACCAGATGCCAGCATCGCCTCGAATTCCTGAATCCGTCTGTGAACAGAACCAAAATTCACAGGTGGGTTGGAGTGCTTGGATTTGGGGTTTTGGTAATCCTTAGACAGCGCAGGTGGGAAAAAGTCCTCGTGTTGCCAATTTTTTGTGTTGCACTGAGCAGATATTCCAAAAGGAGAATCTTTTATCATTTGCGTGAAAACCCCATTTTGGGAGGGCTTAGAGTCCATGAGCTGGTCCATCTCATCAGCCGGGGGAGAATCAATCACCATGGAGTCGATATTCGAGTAGCTCATCAGATCCATGATGTTTGTCAAGCTGTTCATATTAAATGAAGTGTCAGTCATTTGGGAGATCTCGGAGTCAAAGGTGCCGGGGGAAAAGCTTGCCGGGGGAAAAGCGTCAGGTGGGGCAAGGTCTTCGGGGGAGTCGATATGCATTGCAGCCAGGAAATCAAAGAAGATGCTGGCATCAAAGACATGGGGTTTGTCTGACTGCATTGCAAAAGGAATCAAGAGTTCGTTGGAAGTCTGGATTCGGGGAGGAGTTGGAGAGTCTGGTGTTCTAAGAGTCTGAGTACTGGAATGTCTGAGAGTCTGAGAGTCCGAGAGTCTGGTAGGGGAGCCAAGTTCTTTAGTCAAGTCTGTGTAATTTTCAGAAGAAGAAAGAGTTGGTAAATTGGGGTGGAGTTTTTAAAATGTGGGGAACAAAGAGCATTATATAGAATAGGTACAGACAGCCCCATGAATTTTTTTTTTTGGTATGTCTGGAGCACAAACATAATGTGTTATGCTGAAAAAAAAAAAATCACACATATCTGATATACCAAAACTGGCTCGATCTCCCGCTTTTCATTGAAACACCAGATTTATGGCCAGAAGCTACAGCCATACCTGAACAGCTGCTTTAAACATAGCATGGCTTAGCAGTTGCGTTGACAGTTTTGACATAATTACGAAAAGCTGAAACGTGTTTCAACGCATAGGATCTCGTGATCTGCAAAGTTGAAGGAGACGCAGTGAAAGTAGATTTGTGTCATCTCGATCCACTATTAGTGTCGTGTGCGCATTTGCACCTAGAATCGCGGTGATAGTGCCCTAAATTTGCTGTATGCTTAAAACTCGAGAAGTGATCAAGAATCAGAAGTAAAGGGATTTGGTCCCAGCTTGTATATATAAAGCCAGACTAAGGACACAGAAAAAGTACTTTGGCTGGGTGCAAAATCCTGCACTCAGGTACTCACGGACTCGATCTCGTGGTGCGCGGGTGTAAAGGCTCTCACGCGTTCCTCACAACTCAACTAAGACGTTCTTCGACTTGTGACTTTACCAATACCCGAATTCACTACATTAGAATACCACACTAAAATACTACACTAAAATACTACACTAAAATATTACACTAAAATACTGCACTAAAATATTGCTACTTTGAACATCTCAATTAGTACCGTATGTGTCTTTTAGTGTCGAATATTGGGATCCTGGAGACGACTTGAGTGCGTTTTTGAAGAAGTTTAAGCGTAGGTTTCGAGCATAAAGGAAGAAACAGAAATAAACAGTGTGTATAAAAGGGGAGTAAAAAGAGAAAATAGAGGGTTTTATATCTATACAAGTATGCAGACTATAATACACTCTATAAGGATATTTGCAAAAAAAAACCCCGTCTATGTGCAGGCCTGCTTGGGGTCGGTTTTCAGGGCCCCAGCCATGGTACCCACACAAAATTTGGGCTGTACAAACTTGAATTAATTTACAAGAATTGACTCAAATTTCAGATGTTTTAATCGGGTGGGGGGCCAGAACACTAATCTTGTCTCGTGCACTGCTGTACGCTCCTGCATAAAACCTACCAATTTCACTACCCTCTGAAATCAATATTTCCATAAATCTATATATATCTAAACCAATATTGACATTTATATGTATCTATCTGTATCTATATCGAAACCAATCTGTATTTAACTGTACATATATCCATGTATCTCTATTGCGGCCTGTATATAGCGCGGTTGGACCAGAATCGTGGGGATCTTTCCCATAATTACTTCTTAGGCTGGAACCTGTATGGAATACACTACTCCATCTAAGTTCTTCGTATTCTGCGTAATGGACGATGAGAGGAGTACTGATTTTCATAGTACACTCAATTTTAATTCCAGCTTATGAGCCCGGCATTGATAGCCTTGGCAACTGGTTTACTCTTCAAGCTCAGTCTTGGTGGAATTCTATATTTTCCACGCTGGTATTTCTAGTGTACAAGTCAGTTTAGTCTCCAGCACCAAGGACGTATCTTTTTGATAAATACCACGATTTCAAACAAGTGGTTCTCTTAGAACTGAAAATACTGTTTCGAAGATCACACTAACTTCGCTGGACCTTGTACGCTTTCCGTACTCCGACTCATCAGTACACTGTCCAGTATCAAGTCATTGGTACGTCTTTCCTGTAGTCGCCATGATTTCTGTACTTCTCTATAGTACTTCTCTCAGGCACTTCTATATAGTACTTCTCTAAAGCACTTCTCTAAAGCACTTCTCTAAAGCACTTCTCTAAAGCACTTCTCTATAGTTTCCTTCTCCTCTTCTTTTCTAGTTCCTCTTTAGTTCTTCTTCACCACAACTCGCCCGTTGCACCATACCATAGTGCAATTCCTGTCGTCGCCGGAAAATACCCACTTTTGGAGCAACTGGTGCATCTTACGCTCGTAGTCCGCATGGCCTGCCTGAGGCTGCTGGAACTCAAACACATCCACGTTGGAACCCGGACTCTCGAGGTCCACCAACTGTGCATCGAAGCTCTTACCTTCGGCAAACGTGCCCACCTGCGCATCCAAGCCACACGCCCGAGCCCCGCCCATGGTGCTCATGTACAAGGCGTCTGCCACGGAGATTTGATCGATACTCTGAGGTTTGGCGTTTTCGGACTCCTGGTTTTTTATGGCCAAATGGTGCGACACGAGGATCAGAGCCTTGACTACTCCCAACATCGACTGCTCGTAGCCTCCCGAAAGATCCGTCCCCAAGGCCACGTTGATTTGGTCTTGGTAGAGGTACTGATGCACCGGAGCTTCGCCACTGCTGATGAATGTATTGGATGGCGGACAGTGGGAGATGGAGCATTGGCGTTGCTTCAAAAGAAGCCGTTCCTGTGGCTGCAAATGGATGGCATGAGCCACAATGGTTTTGGGTGTAAGGAGCTTGTGGGCATCGTACACTTGGGCATAAGTTTCGTGTTCGGGAAACGTTTGCTGGACCAATTGGATTTCGGCCTTGTTCTCCGACATGTGCGTCTGAATGGGCAAGTTCTGTGTGCACGCCAAGTCACCCAACGAATCCATGAGCTCTCTCAGACAGCTGGGGGCAAACCGGGGGGTTATTATGGGCTCCAAGGTGAAGTTTGGCGGGAAGTTGGGGTCCTGGTGTAATTTGCGGCAATGGCTGATCACCGCCTGGTTGCCTTGCATGCAGGCCTCATACGTTTCCTGGTATTCAGGGTACGCCGGGTTGCAGTCCATACACACCTTCCCGACAAAGCCACGCTGTCCTTTTTCCACTAGAAGATCCGCAAACATGTTGGTGGTGTCGGTGTCGATGGTGGTGAAGTAGCACGCGCACGTGGTCCCGTTGGAGAGGGTTTTATCAATGACTTTACGGTACACCCGGGAAGAAAACTTGAAGTTGTTTTGTTTGTCGCCCACGAATTTGTTTTCCAATTCAAAGGTATAGTTTTTGAGCCAGTCCAAAAGAGGCAACTCCGATCCAATGCCCACATTGGGATACTGCAGCGCATGGATATGGGTATCGATGAATCCGGGGAAGAGGAACCTGCTGGACCCCGTAAGATTGTGGAATTGGACCGAGGCGATTGTGGGGTACTTTTTAAGGAAGAACAGTTCAGGGCTCATTCCGCTTTCTTCCTCGTATTTGGTCATCCCAATGATCTTCCCAGACTGGTCAACGGCCATAAGCGTATTGGGCTTAATCTCGATTTGGCCTAGCTCCGGGGTGTGCACCACAGTGGCAAGGTATAGTGACGTCATAGGCTGGGTATGCTTTGGGGAGGTAATTCGTTGGATTGGAATTGTAAAAAAACGATTGGTGGTTGGTTTTGGTTGTGGTTGTGATGAGAATGGTGGATAAGTTGAGAATTTATAACACGGCGCGGCGGCCGTCCCGCGGAAAAGCCGCCGGGCGTGAAGGGCCGTTTAAAGATTCGATTTCACTTTTAAATCACTTTTTCTTGGTGTTTCATTTCTCCCGATCGTAATGGTTTTTTATTTGGCGTAGGTAATGATGAATGAATGAATGAATGAATGGGCGGCCATATGCAGGTGTCCGGTGTCTCGCCTCGCTAATTTTCCCAGCTACCATTCATTAAAAAACCATTCATGCAGATTCT
>NKZY01000744.1:0-82421 GCA_002374555.1 Metschnikowia mauinuiana | reverse complement strand
TGGTATCTGGGAACATAGCGAGAAGGCTCTGGTTGAGGTCTCCTCTGTTGGGCTTGACTAGCACCACAAATACCTGAATACTCATTGCGAGTTGCACCTGGTTTGAGAATCTGAGTGCGAGTAGTAGTAGGAAGCCGGGGTGTAGGCACTTTCACAGGATCTCTGAAAGTAGACTCCCTGATAGTATCTCTAGTAGACTCTCTAAAGTATCCCCTAGACTCCAATTTGGACTCCCTGTTAGTACTCTTGGTGCTGGTGGGAGTCATGGTGGACTGTCTGCGGTTTAATTCAGTAAAAGTGGCCTCCGAGATGGTAGCAGACTTGGTAGCAGATTTGGTTGCAGAGCGGTAGGAAACCATCTTGTCCTGCTCTGATTCCAAGTGGAACTGCTCGATCTGCGTTTCCAGGTAAGGTTGCTTGCGACCGTTGATTGCAAACGCTGGTTGGTTCAGTGTCGTGGTGAACGGGATGGGAGAATTGATTTCGGAATTTTAACAAAAGAGAAGGGGAAATTCTCTTCAAGGATGTTCAGTTTCTTGTCGGTCTTCAATTATCAAGGCAAAATTCGGTTGCTTGATTTTGGAGGAGGATAAGAAAGTGGTGAGTACAAGAATTTAGTTTACATACACATGTGAGAAGAGGTACAGATTCCGGCACCCTCCGCGTTTACGATCCAAGTGCTTTCGCTAAAGTGCAATATCACCAACACGTTCAAACCCTTGGTGTTACGTCATGGTATTATATAATTACTGCATTCTGCCTAAAGCTAATGACGTCTTTTATATTCCAACTATATAGAAGATGTTTATTTTGGTAATGACCCACATTAATTTTGCTGCTTATACAACAGTCTGAGAGTCGACATTTATGGGTTTCTTCAATTTGTGGATACATCCATTCTTCGAGATTTGTCAGTCTGGAGAGCAAATCGCCAAGATCAGTCAGATTCAAATGAATAGATGTTCAATCAAAGGTTTAGCCACTTGATCTATTAGCTTAAAGTCCACTTTGCGCGCACACAAGAGAGTTTGAGTACTGTTCTCGGACTTATCAACTTAGTGAACGAGTTCTCCCTTCACATACTTATGGATTGATGCCCGGTCTTATAAGCTATGTTCCTTTTTTACCAGAATTAAGCTACTCAGCCCGGCTACTTTTGGACTACACTCAATGCAGTGTAAGGCCATGTGATAAAAATTGGGAGTGCCACTAGCTGCGAAACGGCTTGAGTCGCATGTAGATTTGTGGTTTGTGATCTCTGGAACTAAATTAAAAAGAGTCAAACATTTCACCCGATTTGTGAATAAAATAAAAACAGGCTTAAAATGGTATTAAATAATTGAATTCCGTTTAGCAAAATCAAATTACATTTTATCACANCATTTCACCCGATTTGTGAATAAAATAAAAACAGGCTTAAAATGGTATTAAATAATTGAATTCCGTTTAGCAAAATCAAATTACATTTTATCACCCCTTTGCTTTTTTTTTTTTTTTTTGTGTCGCGTACTAGTGTACTCAATACTTCAGTGATAAGCACCTGTGATCATTATTGCTATAACATCACTAATATCCTTGATATCCCTTTGACTATTCCTTGAGTTGTACAAGTGGTTAGATCTGCTTTCTTGGGAGAATATTTTCGAAACGGAAGCCACAATCATAATTCTAGTCTTATCTTACTCATTTAAATAGACGGGACTGAATCAAGAGCTCCTTCATTTAGTTCTGGCCAGAATAAGTTTAGTCGTTAATATTTAGTTACAAATTGAGTCACTTTTTATATTTAAATCAAGATTTATGTACTGTCTTCATTTCTACTATATATAGCTCTACTATCTATAAGTATTGCAGTCGGTAATTAGTGTCTATAAGATATAGATCACCCCAGGTATGGAATGATCCTGGAACTTAAGTGTATATCTACATTTCTGGACCAGTTCGAGACCTGAATCGATAAAAGAACTTTAGCTGGAATCCGACCATCTTGTCCAAGTCTGTTTAAATGAAGTTCAATTTCTTCCTGGGGTAGCACTGATGTTTTTTTTTTCTGGAATGATTATCTGAAGCTGAATAATTTATAATCATAAAGGCTTAAGGTGAGTTTAATCATGTTGAAAAGTAATGGAAGTTATCATTATTTTAATAAAATTATAGGAATAAAATGAATTATCACCAGTCCGCGTTTTTAATATAATACTACTCTCCTACTCTAGCCTAGTCATACTGTTAAATTCACTAACCCAAACTGGTTACTTTACAGGGCTAATATTATTATATAAATCTCTAATTGATTTTTACTAGCCACTCAAAAAATTGAATCAATTCATGAGCGTAGTCAATAACCTTTGACGTTCTGCATATAGCCACCTTTCACTAGGTTCAAGCAGCTAAATCCAGTCTATTATTTTGCCAGTAACCAATTCTGCTAATCCCTCGCTCTACACTTTTTTTGCTTTTAATCAACAGTAACAATTTTTCCGATTTCTTGTACTTCTGTAAAGTCCTGCACACTAGTTGAGTATTCAAAAGGCACTTGTTCTCTATTGATTCATTATGTTGTTCTTAAGTACAGTATTCTTTTCAATGTATATTTGACTTCACTATAATTTCACTCTTGCTTTTTGTTCTGCTTATACTGCTTCTCTCACTATAAGCTGTTCTCTGTGTATACTTCCACAATCTTGGTTCTCTTACTATATCTTAACAAATTTTTTGATTTTATTTGATTTGTCGTTGCCAGAACGACCAATCCTTGCTACTTACACCTTCGACTTGTCACTCTCAAACATGGTATCCTCGACTTGCTCGACTCCGAAGTCCTTGTTGGTGTCGATCTTGAACAAGCCCTTGTTCTTCATACCATGTTCGGCGTCTCTCCTCGTGGCCTCCAAAACAAATGCGTTTGCCTTTCTGGGGGGCACACTCCGGTCAAACAACCGGTCCATGTTCTCCAATGCAATACCCTTGGTTTCCGGCACAAAGAAGTACACGAATGGCACGGAAAGAACTGCCAACGATGCAAAGAAGAAATAGATTCCGTATTGCATGGCATCAATCATATCGGTGGTGAACCGGGACATGATGAAAATCGGCACCCATGAAACGGCTGCGTTGATGGCCTGCACGAATGACCGGATATTCTGGTCAAAGATCTCACTTCCCACCACAAACGGACCCCCGGACCACGCCAAGATAAATGATGCTATCCAGATGTACATCATAGCAATGGCTGCTGTTCCTCCTGGTCCTGCTTCCACACCGGGTTTGGTGGGGTCATTGATTTTGAGGTATGACCCAATATACCAGAAACAAATAGCACACACTGTGGATGAGCACATGAATGCTCTGCGCCGGCCAAACGTATCCACTATGATAAGCACATAGATGAACGTACACACAAACTTGACCACTCCAAACATTCCCGTAGAAAAGAGGGTAGAGTTTGTACCCTTGACTCCCAAACTCTTGAAGATCTTGGGCGAGTAGTAGTTGATGGACTGGATTCCCAAGAAGTTCTGGAAAAGGAATAAGGAACATGTAATACACATGCGGTAGAGAATCTTGTGGTCTTTTCCACCGAAAACCTCCTTGAAAGGATCCAAAAGACCTAGTCCCACTTTGTTGCGCTGACTCTCAATAGACTCCTTGACCTGATTCACTTCATATACGAAATACTCGTTATCTTCGGGCAAATTGCGGAACCACTTCAAGTTCTCAATGGCCTTGTCGTGCTTATTCACTGAAAGCAACCATCTGGGCGACTCCTTCATGAGGATAGATCCTGCCAAAAACATTCCACTGGGGATGAGTTGCACGGCAAAAGGAATGAGCCACTGCTGCTTGGACTTGGGAATGTGCAGGTCAATACCATAATTGATCCAAAATCCGACCAAATCACCTACTCGCCAGCCAATTTCGTACAATGCAATCACACGGCCACGAATTGCAGGAGGCGAGATTTCAGATAAATACACTGGGGTCAAGTTGGTAGAAAAGCCAACTGCAAGCCCTGCCAACACGCGTCCTGCATAGATGGGCCCCAAGCCATTTTTAGACGATGCCGCAAGCATGATGGCTGATCCAATAGTAATGGTGGCTGCTGCTATAATAAGCGAGTTCTTCCGGCCCAAGTAGTAGGAGAATGGGTACGAAATCAAAGCTCCAAAGAAACATCCTGCATGGAAAACTGAGATGACATTGGAAATAATCAGATCAGCATGACTCAGAGTCATTTTATCGAGACCAAACTCTTCACGAAAAGAGTCCAATGCCACAGTTCCTCCGATGAATCCTCCGTCGTAACCAATAATAATGGCAGCTGCCGATGCGATCAACGCAGTGTAGTAGATTCTCCAGTTATAGACTTGTGGAGGTGTGGGACGGTCCTCGATCTTCTCGAACATTTTCTTCAAAAGAAGCACATCTTTGGTTTGCTGGAGAGCGGACTTTTTCTCTGCATATGGTCGCTTTTCGTATACCAGCGAGGCTGACGACCGGTCATCAGCTTTGGACAATGTCGATACACTGGGTGTCATTTTCCCCAGCTCCGTCATATCAAATAAAGTGGTCTGGAGTAGTTTAGGCTCTCAGATCCCGATTTGCACAAAGTTTCAGTCTTCTCAGATCTTGAAGCTTGTAATGCAGACAACTGTGATTTCCTGACTTGATTCAGGATGGTTTCAGGTTGGATGCAGAGAGGTTTCAGGATGTATGCAAAGAGGTTTCAGGGTGGTTTTGAATAAATGTTGTTTCAGGGGTTTCCAAGTGTTTTAACTTTGGTTGTTAATATCTCTAACCAAGAGCTTAGGGTTGGTGCAGAGCCAGAGTATTTATATCAGCAAACGGCTGGAGAAGATGGCACGCGGGAGTGCATGGGACGGCAGCAGCAAAGAAAAAGCGCGTGTTCCTCCACGGTTGGCCCCACATTCTGCCCCCCACGCCCAGTGGAGGAATCCCCCACGCCCCACGCTTTCCCCAGCTTTTCCGAGCTTTTCCGAGCTTCTGTTCAGCTTCTCACCCTTTACCCCATACTGGATCTCCACTTCGCTCTTCGCAAATTTTACAAGTCTCCACTTTAGTCATGCATGAGCGGGGTGACGTCATTATTTTGTTAGCCCATAGTTCGGGACTGCACACAGTCGCATGAGGCAAATATTGAGTTAAACACACAAACAATAAAAGCAAGAGAGAAAAAAAGGAAAGATCTAGGAATCTGCAACAGCCAGAGATCTAGCAGTAGAAGCATTAAGTGTTAAATGCCATAAATTTGCAAAAACTACTAAAACACACTGGAAACCACGAAAATCACCCTAAAGGCCCCGAAAAAGACCCGAGAATGGCATTCTCACAAAAATCATTTCGTTAGACTTTTAAATTCATTGCATTATGACTTTCTGATTCCGTCGAAACGTGGGTTTACGAAATAAAGTTCCTTGAACCCTGTAGGAAGGGCATTATATGCATGCTAGTCATGACATACCAACGCTAAGTGCGCGCCGTACGCGTGTAAGCAGTTAAAAAAATAATAATGAAGAATTAAGATTCAAGCATAAAGAATCAATCAATGAACTCAATACTTTAAAGTCAATCCTTAAAATATGTATGAAGAACTCAAACCTAATTGCCATGCCTGCATGTACCACAGACTGCCTTCTCTGAATGCATCATTTGGTCGCTGGAGGTACGGATGTGAACGTGTCATGTGAATGCATGCTCACCCAATTGTTCGGTCACGTGCGCAATCGTGCGTTTCAACTCGCCTTCATTTTCCTCCAATACCACCAATTCATCGAACCGACGGGCTTTCTTGGACTCTTCCATCGATTTCTGTACGATGAACTGTTGCTCATTGAGCACCATCAATTGCTCTCGAAGCTCTCGGATTTGCCGCTTCGTGAGTTGCGGGATGTCCTGCACATAAGCACGCTGTTCCGCCAAGCTTTGTTTCTCGCTGGCTCGAAACTCGTCATTCCACCTTTTGACTTCCAAAAGTGTGTCTTGTAGAAACATGAGAGCTGACGCATGCACATTGGAAATAAGCTTCCGCTCACGTGCATAGTCGTTTGACAACGCATGTGCTTGATCATGTGATGCGTCACGTGGCACGTCTCGTGCAACAAGTTTACCACCCTCTTCCCGGAAGTGACGTGCTGTAAATGCCCGTAACCAAGCTTCCAAATCTCGCAGACCTTCACTGAGCTTGCCTCGTAATTTGTTAATTCGGGCATTGTTCTTGTCGCTGTTTTCCTGCACCAAAGCCTTGTACCGATCAATAATGACTAGAGTGCTGGCTTTTTTACGGAGAAACAGGTTAAACGTAGCCACCACACTGTCCGAATCACTAACTGTGGATTCGGTCCGATTATTGCCGAGAAGAAGCTTTTTGCACATTTTGCAACACCGGAAAGAGTAGCCAGTAGACTGGTCCTGCACACAACGATCCCATATCTGCCGTACGTTCGGTGAGTAGTTGAGGTCAGGAAGTTTGGCTAGGAGAAGAGGCACAGGAACCTGAACAGAGCAGAAATCGGGCACGTGACCGTTTATATCCGTAGACCCGCCTTTCCTTTCGTTCACTATATTCCCACAAAGCCGGCAGTGGTGCTTTCGCAGGAAAATGCTGAACTTCTCGAAACAGATTCGACAGTGCGTAACCTCGCTATCCACTTCCCATTGCACGATTTCCTTTTCCTGTGCTATTAGTTGGGTGTCCATATACAGGAACACACCGCTTAGTCTTCCCTCCAGTAGCGCCCGCGTTAAGATTTCCACGAGTTTGATGTACCGGTGTACGATGACTTGACGGGAGATCTGGACCTGTTCCACGGCATGTACTCTATGCAGGAGAAACTGTTCTGTCAAGTCCGTACTATTGGCCTGCGGTCCTTGCACGAGTAGAGGCTTTTTGAGGAAACAGCCTCGGCAAACCTGAGAGAATTTACCATTTTTGGAATCATAAACCACTGGGTCCTGCATATCAGCACCATTGGCCAACTTCGCCACGTATTTTGTATGTTCATTACAGAACAATTCGCCACACTTGCGGCAGTTGACAATACCATTCTTAACACTTAGCGGTTTCCCACAATCGTGACACAGGTTCCCCCGTCCTGCATACAGACGGCGCCAGTGGGTTCGGTTCAATTTCTCTTCGAAATTCACCATTTCACTAATTCCAAATCCAGAGTCATCGTAAAGATCGAGTTTGATGTTTCGTTTTGTGGGAGTGGCTGGCTTGGGTGAGGCCCGCCTCAGTTGGATGGTCGTGGGCGAACCAATTGTGGAAGTTTGACTGCCACTGAGATTTCCACCAAGTAATCCGCCTATTTTTGGTATCTCCAGAAAGCTCTTGGTTCGGTCTTCTTGAGGGGATTCATTTTGGCTGTGCGAATCATCTATATGCTGATTTAGCTGTAAAAGGGTCACCATGAGCTCTCCGCAGATCGGGCACTCGAAGTTCAGCTCATCCTCTATGGGAGCTTCTTGGATAAGCGTTTCTGGCTCTTGAGTCTCGGTTCGGCTGATTTTTCCTGTTTGGGACAGTGTCTCCATACCCAGAACCGACAGAATGGCGCTCTCTTCAAGTGGGGGTCCGTCTGTCGGTGCAGGATCTGAACTGATACTATTAGAGTCACTCATAGCTCAGTCCATGGGATGTAGGAGAGTTGTTGCAAAGTATAAAGGTGTATGTAGAGTTGAGGTGAGAAAGCGTCACGTGGGGGTCACATGTGTTGGCACGTGATCGATATGAAATTTAATTTTTCAGGAACGTGGCCAAAGCTCCCCTACATGAAAAAAATTTTGTTATTTCCACTGTGCTCTTTATGAGCAGGAGCATGGCATTTGTTTGGGTATAGTTAGTCTTTGCTAATTCTGTGACCTCGGAATTGAGGCCGCGGCCGGAACTCCCATGTACACCACCATCAAAAATACATAAATTCATTATTTTTTTTTCAGGTAAAAAAAAGGTATTGGTCTCCGGAACTGTAGCATTTTAGGGAACTAATTTTTATAAAATTGCCTGCCAGAAAAGGGTGTTTTGCATAGAGCCTTTTTCTGCTGAGGTAGCCTGGTGTACGGGTGTTTATAGCCTTCAGATGCGGCCAATTCCGGGGAGCTAATTCCGGGGAGCTAATTCCGAGGATGTTCTACTCCAACGCCTTCTGCCTCAAACATCTCATCAAATCTACCATATTTCCATTATGCCAAGAAATTCAAATAACAGATCGAAGTCTATAAAATTTTGATCGAGTGTGGGTTTTCAATGGGTTTATGCTCTGGACTGCATATAACGCAATCAGTCTTATTGAGGATTAAGGATTGAGTGTTGAAAGTAGTCAGCTTTAGTATCGGGGCCGAATAGAAACTACTACAAACAGTAAGTTCCCGGACATAACCCACGCACCACGACTTCAAAATGTCTACGTTTTTGTCTTGAATATTTCTGTAGTATTGCTCTTATGTGTAGTACTACTCCTGTATTCAGCATTCTTCTCATTGAATACTTCACTTTTGAAGTATTTCTTTCTGAATAGTTCTATTCTCTAACTCGTCACTTCGAATAGTCCCAATATTTGAGCATTCTTGTTTAAATACTTTTCAAGGCCTCAGGAGACCTCACTAGACCATTTCTCAAGTTGTGCTATTGTCAAAAGTTATCTATTCTCCAAGTTGTCTTTCTGACATAGTTCACCTGAATAGATCACTTATTAAATAGCACATTCCAGTGTCTTATTCTCTCCAAGTTCTCTCCACGTTTTTCTTCATATCTTCATATTTTCGTCTCTCTTCATATTTTTCTCATTCTCTTCTCATCTTCATAATATCTCATTCTCCGCTCCATTGATTACAACTTCTGGACCAAGGACTCGATGACCTTGCCAAAGTCCAAGTTGGGGTCCTCCAAGTTGAAGCCGGAAGACTCCTGCACAACCTCCTTGACAGGGTGCAACTTGGCGTACTCGGCCTTGGCCTGCTTGATCAACTTCTCCTCCTTCTTCCATTGGGCGGCCTTTTGCTGCTGGGCATGTGCAGACTCCAAGTTGTATCTGTGCACAGCACCGTAGAGCACACCGGCACCGAGGAGCGAGTATCTGACGACGTTGAAAGTGGACATGGTAAGAAGTGTAGTTGGGAGATGAATTTTCGGTGTTTTTTGTTGGCGCGCACTTTTGATTGGATGCGCGCTCCCATACCTGACAGACATATAGAACCATAGTATACATCTTACCCAATGTAGATATAATATTATGCTGTGATCAGATTGTATGATCAGCCTATATGATCCGATTGAATGATAAGGTATTGTATGTTCAGACTCCGTATGTAGAGCCTGTTTTCTGATTGTAGTAGGAAAGGCTTGGGACTTAAGATTTTGCAACTGTTGCCGGGGGAGTGTGTGCAGGATACTCACTGACTCTGTCTCAGTAAGCTACACCTCTAAAGAGGTCATACTCCGAGGTCATACCTTCTATAGTTTTTTTTTTCCTTTTTTGCTTCCTTTCTCTTCCCTCGCTTTGTTACTATCCTCTGAATTTTTTTTAATACCGTCGGTTTTGCTCGTCCTGCACATAGACCAAATCCACTCTTCCCAGTCTCAATCTGTAGTCATAGCCTGATATTCTTGACTTCACTCAGCAATTCATTCTGCCCTTTTATCCTCTCAACCTATCTATTTTGTCTCTTTCAGCCGATCTCGTTGTATTTGGCTTAGTTTGTCTAGCCATATTTAACGTTTGCCTAGCCATAATTTGCCATTTGCCTATTATCTTCGCTGAAACCCAGTTTTAGCGCCCTTAGCCAGCCTCTTCGCCATCAAAATTTATTAAGCCATTCCTAAGCATATTTTTTGTCTTGAATGTTCTGGTATTTTCTATTGAGCTTAGCCAGTCTTGCCTAATTCGGTATTTCCCAGTCCTCTAAGATTGAGTAGGAGTGTGGCGAGAAAGTAAATACTAAACAGAAAGTGGGAGAAAAGTGGGAAAAAATATTGGTGGAAAGTACTGAGCTTTATAGTACAGGGATTGAGGGCTGCTATTCCTGGTATGGATGCGTGAAGGGGAGCTTCTTGTTTCAGGTTTTGCAGCCATGTGCGAATGTAAACAAAGGAACATATAAAAAGACGGTTCGCCCCAGAAAAAATATGTAAATTTTTTTTTATTCTATATTGCTTTGGATGTTGAAATATCCGAAAATGGGTCAGTTTCTACTACTAGTCAAATGCACTTTTCATAAAGTGTCTGGCTCTGGTCGATGTCAAACTCCATTGGAAAGAGAGGCTGATATGGGAAAAATCTGATTGGCCAAAGGGGTAACATGCCCAAATCTCAAATATCTCAAATCCCCACATTAACTTTATTTCAAAAAATTTGAGCTGCTGAGGCTAAAACTTGTGGTATTTCATTCTAGTGTTGAAAACGCAGTCCTTGTCCTTTACCTCGCCCCACAGCCAGTCGTTTTCCAGAGTTTTTCTCATTCTCTCTACTCCTTTTGTTTATTTTTCTTTACTTTCCTTTTGATGTTAAGACTGATTCCATACAATGACCAGTATCTAGCATCCTTTGAGAACATGCGGTCTTGCTCTACCAAAAAGTGGATTCAGTTTTTATTCAGTCAGCAGATAGTCAGTCAGGAGTAAGAAGTATCCGAGCCAGATCAAAAAAGTCGAGAAGTTATAATAGACATTACAAGAGATTGAAGTGTCATGAGACATTCTGAAGGCATAAAAACATATAGAGGAGTGGCAACCTCAAGAACGCACATGTACCCCTATTATAAGGTAATGATCATAGAAAAAAATCATGGTTGAAAATGAGGGAATTTGAATAAACCGGAGTTTCGTGCAAATACTGATTCCACTACGAGTCACAGAATACTAATTACTAACTATACTACTTTTTCACCAGACTCTTACTATTATGTATGTTCTATATATGAAGAGTTTACAGGTGACATAAAAAGCTTAAAGAAAGCATCACTGCAAAAATGAGTTCTTACTAACTTCTCACTAACTTCTCACTAACTTCTCACTCCTTTGAATTGAGTGAAATTTACGGATAGTGGATGCTTAGATAAGGGTATTTGGTTTCGGAATGAACGGCATTAATAGCTTCAAGTAATGTTAGTGCTGCGTGCAGGCTAAGTGCTGATGTGTTCAAAGACAGACGCCCAAAACCGGTGGACAAAAAAAAAAGTATTCCGTCAACCATACCTTCAAGATATGAAAAAGGAAACTATAGAAATCTGGAATCTCCAGAATTATTCTCTGACCATATTGTGGTTTACATTGACACAAAAAACCTGAGGTAACCTGAGGTACGGATGTCACTGCTTGTCACATAAAAATGCTTGATAATTGAAATGAACTAGATCGAGAGCTGCAGGGAAAGTCTTAGAGGTAAAGCTTTGAAGACGAGTGTATGAGACAGAGAAAAGTCAACTCATCTTTTGTTGAACAGAAGACTATAAGCAGGTAAACCAGACTATTGTCATTGTAAGGAAAATTTGCACTATACACTCTCTTATATACCAAATTCTAAGAGATTGTTTTTGAAAAGTAGTAGTGTATCGGTATATCCCTTACATCCTTATTGCCAGATTCAATACTGTCTACGTTTTTCCTTTACAGGGCCTCCATAAAACGTCAGTTACATATTCAAATTATTTCAGACTCCACGAAATCCAAAGCAGATTTGTCAATGACTGATTCCCAATTCAAATGCTTCGAAATGTTTCTGCTACAGCTTAAAAACTAAGAAAGGACCTTTTCCGATTATACCTGCATAAAATGTCATAACCACAAATCCTGTCTCAGAGGAATCTGTTATGCTTCAAAAAAAAAAAAAATACAGACACAGAAGTTACGACAGTGGTATGCAGTTTTTATGCCACAAACCCTTTTTCGTGCCCGACCAAAAAAGTAAGTCATGTTCCCGACCAAAAAAGTAACTTATGTTCCCGACCAAAACAGAGCATACCATAATTCGCAGCCATTGTGGAAATGCGAAGTATTTAAGGCAGCCGATTCCCCTAGATTTTGCGGTTACTCCATCCACTTTTTCTCTTACCTTCAAGCCAAAAGAACAAGAAAACAAGAAAACAAGAAATGAACAAGAAAAGAAAATAAGAGAACAAAGAAAAAGAAAAAAGTTCCAGTGAATGGTGAAAAAAAACCCATCCAGAACTACAAAAAAATGGCTTTGAAGTAAAGAGGAAAGTTGAACACTAACTAAACGGTACGTTGAAAACATCTACTATTGCTCAAACATGTGCTCACAGATCACGAGAGTTTCCTTCCTCCATGACTGATCCAGATACGGAGGATCCAATCTGGAGCACCAAAATATGAAAAGTCCTTCAGAGAGAATGAGACCAGTGCTGTGTCTGACTATTGCGCAAACTTTATGGGGTTGCGACAGACACGCACAAGACTAACTGGATTGAAACGGTGCTTAGCCACCTGTTATCTCTCCAAAAAAAAAGAACATCTCAAGCTAGACCTTGGTTCTGCCATCAAAGAAAGCAATCTATCTCAGAAAAACAAAAAACAAAAAACAAAAAACAAAAAACAAAAAAACAAAAAAACTAAGGTCAGACTTGGTTCTGCCCTCGAAAAAAGGAGTTTCTCCAAAACAAAAACAAAAAAACAACCTAAAAGTGGAAATGATTGATAGATGATTGGCTCTTCGGCAGAAGACAAGGTCTGGAAAGGCACCAAAGAAGGAACATGAGCATGATGAACGGATTCGTACTAGTAACACTTACTAACAGGGGACATGAGATTGGTTTGGGAGTTGGAGCAGCTTTGAACCATAGTTGATGGGTACTTCTAGTGGTATACTTGTTGAGTTCCATGAGTTGTGAAGATAAGATGCGGGGCCGTCTTTACGAGCCCATGTAAAATCAGAACAAATTCGAGGAAACTTGGCGATGAAACGAGTACTCATTGAAATTTTGACTTGGAACTGTGGAAGACTTCCACTTTGACCAAAGGATGCAAAGCTCTCAATGATATGTTTTGGGCTTTCTTTAGTAGCAGTTTTTGAGTGGTCCCCCGGAAGTATTCTTGTACTTCTCAACGAGATCACCTTTTCTTCTCTAGTCTTAAAGACTGCCTATTTATTCTAAGTCTTATAGGATCATAATGAAAAGCCCAAAAGATTACCCCGGTCACGTGATGCACATAGTGATTCTCAGCACTTATCTATCCCCACATATATATACTTTAATTCTTTAAACAACACTATGCCTCAATTATGGGTATTACTTGTAGTAATTATGCTCTTCTTCTTTTAGCTATAACGTAGATGTAATTCTGGAAATTCTGGAAATTCTGGAAAATTTAGTACTATTTTGGACTCCGGGTTACTCTTTCTTTTATAACATTCTTTATTCAAATTTCAATTTTTGAGTTGCTTTTTGTACTTCTAATATCTATTAGTGTTCCTGAGATGAGCAACACATTGAGCCTAAACTAGCCTTTTTTTGGTTTCCGCTCACCAGAGGGCTACCAAAATAGCACTCACTGCGAGCCATACACAAGCACATTTGGCCCTAAGTAGAGGTTCCACCAGTGTATTTCCCATAACTTTCCACCATTTTTCATCATTTTTTATCAAATCACTTCGAATTTCATTACTGTACATTTTTTTTCATGAATTTCCGAGAAAGCTGTTACCAAATATCCTAGATATCGGACTATGGAGACTACCTATTTATATACCTTACTCTCTTACACATTGAGACCCTGTTAGAATTATTGGCCACCCCACTAGTCACACTACTCACTACTACCTAATTTTTAACTGTATCGTGTTACTTTTCTATGTATTTGATATAGTGTTCTTTTTACTTGGCCCCAGTTGGGTAGCGCACGCCCACGAGAATAGCCAATACCAACTCACTACACTACTATAGACTATTACAAGAAAATTCGAAAATAGAAAAAAAAAATCCTTCTAAATATATAATTTAGAGTATATCACGATGACTTGAGGCCAGTTCAAAAAGAGTATGATGAGTAGTTTAACTTGTACTAAGAAATAATTCGAGAGAACGAGAAGAAAAAAGGACTAGTGAAAATGCATTTCAAAGCCACTCCACACATTCAACCTATTCCCTGCAGTGGAGTTTCTTCAATGTATTAGTATGGTTGACAATGGTTGAGATGTACACGACCGTACCCATTTGATAGTCATTCATACCAATTAGCGTTTATCTCTTATTTTCTATTTGTTCAAATTCCACCAATTTCATTATCATTCATCCATTGCTACAGTCTGAATTGTTGATGAGGACGTAATTATATGCAATCTATATCCATACTGTTTCAGAACTACTTGTGTAAAGAACAGCTTCAGCTTTGCTTGTAAAAAAATGGAACCAATTTTTAAGCTTGGATATACACAGTGTCCAGAAAATACTCAGTGACTGTTGAGGTTTAATCTTAGAACTTAAGCCTGTATATAACGATGCTGATCTGAAAAACTAATCCTGATATTTGGATCAGTCGAAATTATGAATTTAGTTTGAAGAAAAAATGCACTTTTTCTGTGAAGAGAGTAAATGTTTGAATCCGGTGTAAATAAATGTTTGGCCTTTTCTAGCCTTTTATCTCAACCAGAACTTGCACACTTTTATGGTACATTTCAGAAAGCGTCTTTAGTCCAATCAAATCTTTTTAGCATATATATGAGGTTTTAAGTGTAATCCTTGCTTGTTGTTTTGGTAATTTTTGTCTTTTCTCTTCCAAATTTTGCCATAATTCATCTTCTAACCCTGTCCTTAATATACGCCTGCATATAACCGACCCAACCCAATAGCAATGGAACATGACCAGCACATATTGGGTTTTACACAACATTTCTTAACTGAAGAGTGTGGGGCTGTAGCTTATTATAATAGGAATCCAATGCAGAATTGTTAGTCAGACAGCACTTAGTCTTCGAGTAGCAGACTAAATTAGCAGTACTCACAGTCTAACAGTACGTATAAGCCAGACATGCTACTGTATAAAACAGAAAATGTTACTCAACACTTTGTGATCTATAAAATTACTACAGTAGCTTAGAAATTGCTGGAAGAATTCACACGCGTAGGAGTACGGTAGTATATTTTATGTACCATGGAAGTTTTAGTCTATTTTTTACCAGTGTTCTTCTTGAAACCAGCTCTTTAACTTATATAAAAACCAGCCGCTAAGCAAAAAGGTTTATAGCTTTTGAAGCCAACTTACCAGTACATTCATGCCAGTCTAATTCTTTCTGCCTCATCGTTTCTTTGCACACTGACAATCCAAGTGTCCTTGAACCAAGAAAAGCACAGTTTTTATCAATATTAGTGTTTCAGTAGTGGACATGGCTTGAAGCTCTTTAGTCTCTACTTTTGCTCTTGTGTCATCGCTCAATTTCACTTTACTTGTCTGATACATTCTATTCTTACCCACTTTTCTGCCTGTTTATCCGCTTGATCTGTTTCTCCCGTAAGATTGTTCAAAAATGGGGTCAATCATTTTCAATTCTTCACAAAATGACCGTGATTCATTCCATTCATTCACTTCTTGACCATCCATTTCTTTTGCCCTGCTGTGGCGATGGTGGAGCTGACCAAAAATGGGTGCGAAATTGGTGGTGTGCGAAATGGGTGCGAAATGGTGCGAAATGGTGTGAACGCAGAATATACACCTGAGGATTCGCACACGACTGGAATCAAATCTAGACCAGGAAAACGCTTGACTATAGCAGAGTATCTGACCAGCATATTAGAAAGCGTGGAGACATATTAGAATTCGTGGAGGCATACTAAAAATCGTGGGATCATACTAGAAACCTGCCCTGAGCAAAACTATGGATGAAGTACATATAATGAGCTTTTACCCTACTCTTTTCCAGTCCTATCCCAATCTTTTCACATACTTCACATTTAAAATGGTCGGTTTCAGAAAAATAGTTGCTCATCTGCCCGGAGATAGCCCGTACCACCTTGATGAGTTAAGCCAATTGGATGCTTCAAGCGAAAGCGACAGCGGAGAGTTCTCCGAAGGCTTCGAGCAGAGATTGTCACGTAACTTGGACGCTATCTTCGAGCAGGAAAGTGTTTCTTACTTAAGTTTGATGCTCCCTTCCACTTCCCGAGACTCGGATGATTCGACGCCCACATGCCTGCCTAGATGGTTCAATACGTTTACAAGCCTGTCGGGGTCCCAAGATCTGAGCGACTTCTTTGAATTGTTCCAACACCCAATGGAGGTCATGGAAATCCCGAGCTTAGCTACTGGCAGTGTTCCCACACAGCTGCATTATCCCGTAACTATTCCCTTTCATAGATTTGTGGATGCGACTCTTGCTACGCTTTCTAGCGATATCCACTTCCAGTTGATCCGGGAGTTGGAGAGTTCGCAGTCCGTTGATTTGTCTCACTTGACCAATATGAACCAGGACCCGGATTCGGAGCATAGCTTACCGCCTCCTGGAAACTCCCGCATAATGAGCGACGCTGAGTCGGATTCTAGAACTTCACTGATACCCGAATGGCTTCTGGCTAACATCGAACGGATTCGCCGAAACCGCCTTCTGACGATTGACGAGGTGCTACATGCTCAATCCCCAACTACCCACTGTGATCGGATCGAGCAAAGAAGAGCTGCCATGATAAACGGTGGTGGCTCAAAGTCCACTTCGCCGGGGGGCTCCAACAGCTCGATGTCGTTGCTTGGCTGGCAAAGATTGCGAAGCTTCTTGTTGCGCCGTAAATCCATTTAACCTCTCCCTCCCCCTACGCCTCCGTCTTTGTTTGTTTTTCTCTGTTCAGTATTTTTTATCGCTAGCTTTAACCTCTGCTTAATTAAAATAATAAAATAAAATCATAAAAAGGATTTATGGTAGACTGTTGACACTTTCAGTACAAAACCGGGCTCTCTGCAGGACGAATGATTGCGAGCTGGGAAAGAACTTAGTAAACATAGATAGTAATAATTGTTTTAGTTTTTTCTAGGTAGTATAGGTTTCACAAGCTGGTGAATTAATCTTCGTCAGTACTAGCCTTATGTGTAAGCTTTGACAGTCTGTTGTGAAATATATGCAGGAACAAGTCACATTAGCCAGTAATAACCCACTAACCCAATAACTCAGTATTGTGATACTAGATACCATATTCAATTCTGTAAATAAATGAGGCACTCAGTACTGGATATTCTTGGTCAGTAGTTGTCAATGATGGAATTAGTCTATACAGGAACACCGCTACAAGAGTACTTCATAAGTATAGCTATAACAACTTGACCTTCTGGCATTTTTTAGGATTATACACTTTATGTCCTCGTATCAAGGTTGTACGAAGAACAAAAGAATTGACGGTTATTAATACTAATAGGCAGTCCAACCTAGGCCTTCATATTGTAGGATACCTCTGGAGGACCTGCTAGTGGTCAAGGGTACAGCCAGTATCCAAATTTTCCAAAGAAGATAATGAATATTGTTATCAAAAGCAATGTAGACTCTAGGAATACTTTTGACACAATAACTAAATCCTCTGAATTTCTCTAGTCAATGCAAAGCTCGTTCAAAACGGTACGGAAGACCTAGGAGCTAAAAAGAGACATTAAATAATTCAGACAATGCAAAATCTAAAGGCCCAGAATATACCTTGCCTAAACCTAACTAAAGGTGATTTGGACATGAATTGGTTAGGAGTTGAGAGTGCGTAATTAGTATGGCCTGTTTTTGCACCCACACCGAAAAGACCCAACTTTGAAACCTTACCCAAAATAATGGGTGAAAAAGGTATGGTGGTTTATGGTGGGTCCGGTTGGTTTGAGTCGACTGCGAAACGGCTGAGGTTAAGGCACGTGACCTGAAGAACAAATGCATCACAAGTCAGTAGACATTCTAGATTTTAAATTCAAATAGGGTACTGCAGATAGAATAATACTTATAAAAGAGTAGAGGATATAATACATTAAGTATAGGAGTAGGGTAGAATGGGGGGTAGAACGGGGGATTGGGATGGTAGAGACTAGAGTGCTGCATATAAGCTAATGAGCGAGTATGAATGTGTGGAGCTACGATTCTGGGTGCAAAAAAAAAAGAAAAACTCATTGTAAATCCACTGATTCACGTGTAGTAAAGAGTATATTTTGAATTTCTGTCTTGAAAATTGGACTTCTCTGGTTTCGAGTTTTGTCCTTTAGCTCGATTACATGCTCCGTAAACCAGAAACAAAAGTGTACACACGGAACTTTCAGTAGAATCAAACGTGCCCCCACCAGAACTACGTCGTTCATCTTTCATTTAAAATAAAGTCGATTTTAATTCAATCTCAGAAAATTCATTACATATTTTCAGCCTGAAATTTACTTCTCTCGAAATGTTACAGCATACAATTTGAACGCGAAGACAGTATGAGCTTTTCCACAAGGTCATGAAGCCCTAAATTGATAGTCTCTTTACCGGTTTTATATTCTTATTTTGTATATCTTGCTGTATTCAGGTACCGGAATTAATTATATAAATTTTAAAATTTATTTATCTCAGAATTTTGGTATGCTGGGGTGCTGCATCGAGCGAGACCTGTACCGGTGCGGAGCAGTGGGCTCTGTACTTTCCAAATTTATGTACCCCATTTTCTTGTACACCACTATCTTCTTTTCCCCAGACCTTGAATTAAAACCATAAATCAAGAGTAAAAGAAAACAAATAGATTATCATCGTTCCTCAGTTCCTCAGTTGTTACCATGGGACCTCCCGCCTCCACCTCTAATGGTGGAACGGTGGATCTGTCCCAACAGCAGCCTGGACTCTTTAGGATGGACCGGAAACCAGCCATGAGTTGCCAGCTTAGAGATCTTTTTGATTCTGAGCACGCTGCTTCCATGGATGCTCCTACTGAAGCCATCCAAGAGTCTGTGGGTGTCTTGGGTACGCCTACTTTTAGTTCAGCTGAGCCAGACCTGGACACGACGGATGCGTGTTCCAAGGCTCAGAATACTACCATGATTAAGGCCTGCCCAAAAGACAGATCTGCTCAACCACCTGGAACTTCCCAGAAAATCAAAAACTTATTGCTGCCAAAAGGGTATGCCTTATTCAGGAAAGAAATGCCTGCTGCACCCCAGATTGGGTGCGAAAGCGCGCACTCTCCAACCCCAAAGAACCTCAAGAGACAGCAGAACAAGCACGCAATCCATTTCCAAGCCACTAAGAAATGGAGCCATTTGTTGGCCAAGATTCGGGCTTTGAAAGTGCACAACCACTGCTATATTCAAAGGGCCTCGGTGTGCAAGTTGGACGAGTGTCCGGTGAAGGTGCGCAAAGTAAAGCGTCTTTCAGTTAGTCGCGCTTTTTGCAGGGTCTACGCATTCAGAGTGGGATGCAAAAACGTGAGTATGGATTTGGTGAATTTGGAGCTGCCACAAGAATCCGGAACGGAGCCTGCTTTGGAAAATACTTATTCCGAATACAGTGCTCGGCTCAACAGGGAACAGCTTGAAAAACTTGGGTTAAAAACTTCTACGGAGTATCCCAAACTCACTTTGCCCGGTGTTGATGTGGACAAGAAACCAAAAATTTGTATGCAAAACGACGAGTCCAAAACTTTGGTTGCACGCGACGAACTCAAAAGTAAAGATGGTCGCAATTTTGAGGGCAGCCACAGATTCCAATTTGAGAATCTGCAGTGGAGCGTGTTTCACGAGGGCTTCGCACCAAAGCAAAGAAAGAGAAAGGCAGAAGAAGAAAATTGCCAGAGGAAGAAAGCCAGAGTTGAAGTTAGAGAAGAAGAAGTCAAAGAAGTCAACGAAGAAGAAGTTGAAGAAGTTGAAGAAGTTGAAGAAGTTGAAGAAGTCACGGTTGCAAAAGCCCCAGTCAGTGCTAAGTTACTCGTGCCAGTTGAAGTCAAAAGCCCTATTGCGGAAAGCCCTAGTGAATTTGTGGAAGAGAAAAAAGACTCTTGCAAAGAATTAGTGCTCTACCGGCCTCAGGAGAAGTGTCAGGAATTAGCTGTGGTTGAAATAGCCACCCCAGTCGCATTTGAGACTCTGTCATTGGTGTCATTGGTCCAATCAGAAGCCCAGCCCTCCATATTATGGGTTGCTCTTGATTTGGAGCTCATTTTGTTGCCTAGACTCGATAACATGGAGCTCAAATGTCTTAGAATTGACTTAAGGGTTTGCAGGACAAACACCGAGAAGAAATTGGATGAATGCTTGGGCCCATGGAGAATCATACTACAAGTGTCTGGGGTTCAGACTCCTAAAATCGAGGAATTAGAGCCCCCTGAGCTCTTAGAATTGAAGTCTCTGGTCCAGGCCCAAGATGACTTAATTGGGCAATGTCAGGAGAAGATTTTGAGTCAGTTTGATCTACTTGACCATTTTGAGAAGTGCCTACAAGACCTATTTAGTGGACTCCAAGATTGCGGAGCCGCTTTTGTTCTGATTTGTTTTGAAATGGCTGGAAACGAAATTTCAGAAGATCATTTGGACAACTACGAGCACAGGCTTAGTACTATGATGGAAGATTTGGAGGAAATGGGAGATTTGGACAACAGTACAAGGGAAAGTATTCTGGCTATGCATTCAGGCTCAAAGAAGAGCTTAACCAATTTGATGAAGAGCCATAAGAGAGCCTGCAATCTTAAGCAAAAGCTTTTGGAGCAGTACTTGGAGCACCAGGAAAATTGGGTGCAAAAAGCAAGGCACAAAGATTTAGCATTCTCGGAAATGGAAAAGAAACTTGGATGTGCAAGTACCAAACTCCAGAAGGCGTTCTTCAAAAACTTTTTTGATTTGAACTTTGCCGAAGTCTTGGCGCGAAAATTGGACCGCCTTAAGGATCTCCATGAGCTGGTGAGCACTGCACGCGAGCAGTTGCAACTCACATATAACGAAGTGGCTCTGCGCTTTTTGACTCACACCTACGAATCTTACGGAGTACGAAAAAATCTCCTTGACCTTTGACTGACCTAACTTGACCTTGACCGACTGACTTTGACCTTTGACCTTTGACTGACTTTGACCTTTGACTGACTGACTTTGACTGACTGACTTTGACTGAATGACTGACTGACTGACTGACTGACTGACTGACTGGCTAACTCATTTGCTAGAGAACAAATAAACTAAAAAAAAAAAAAAAAAAAAAAAAAAAAAAAAAAAAAGACTGGTTCAGGATTGATGATGGCAACTGGAATACTAAAAATTGGAATGGAAGGATGAATAACAACAGCTTGTGGTGGTGTTACTCTGCGGTAATGAACCCCATGTAAGCCAGGGATTGTGAGGATAGTAATGAACCCTTAAAAGTGGGATTGTGAAATCGTGTAATGAACCTCGGTGAACGGGACGGGATTGTGAAACAGACAAGAACGCCTACTACAAACGTTGAAATGAATCCTCCTTCCAATTTGAACTACTGCGCCAAACGCTGCGCAGGCCAAGATTGCCATTAATCTAATGACTGAACCAAAATTACTATATAGAAATTGCAAGAGAAAATAACCAATGTAGCTTAGACTAGCCTTAGACAATTGGCCACTAATAATGTAACCATTCGGTAGAACACTCACGGAAAAGACTCTTAGACTGGAGACAAAATCTAGGCCACAGAATACTACTGTAGTACCTCTAGGGCCACTTTCAAGAGTACTATTTCTACTCATAATACTTTTATGGGTACTAAATACATAGTTCTTGAAATACTACCAACTCTTGTCTACTACTTCTGCTACTAATGTTTAGACAGTACATATAGTACCATAAAAAACTACTACTAATCCATTACACAGTGACTTTGATTGGTCTATAGCCAGGCATTTTTGTTATTAACATTTTTGTGAGTAACATTCCTGTAGAGAATTCAGTCCGACGACTTGCCAGATTCAGCAGTACTATAACAGTAGAAGGAACTACTTCTTCCACACATATTACCAATATTCTAATGACTACTCTGAGCACTATACCAATACTAGTCCTACCACTAGTACATGGTAGGTCGTAGAAAAATACAAAAGACACAGAGACTTAGTGAACACAGAGACTTAGTGAACACAGAGACTTAGTAGACACAGTAAAAACTGGAAAATGTAGACACTAGTAAGCAGCACTGCGACTTTGAATACAGTGACTACTATCAATGCTAGTATACTCGAAACTAATTAAGCCGTACTGGTACAGTAAAAAATTACCACTATCAATAAGATTGTAAGCAGAAAATGACCAATTTAAGGTGTTCAATTTTAGATTAATCCTACACTCCAAAATTCCTACAACATACAGGAACTTAAAGAAAATATACAGGATTCAGGTCCCCATTTTAAATGACTTCAGTTCTAAAGTAGGCTTTTAACTCTGAACTAGGCTCTAAGATATGCTTTATAATTTCATTGCTACTGCACACTGGCCGATAAGCTACAGGCACTCAAATAATCATTACTGGCACTTCACACTCAGATCCCCAAGATGTTTCTTTGGATGCACTCCAAACGCCCTATTTTCAGATTTTTATGGACTTTTTTCAGGAAATAAAGGTATTTTAACGCTACAAAAACAAACTACTTTGAGCTGTGCACCACCGACACTTTCAAGCCGGAGTAGCTATTTAGCTGGAAAGATTGGGCTAGACAACGGTCTTTACCAAGATCATGGTACTGGTTTTTTGAAACGTACAGCTATGGATTTATCTACTTTACTATCAACTAACAATGACCACCAACTGTACAGAGGTTTTCAGGAGGATTGAATTAAGGTAAAGTCATGATTCCAAAAAAACCTACTCTTGGTCCAAATTTATCAAAACCAAAGCTTTTAAAAACATAGCTTTCAGAACCATAACTAAATAATTTCTTAGAATCAGGTCTAAGGTCCAGGGTCTAAGGGTCCATTAGTGGTTTTTTACTCTATTATAGAATTCGACCCCATGAAATCCTATACCTTGAATCTAAAGGTGGCTGTGTTCAGTCCAATCTAAAGATCCAAATGATTTATTGTTCAATACTACTTTCTGTTCCTATACAATCCCCACCTTTTTCTGTTTTTTTTGGCTGAAATACCCACTTCTCGTCCAAAAATAAGACCTCCTGCAAACCGCTATTCTCCAAAATCAAAATGTCCAACGGAATGTCATTCTCTACTTTTAAACC
Organism: Metschnikowia mauinuiana; assembly: GCA_002374555.1. Lineage (NCBI taxonomy): Eukaryota > Fungi > Ascomycota > Pichiomycetes > Serinales > Metschnikowiaceae > Metschnikowia > Metschnikowia mauinuiana. The sequence continues at coordinate 59,288 of NKZY01000744.1, read as the reverse complement.
TCGAAATCAAGTGTTCTCCGGAAATAAGCATAAAGCTTTTCGAATGGCTAGTTTGAAAGACTGGGTGAAGGTACTGAGGAAGACAAAATTAAGACTTATGCAATGAATTATTAATAATTTATCATTGACCAATTCGTGAGTTTTGATTAATTCATGAGCTTTGACCAATAAACATGAACTTTTTGAGTTTTTGAGCTCTCAGAACGACGTATTAAACAGTTCGGGTCCATCCAATTTAGACGAATGACCTCGGGCTTAATGGTTGGCCCAAAATCACCAACTCACATTGTGTGAGATTATTGCCCATTCATCATGACTTTCATGGCCATCATGACAATAGAGTAAACTGTCCCGAGACAAAATACCGTCCCAAACCTAAATTAGGAAACTGTTGTCAAAGGTTTGAGGGCTTTAAGGTCTTTCTCCAGGGCCTGTGTCCAATTTCACTAGAAACATAGTATCTAGGGTCCAGCTCTGAAGGCATGTTTAGCCTTATACAGTCGTATTTCTCAATCCAAAAATGGCTATTCTTTTAAGTCTGAGTCTGAGTCTTAGTCTTAGTTTTAGTCTAGAGTCAGATTTATAACCACGTTCTAGAACCAGAGGTAACATGAGGTAGTGAGTATGTCGAGAGTCAAAAACACCGATCAAGAGGAGTGAACCTCTACTGCTTGGATAAATATTTGGAAATAAAATCTGGAGATAAAATCTGGAGATAAATATTGGAGATAGAAATCTGGAAGAGCATTCTTTCGAACTTGTATGTGGCTCTCCTACACCCCACAATAAAAACTTAGTTCAGTCTTGTTACAATCTATCGGCACCGGCACACAACAATTCATGATTGTTTTTTTGATGGTTTTCAAGTTTAAAAATTGATTTCAGTTGAGTTCAAGTCGTGGAAAGGAAGGTTTCGGCTCTCAATTGGAACTGATCTCTTCCGAAATTCTTGGCCATGCAATTCATCAAATTCCATATGCTTTTCTACTGATGATGGTGTTCTGAACAAAACAATGAACCAGGTCTGTTTCTGGTAAAGATAATAAACCAGGTCTATTTCTGGGGATAATAAACCAGGTCTAGTTCCAGTTCACAGTCCAAAGATGCATTTCTAGGCCTTATCCAAGCTACAGGTTTCCCAACTCCTCAAGAAATGTCTACCCATACTCTCCATTCCTGGCCTACCCACGATTCCAAGCCTACCTACCATTCCGGGCCTTGTCACCAAGTCCCAGTCTTGTCCCCAACACCATCTTTTCCCGAAAGTTTATTTTTGCCATTTATCTCCCATTCAATTCCCGAAATTACCTCTTCTGTCTCTCGACTATATAGTTTGGACTGAATTTGACAGGAATTTGACAGGCCTTTGACAGGACTTTGACAGCAGTTTGACAGCAGTTTGACATAGGACATTTTCCAGAGACTGCACTGCGTACAATCATTGTATTACCTTCTTCCATTTCCAGTCCCATAATGTCCCCTAATGTCCCCTAATGTCCCCTAATGTCCCTAAATGTCTCTGAATGTCCCTAAATGTCCCCAGATCCACCATCTATCTTTTCCTGTACATTGCCTTTACATTGCCTCACGTCATATTTATCAATTTCCTATTCGACTACTGCACGTGATCTCCTTTTACTTGGTCACCTCCAGTCTTACCTCCAGTCTCCAAGTCCCCCCTCTCTAGTGACCCCAGTACGTCCTTTTTATCTATGTACACACGAACTTATGCATCTACAATTTGTACTTTCCACACATTAATCGGAAATTTCCGTTTCAATTCGCATTTAAAAAATTTACCATCCCAAAGGGATCCATAGAGTATAAGCAAAAGGTGTTTTGACCCAAAATGTAAATTATCACTCAAAATGTAAAAATAAACTCAAAATTCAAGTTAATACTGAAAAAAGCAAATTATCACTCAGAATAAAAATTAATACTCAAAATGCAAGTTCAAAGTGCAAAGTGCAAAAATCTATTCACCATTCCAAAGCACGTTCACCAATTCCAGAAATAACTTCTATAACTTCTTCAAATGAAGTATTTTAATTTTTTTGAATTCTTAAATTAATTACTTTGAATTCTTGAATTTCTTTAAATGTTTATTTTAAATTTCTGTTCAGTTTCCATTTCTGGCGTATTGGCGCTTTGGCTTTGACGAATGCCTGACCTTCATTTCTGGTTTGGTGCGAAGCGAGGCTAAGGTTGCCTACCTTTTTCGATCCCCAGGTGCGTGCGCACAGCCAGAAAAGCCAAGTGAAATGCAAACAAAGCGGCATTGGATTCTCCTCACGCTCATCACGGCGCTTGTCTCCATGTTTCTCGCAAAATCCCAATACGGCCACGTGGCCAAACAAGCCGTGGCGTCCGGCAGCGTGCTCTGTGCAGTGCCGGCGTTTTTCCGTCGCAACCTTGGCTTCGGCAGATACAATTCGGGCGCTGCCAGCCAAAAGGCTGAGACTGGGTGGACGGAAACTGGCCAAAATGGAGAGGGCGCTGGACCTGGCCATGACTCGTTGGTGGGTCAATCGGCGTCCTCTTCGGCCGCCAGCTCCACGTCTTATAATTATGATAAAGCTTCCTTTGACAAGCTCATTAGTTATCACGTGGCTGTCGCCTTTGAGCCCAAGAACAGGAAACAGTCCAATATCTTCAAGCAGAACAGAACAAAGACCCCGGCCGAGATCCTGCCCTCGGGTGAGGATAATTTATTCGTGAGTCATCAAACTCCTGAAGGCTCCTTCGCTGTGGGGGTGGCTGATGGTGTTGGGGGTTGGTCGGATGCAGGTTACGATTCCTCGGCGATTTCCAGGGAATTGTGCCACTTTATGAAAACTTCTTTTGAGGAGAAAGGCTCACAACAATCGCTCTCATCTCGGGAGATCCTCAAATCGGCTTTTTCCAGCGTCCAGGCCTCGCCCAAAGTGGAAATCGGAGGCACTACGGCGTGTGTCGGCGTATTCACGCCCGAAAAAAAGCTCCGTGTCAGCAATTTGGGCGACTCGTGGTGTGGAGTCTTCCGGAACTTCCAATGTGTTGAGGAAACCGCATTCCAGACACACAACTTCAACACGCCGTACCAATTGTCGAAGATCCCCCAGCACATTGTGCGCGAGGCGGAGAAACAGGGCAGACGTTATATTTCCAATACCCCGGAGGATTGTGATGATTACGAATGGCAGCTCCAACCGGAAGACATTGTGATTTTCGCCACGGATGGAGTCACGGATAATGTGGTGACCGAGGATATGGGCCGATTCTTGAAGGACCAATTTGACTCGGGCAAATCGCTAGACCATGTGTCTTCTAAGTTTGTGAAAGAGGTTGTCAAGGTGTCAAAGGACAAGCATTTCCCCAGTGCATTTTCGCAGGAGCTTTCGCGGCTCACGGGCCAGAAGTACCTTGGGGGTAAGGAGGACGACATTACGGTTGTCATGGTGAAGGTTGTCTAGTCGGCCTGTGCAATGTGCAGGAGATTCTCTTAGTGTGGTAATCCTTGATATTGTTGGCATTGTCTAGTTCTGATACTTTGATATGACATCCTGACACTTATGGATTTGATGATAGTGTGATACTGATACTAATACTGTGTGAGGGCGTCGGAGTGGAGTTACTGTGCTGAGGCTGCAAAGGACAAAATGACTTCAAGTCAGACAGGTTATGCCACGTGTTACGCTTGGAAGTGAAATCTGGTCTTTCGAGACTTAGTATTCGATGGGGAGAAATGGCTGGTGACTGACAGACGAATGGACCCAATGGACTTAAAAACTCAATGGACGCATGAATTGTCTACCTGAAGTGACATACTTTGTTTTATACATTGTTTTGGCTTGCCCAAAAGTTACCAGAACTTTTACTCTCCCTCACCTGATCATTGGAATGAAATTGTGATAGCATTGACTTTTTGATTTGCCTATGATTGATACTGTCTATGCCTATGTGCATTTCGGGAGACACCTCTCCCAGACCATTGATTCAAGCATGATCTCTTAATGATATATCATTATCATCCAGACCATTCATGTAGTTTACGCTGTCGAATTCCTCATTTTGATGACAGTTTGTAGAAATATTCAGCTTTAGAATCTCCTTTGACTTCTAATGTCTCCCTCTGAATGCCTTCAATCGGCACCTTGAACTGATCCCGTGACATTCCTGTCTATTGGTACATGTTGATGATGAGGTTGGAAATCTTCTCCCGATTAAGCTTTTCCTGCGCCTGTTTGTTGCTGAAGTTGGCAACAAATCGGCTGTTGGAGGGCAAATGCAAGTCCCGGGGTTGGCTGGACCGGGAAACAAACCGGAAACTGCCGGGGCCTGGAGCGGAGCCAGAAGCTGCTGTTGGTGTTGGTGTTGGTGTTGAAGTTGAACCTGAGGTGGTGGTTTCCTGCATGCTGTATGCGGCCGGGTCGGGCATTTTCAATGGGGTTTGGCCTCGGGGTGTGGCTGCTTGTTTGATGATCAGCAGGATGGACTCGTCGAATTGACGCACGGCGAAATCGTGGGCCAGACGCTGGAACTGCCTGCGTTCGGCCTCTGCATCCGATTCGATCTTTGCTTCGGAGTCCGATTCAAAATCCGAGTCCGACGAATGAGACTCGTCCGAATCCAATTCTTCGTCTTCCAAGTCTTCGTCTTCCAACTCCTCCAAATCACCTGATTCGTCCACCCCAGAGTTTTCAGACTCACTTTCAGACTCACTTTCACTGTAGAATCCCGAAAGGTTCAGTTTGTAGAGGGTCTCACCACCCCCCTCTCTTTCGTCACCCCCATAACCTTCACTTCTTTCGTCTTGTTCCGTTTTTTCTCTTTCTCCTTCCTCTGTTTTGCCATTACCTTCATTTCCTCCTCTTTCTTTCTCTCTTCCCTTTGTCATGAATTCCTGGAGCCGTTTTAGAGCATTGGAAATGTCGTTGGGCCACTCCACCGTAAGGCCTAGGTCACGTGCCTTGATCAAAACGTCCAGCAACCCAAACTCGATATCCCTTGGGAATGGTTGTATTTTGCAGTAGCAAAAATATTGCAAGAAATAGAGAAAACTCTCCACGGACTTGAGCCCTGAAAAAAGTAATCCTTGAGCCCGAGCTCTTTCTAAATTAACGCTTTTTAGAAGCGTACTGCACAATTGCACTCGGAAGTAGTTATCCCGAGGATCGTTTGCTGGGCTCTGGTCCGGCGTGGGAAAATTGTTCCTGTATCCATGGCACACGATTTTAAAGAGCACATCAGAAATAGCCTCGAAAGGTAAAACGCCGGCATTGCACATGGCCGCTAGGAAACGGACCAATGCCGTCCGAGACACACTTTTTCGGTAGTCGTTTTCTTCAAGCCCGGAAATCAACTGCTCGGCGAGCATATGCACTACCTGGTGCACCACAAATCTGCTCTGGCTTGGGAGATGAAGCATGGTTTGAGCTGCCAATATGTAGGTATCCAGACGAAGATTTTCTGGTGTGCGGAAAACTTTCACAAACTCCGATGCTGCATGAGGACTTTTGGAGAAATCCACCTGTTCCATAAGTTTGGCCACACGAAAGTATGTCTTTGGACTAAGCACTTGAGTATAGATCTGATGGAAAAACTCATGGGAATCCGATCGGATTTGAGAGGGGTGGGTCTGGTCCTGAACAGGCGCCTTTCCAGTGAACGAATCGATATTAAGGAATAGGTTGTTCAAGTAGAGTCGTTGGTATTGACTCAAACCAGCATTCCGGGACTTTTCTCGGAGCAACTGGAGCATTTTATGGGTATTTTCCCTGTATTCAGGCTCATAAAGCAAGAATTTACCGAGACGCTCGTAAAAAAGCATCAAAATCTCGATGTTATTGGACGAAAACAAGTTGACCGTCATGTTGCGGAGCTTATGGAATATAAGGTGAGACGGGACAAGTTTAAACTTCACCAACTCACCAAAAAACACCACATTTCGGTAGTTAATTTTCCCGGTATACATCTGTGATCGGAACCCTTTATCGATCTGCGTGATCAAATCCAAGAGAATGCTATCGAAATAGGCCTGGTTGATTTTGATGAATTTGGCCAATAAACTGAGAGCGTCTGTTTTGGCGGAGTCAATGAAAAACCGTAGGATCCGGTTATGAGTGGCCTTATTATTGGGCACATAAATCTGAAGAGCCACCGAGGCTTTTTCCAAATGCACTTCTCGGGAAACTTCGGCCAAAACATCTAGAAACATCTGCACCTTGTCTGGTTCGGAGAGTTTGGCATACGCTTTCGTATGGAGGTTTTTATCGGCGAGGAGATCGTCCAAAACAGGGATTTCATCGTAAAAGGCCTTTTCTTGGGGCGAACTCCACCAAACGAAACCAACTGCCGGAGGCACGGGTGTGGGAGCTGGTTTCTCTTCCGGGAATTCTAGGCCTAGCAGACTGCACATAGGCTGGAGGTGAAGCTTATGGAAGGCCACATCCTGGGTAAGGGTATCGAGGAGGGTATTTTCAAAATTTTGTCCATACTTGATGGCGGTGTTTTCGGCAGTTCGGCGTTCCTTGCGCTCCTGGCGCCGGAGCCGATCGTATTCCTGGAGGTTCTTTGTGCAATACCGTTCCAAGAGCTGCTGGATGTGAATCAAGAGTTGCTGGCAGCTGAGTTCCTCCGAGTCCTCAAGATTATTTTCGGGAGTATTAGATAGTTCCCTGGTTGCCTCGGGGGTACTTCTATTTTCGTCAGTGGGAGTAGTGTCCTCGGTAGAACCCCCGGAATTCACGTCCCTTGATTTGGCGAACTCCTCTTCAAAACGACGAATAAACGACGCCATGATAGGAAGCCCACTGGATTCCGCCTGTGCCCCCATCAACGTCCGCAACAGCACTATGGTCACGTTATGGTCCAGAAACTTGGTAACCACACGCAGCGTCTGGTCCGAAAGGTATTCCGGAGCACAATCGGAAAACCGGGACGCTATGGCCACCAAATTAAGCTCAAATACAACCGCCACGCACGTGCTCCGTTCCCGAGAAGGCAGCAGGTCCAGGAAGATGCAGTTGACCAAAAGAGCAAGCATGGGACCCGAAAACGCCGTTTGAAAGCGCTGAAAAAGGCTCAGGAAGATAGTCACCGCCGCCGAAATGTCCTCCGCTTTGGTAAGCACCACCATTCGGTCATAGAAGGCCGGGATGATCTCCGAAAGGTATTTTTCAAGAGAAAGGGTCCGGATATCATTGAGAATGGACTCGTTTATGGACTCCAGGCTACAAGCCGTGCGGATTTTCTTGATAAAGCCAAGATTTTTCTTAAGCGAAGAATCGAGCTTTCCAAGCACCGGCGGGTCTTGGATGGCCGCAAGATTCTGGTGCTGGAGCTGTTTCCGGGAAAAGGGAAGTGCTGACATGGAGAGTTGGGAATTGGAAGACTCGCAGAGATAGCGGGCTGGTGTATGCAGGATTTGGCGAAATGATGAGTTTCTGGCGTCGCAACGAGGCAAAAGTTTCTAAAGGAATATTATTGATTGAACTGGATTAGAAAGAAGGAGCTTCTTTAGGTAATTTTTAGCTTACGAAAAAAGAAGATTTGGAAGCCGTGGGTGGGTAGAGCTGAGACCACTCCCGCACTATATGCAGTGCGGATGATTTCTTCAAGTATAGTCACTTTTAACAAATACCTCGGCACCGATTTTTTTTATTAATTTAGGAGATAAGTCCTGTACAAGGGAATAGAGGCGTAGCAGAGTAATTTGGGAACCCAAGAGTAAATTGCAGTCTGCAGCGTAGATAGTCCTAGATTTCAGCGCCAGTATATAGGAAACCCTGCACATTTTCAATAATCTTCATCCATTCACTTACTTCCATGAAATCATTTAGCTTAAGTTTCTCGGCTCTATATTGGGGTATTCAAATTTATATTGGAACTTTTTTTCTGTTTTTTAGAAAAAATTACGCGGTGCGTTCGTATTATCATTTCGAGTTATATTAATTTCTTAATTTGAATACTAAAATTACTACTTATTAATTTTTAAATCTCAGCTTGTCGCCCAAAGTTATTTCCAATGAAAACATTCTTTTTTGTTCTGGCAAGAATGAGTAAGTATCCGTCCTTTTTAAGGTGCTAGATATTCTCTCATGTAGCGTACATCATGGGATAAAAATCACATAGAAGCATAGAAAAAATGTAAAATTGTGACTAGACAATAGGCAGTATAATGATAGAGTAAAGATTAGTGTTGGGCGTTACGATAGACCTTTGAGCAAATGAGAGTTTATGTGTAAATCCTCTCCATTAACTCTAAACATTGAACTTGCTTCTTGATACTCAGTAGAAAATAGCTCCCGTGCTCAGTTTAGCTGAGCTGATAAGACCTCTTTAAAACCAATGAGTGGGTGTTAATTCTTGTATGATACGTCCAAGCGAACTATGTGCAGGCCTTTACCTATGTTCAGGTCCGTTTGGAGTCGTCTTTCTGGGTTCTAGCAAAAGCAAGCATGCTAAGTTTTGGAAGCTGGTTGTTTTTATGAATATTTAACAAGATAATAAGCTCCCTTCACGAAAAAAAAGAGATTTTTTTGTAGCAGTTTGGAGACAAACAAGAATACAAGTGCTGAGAGCTCAAATGACCGTCCACTCTTATCATATTTTTTTACTTTATCGAGACTAATTCATAAAAATGAATAATTTCAGTTTATGCATTAATTTTGTTATAAATTCGAACACCAGATCCGGAGATTCCTTTCGTTCACGTAGTGCGACGTTCCTTTCTTTAAGAGTTCTTCCAAAACCATAAGAAAACCCCCAAAAGTAATTTTAAAACCCCAAATGTATTTCTAAAACCCCAAAAGTATTTAATCGATTCTTCTTTGTAAAAGGTCTATTTCTGACGTAAATGAATCAAGTACTGAATAATGTAAATCCTGGTTTAATGATATCTTATTTATAGAATTTATAAGTAATAGTAATACTAATACCAGTATTAATATACCTAAACTATTTAATAATATAGGATGTCTTAGAATTGAATTATGAGTTATTTAGTACCATGATTATATAATAATATAATTAATCATAGAATACTTGTACAAGTGACGATAAATTCATAGCTAATTAATCCCATTTTGTTGAATTCATTTTTATTTTTTTTGACTAAATTACAATAAACATCCATTATTTTATAGAATGGTTCATTTCTAACGTCCATACTTCCGGAAACCTGTACTCCCCGTACGTCACTCATAGCACGAGTTGTATAGCTGTAGATGTAGGTGTAGGTGTAGTAGAATACAGGAAAGTATAATGTAGTTCAACATGTTTAGATGCACGTGAGCCAGATCCATAAAACATCTAAATAAATCCGTTTCTTAGCAAAAAATCAGGCTTTAAATCACCATAATAGTGGGAAAAAGACTTACTCCAACCTCGTACTTTCACTTAGAGTCCCATTACTCATTAAATAGCCACCTGTCTTTTTATCTATAGCCATTTTGATATTTTACGCCACATCTACTACTTTTAGACACTTTTCTATACTCTTAGACTGGTTGAAAATTGGTACTTGTGTTTGCTGACGTAATCACCTGGGAAGATGTAGAAATTACTCAAGGAAGGCAGGATCAAAAAGTAGTTCAATATTATTTAATTCTTTATAAAAGTCCACTATTATCTAATTCCGTAATAAACCAATAATGAAACTGTCAAACTGAAGTTCTTATACTTTAGTTCCTGTATACAAGACACATAGACACGATATTCTTCCCAGAGACAGTAGATGCTTGTGTTTTTCCATTTAAGTTTCCCAAGTTTTTCTCAAGTTTTTCTCAAATTTATCTCAAGTCATATAGATAACAAATGACCATTTATAGCACTTGAATGGGGCTCTACTGTGCAGGACACTGGTATAGGTGTACCTTCAGTACACCCGTAAAAGGAAGGAGTGGTCCATGATCGTATACTTCAGGATTCCGTTTTGTCCTTGCTTCAGTAAGTCTTCTTCAGTTCTTCGGTTCTTCAGTTTCTCAGTTCTTCTATTTACATGAGCGGCTTGGTGTCACGGGTCACGGCATACACAGCGCCGGAAGGCAAGCCATACTCCTTCCTGACAGCATTGGTACTGCGGTCAAAGTCCTGTCTCCAAACATGGGCGCCGACAGCATCTAGGCCGTATTGGTCGGCAAAAGTACGGATGTCGAAGTTGGATGCATCGAACTCGAGCCCAGAAAGCTCCCGCTCTTGCCTGAACACCCACACACACGCCCGCTGCGTGGGGGCGTTTTTTTCCGGCACCAATGGCTGGTACTGGTGAAACACACGCTCAGGCGTGGCTTGCAACTGTGCAGGACTGACGATGTTTTCAGCAAACGTCAAGGGAAGATTGTAAACACCGTAATTCAACTCTGTTTTATACGAGTTGATGGCCAAATCAGGCACATCCGGGTTGACGATCACCACGGAATAAAGCCCGGAGAACTCTTCCGTCCGGAACTCCTGCACCTTGACCGTCGGAGGTTTGGCCACGGCAGATGCAGGCATCCGCACGCCGGGCTGTATATATCCAGTGAACTCGCTCCGAGTGTTGTGCTCAAATTGCACCTGGACATCGGCCCGAGGCTCCAACGTGGGCAAAGTGTCGGGGATCACGTGCAACTGCTCCAACCGCTGCATCGTCACCATCAAGTCGTGTTCTTTCCATTCCTTCTGCATCAAGTATCTGTACACAGGTTCCTTGGCGTCCACTTTGGAGCGGTTAAACTTGAAGTTGTAATTCACCTCGGGGTTGAATTTCTCCGCCCGGATCTTCAATTCTTCCGTTTGTGCCGCTGGAAGATCGGGCGTTCGTGCTAGCATGTCATATACGCTGGCCAGGTCTTCTTTTAAGACCTCATACGCTGAAGAGAAAACGTCATGGATGAGAGGAGGAGAGTGGTATGAAGAGGCGGGGTCCTCGGCGGGTTTTTGGAGGATTTTGGCCTGCTCTTCGGGTTTGGACACCTGGAAGGCGAGACCGCGTGATTGGACCAATCTGCGCCCACCAAAATGCCGGGGGGCAGTCTTTAGGGAATGGAGAAGTCTGAAATTCATGGGGTTTGATGTGAGGCCTGCGGAAGATTTTTAGATGTCCCACGCGTGATTCGCGTCACGTGAATTGCACGTTATGTCGCACATGACACATGCACGTGATCCTTCTTATATCAATATATATACTGTGTTATCTTTCGGGAACGCGCATCGTGCTCTTCTTGTTTAATTCTTGAATCAACTCTAATCCAAACGTACGTTGTGGCGAAATGTTAATCTAGACACGTGTCGTGCATCACGTGAGGTAAACTGACTTTTTGTCAGGTGACGTAAAGCATGTGATTGGCACGTGTACTGTTCCACGTGCGGTATCACGTGACACATCACAGGACGTACACCATGTTTCCCCACTTTGCGCAATCTTATTCATAAATGATCACGTGTTGTCCTGTCACTTGCAGTCACGTGACTTCCAATACCAAATAGGACACACCCCGACAGCCTCGAATTCGTATGGCTCTACAACTCAACTTTACGGCTGTATAGACTTCTATTTACGTGCTTTAATTAATGAGACCTTGTTACTGGACCTCCGATTCTAGCTGGCTGGCTTCATTTTGGAAGACCTGCGGCCAAAGTGGGGGGCCAGCCTGCAGATAAACACATGCACGGAGACCAACTAAGAAGGTCCACGCACGTTGTAAGGGCTGCGAACCGGCGATTTGCAGACCACTAGCAAAATAAACAACGCCGTGTGAAACCATGGGAAATAAATAAAGTTTGCATATTATGAGGATGTCCAGATGTCCAGATGTCTTGGACCTGTATGATGATTCTATGAGATTGTGGATGTGAATGTTGGGGTAGGGATGTTGGCGGCTAGACCTTGCATTTAAGGGTGTATGCCCCAAGAATACAAGGGGAGGCCAAGTCCATATCTAGCAGGTTGTGATTCCAAAGATCCACGGCGGGAAAGAGTCCTGGGACAACGGGATTAGGGGCGGACTTCAGGGGGTTTGGAAACGCGTCCATCGAACTGAAACAAAGATGAAACAAGGGAACCGAGAAACCCCTGAGTTAAAGACTTCTGGATTAACGACTCTGAAACAAAGACTTTGTGATTAAAGGCTTTGAAACAAATGGAAGGAAAAAACCGGGAGGAGAAACCGGGACTTGGGTGGGTCAGGGGGTATTAGATGACTCAAAGACGGGACCTTTTGACTTAAAGGGTAAACCGAGATAACCGATGATGGCCAAGGGTCTGGGAAATGCAGGTGTGGAAGGGTTGAAAGGCTTGTGGAACACACGTGGATTGGACCAAAACCGGTGTATTTCACGCCAAGGACAGGGAAGAAGAAATGCTGTAAAAAGAAGAAGAAGAAGAAGAAGAAGGAAGAAGGAAATGGCAGGCACGGAATTTACGAGCTAAAATTGCGCTTCAGGATATGCGCAAAGCTAGCCGCAACGGAGTCATCAAGGCCATGCGAAATTTCGACTAGTGCGTCTCGTAAAGCAGGTGCATCATGCACGATGCTGCCTGTATGCAGGGTGCCACGGCGACTAGCATCGCTGACAAGTGCCTTTTCAAGATGACTCACGTGCCCGAGCAAAACCCGCCCCAAGCCTGGCTCTACTACTGGCACCTATCACTATAAATCGTTTTACGGCATGTGTACTAGTGCTTGGTGAATTCTTTCCTGGCTGCTTTATGTTATTGTGCTGTACTGTTGTTTCACAGATGTTTCATAATTGTTTCATAGTTGTTTCGTAGTTGTTTCAAATGGTCAACTTGCTCCAGAAGTGCTTGTACCTTTCGGGCCAAGAAAAGAGTATTTGCGATTGCTATACCTTGGCGCCCCGGTATTCTCCATTGTTTTTTGATTTTTCAGGATTTTTTCAGGATTTTTTCAGGATTTTTTCAGGGTTGTTTCAGGGTTGTTTCAGGGTTGTTTCAGGGTTGTTTCAGGGTTGTTTCATGGTTGTTTCATGGTTGTTTCATGGTTGTTTCATGGTTGTTTCATGGTTGTTTCATGGTTGTTTCATGGTTGTTTCATGGCTGTTTCATCGCATCTCATGAAGGTTTCATAAGTTTCATTACATGATTCGTATTCAAAGATATGCAAGTCGAAAATCCCCGCCATCATTGAGTTGCCATTTTCGGCTTAACTTCTGGAGATAGGTCCGTTTTAAGCCTCGAGTTATCTGCAGTACCGCGCAGGCTCGGTACCACTAGTAGTGCTTATCTGCAGGACATACACCAAAAATAGCCCCTTTGTTTCATTTTTTAAGGTTTAGACACATGGCGTTCGAGCCAGCCGAGTTGGGGTACGTTCATCAGTGCATGAATGCCACTGCTACACGAGTCGAGGTCGCATGATTGTCGTTACCGAGGCCCAAATCACAATGTCGCTACAGACCCTCACATCCGTACATCCGTACATCTATACATTCGTGCATTTTTACATTCGTACATCTCTATATACGGTATGATGCTCCAAGTACCCCTGGCCTTTCCAGTGGAATGTTGCGTGTCGCTTCTATGGAACCATGTCGCTATGGAACAATGTCGCTATGGAACCATGTCGCTATGGTGCCATGTCGCTATGGAACCATGTCGCGATGTTGCTCTAGGGTAGTAATGTCGCTATGTCGCTATGTCGCAACTAGCTATGGTGTATTATGTCGCAATTTGAGTCATGTCGTGCCCTCGCGTTCAAGTTCCATCAACCGAGTCTGTAGCGCCAACGAAAATTCACGTAGCTCCATATTCTCCAGGCGTAAGTCATCGATGGTTTTCTCCATGACTTTCACCTTTTCGGCCGTGCTCTCAAGCTCCTCGATGTACTTTTGGCGGCGTTTTCTGAATGCGTTTTGCGAGTTCCGGTTTTGAGCCGCACGTTTTGTCGACACCACGCGGCGACTGCCCTCGGAGACTTCGTGGGCTTCGGGGGCCTCGGGGGCCTCGGAGGTGGTGGATCCAGGGATTTGCAAGACATTGCCCGAATCAACGATTCCGGAAACACCGTTGCCGGGGGTGCTATTGTCGGGGGCTGCAATGACATTTGTAGAAGGTGAGGTGCCCTCGGTAGGGGCTTGGACCGAGATCCCGGCACTGAGGCCGGCACTAAGGCCCTGATTTCGGGGGGTATTGTCGGCCTCGCCGCCACGGACCATATTCAGTGGTAGTGGTGATGCCGGGGAAATGTTGCCCAAATGCTCGAAATTACCCATGGGCTTGTTGAGACCGGATTGAGGGTTCCGGCCGGCCTCGGAACTGAGCCCATGTTTGATGGGGTCCGGATCTAGCCGGAGCTGCAGGTTGTCGAGCCGCTCTCGTAATAAGGCGTCGTGTGCAGGCGGCGCATATGCCTCATCCGGGGGCTGGCTTTTCCATAGGAAGTGCTGGTCCATGATTGGGTTACTGGCAATGTATTCCGAGGGGCCACCCTGAGGCGAAACTCAGTAGCATGTCGCACCCTCGGATGCCTGCCGCAATGTCGCGCGCACCCGTCCACCCAAAACTCCGTACCGTATATTCCCAATCAAAAACAAATAAAAAAAAAAAAAGATGAAACGTAGTAAGACTGTTCTGTCGCTTGTTATTTTCTCGCTTGTTTTTTTTTTTTGATAGTTTTTGTAAATCTATCCGTTTACTTCCTCTTTTTTTTTTTTGGTTTTTGTTGGTGGTGTACGGAGGTTCTTGGATGCAGGGCGGCTGCAAAAAGAAGCGTGCGCGTACCAGGTGCGAGTTAATTGCGGGCCGCTCATTGGCTCACAGCAAAGCACCATAGAAAAAGAACCCAAAGGCCAAGAAAGAAGGCGGGAATTAAGGAGGTGGGCCTGATGGGGCCGGCATATAAGTCTATTTCTTGTGCAATTTCCACGTGATTTTTTTTGTGAGCAGAGATGTACGAAAATGGTGAGTGCACGCATCGCATGATTTCCACCAATCTCAATTTTACCTCACCAAACCACACTACTCCCCAATATGCTTGCCTCCTCTATCCGTTGCGCCCTCAGATCTAGAACCTTGGCAGTGCCTAGATCCTTCGCTCCTGCAGCCAAGAAGGTTTCCTTCGCCCAAATAAGACTTTACTCCGACCACCACGAGCACAAGGAGGAGACCTTCGAGGAGTTCTCCCAAAGGTATGTATAACAACAAAGAAACAGACAAACAGTCATATGTAAACAGAAAGAGCAGAAACAGAAAGAGCAGAAACAGAAGAAACAGAAACAGAGAATAAGAGAACAACCAAGAAAGTGAAACAGAAACAATCGAGAAACAGAGAAGAAACAGAGAAGAAGGGAACAACCACGATAGTAAAACAGGGACAATCAAGAAACAGAAACAGAAACAGAAAGAAACAAATAGAATGAGACCAAGAGCCATGAACAACCCGAAGGCCATGAATAGACCAAAGGCCAAGTCAATATTCAGTAAAGAAGGTTTCAACGTTGACTTAGGAAATGTGTCAATCCTTGAGTGTCATGTTAATGCAATAGTTGAATCTTCTTGTCAATGTATCAGTTAAATGTTCGTGTTAACGGGTCAGTCAGTTAGTGTCTGTCAGTGTCTGTCAGTGTCTGTCAGTGTCTGTCCGTCTCAGTGTTAGTGCAATTAGGGATTATTGAGGAATTAATAACGGACTAATGAGGTAATATGAGGGATTAATGAGGGGAACTTGTGGGAAACTGCGAGGGTGAGGTGTGGTGAGGTGAGAAACTTACAACCACAAGAAAGTGCAATCTCCACTGGTAATGTTCGCTACTCCCCCCTCCTTCCCCTCCTTCCTTATGTGTCTCATTTGGCTTCATTTGGACAAAGAGTTTCACACCACAACCAATCGAAATCGACAGACAATCGACAGACTAACTGGTGACACTGAAGACTTAGTCACTGACTTATTCAGGACTTAGGGACTGACTGACTAAGGTTGACTGAGTGACTGAAATGACGGAGACAGTGACAGTGATCTGGAAAGACTTGATGCTTCAATAAAGAACCATCTCTTCTTGACCATCCAGACTTCATCTGTACTTTGTACAAGTCTGATTGTACTTGGGCTTGTGATTGGTTGGTCTTGGTCTTGGTCTTGAAATTGGTCTTGGTCTTGAAATTGGTCTTGGTCTTGGTCTCGAAATTGGTCTTGAAATTGGTCGTGGTCTTGGTCTTGGTCTGTACTTAGTGCTAGTCTGACTGTACCTGGATCTTGGTCTTGGTCTTGGTCTTGAGATAAACTCATAATGTCTACTTGACCAGTCCAGACTTGGATGTACTGGTCTGAAAAGGTTTGAAAAGTTTATTGGAACGGCTAAGACCCAGGACTTAGTGCTTAGACCCCGTGGCCTTTTTCAATTTCAATTGTGTCTTGCCAAGTGCTGGAACCAAGTTTGAACATGAAGAATCAGTTGTCTGTTTAGACTTTCGAAAGACTTCTTGGAAAACCCTCTGGAAAAATCGCTGACTGTTCAAACCTCCAGATTCTGTTCAACATGAACGTCAATACAGTCACTATTTGATCACTTGATCACCTACTTGATACTTGATCACCTGACTTGATGAATGTCTCTCATGAATTAATGAGTTGATCTTTTCTGACTTGATCCTTCCGAATTGATCTCTTCTGATTTGATCTTTCCTGACTTGATGATCTCCTGACTTGATTTCTTATCATTTGCTGATCTCATGACTTGATCTGTTATCACCTGATCTGTTATCACTTGATGACTTCAAGACTGTTTCCCATGACTTGATGACTTGATGATCTCATGACTCGATGATCTCTTCTGTTTTGATCTCTTCTGTTTTGATGACTTGATGACTTGATGTGACTGTCTCTCATGAGATACTGAGTTGATCTTTTCTGTTTTGATCTCTTCTATGTGATCTCTTCTATTTTGATCTCTAATGACTTGATGACTTGATGACTGTCTGTTTAATGATCGACAAATACTAACGATAGATATGAACAAGAGTTCGAGGAAGCTTACGACTTGTTCGAGGTTCAGAGAGTGTTGAACAACTGTTTCTCGTACGACTTGGTGCCATCGCCCTCGGTGATCCAAAAGGCCTTGGAAGCTTGTAGAAGAGTCAATGACTACCCTACGGCCGTCAGAACGTTCGAGGCTTTGAAACACAAGGTCGAGAACACCACCCAGTACAACGCTTACTTGGAAGAGTTGAAGGACACCAGAAAGGCCTTGGGCATCGACTTGAAGGAGGACTTGTTTGTCGAGTAATCTATAGTAATCCAAACGGATATATTGCCTTGATTCAATGTTATTGTAATTCTTTCACACCAACTACTACTAGTCTTGAGTATTACTGTTTTCTTGCAGATAAGGTAATTGTACTGCATATAATATTGTGTACTGCATATAAGAGCGTTTTTTTACCCACACCCCTACATTAATGCACTACCACCTCCTAGTGTTTATCCGTACTGCAGTCAGAGGCTTTTTGTATTGCTTTTGTTCGGCGCCAAATAGATCCTGTCAATTTTTTCTGGTGGTGTTCGGGTGTGGGTGTACGGGGTTTTATTCCTCTGGTGTACAGGTCTCTCGGGGCCGCAGCCTCGCTCCATCTACAACCTCAAGCGCACCACATCCACGGCTCAGTTGCCCAACCTATTGCTTCGGACCCCCACGATCGTTACATCCGTACACCCCAGGAACCGGTACAGCCTCCA
This sequence comes from Metschnikowia mauinuiana, assembly GCA_002374555.1. NCBI lineage: Eukaryota > Fungi > Ascomycota > Pichiomycetes > Serinales > Metschnikowiaceae > Metschnikowia > Metschnikowia mauinuiana. Next base: position 41,637 of record NKZY01000744.1, on the reverse strand, counting down.
GGTAACGCTAAAACCCGTACACACCCTCACATCAGTACATCCCACATCCCACATCCCCAAAACGCACCCGTACACCACGCTCCATCCGCACCATCTTCACTCCACTCCACACCTCACCACTCAGTTTCCATACATTGACCCATCCATTGACCCGTACACATTGCTAAAAATTGCAAGAGCAGGTGCTAATTATTTCTTACGGAGCCGTATCTATATGCAGGAACACCCTTACAACCTAATTCCCCGCAACCCGAGCCTCGGGCTCCGATTGCTAGCCCCAATTGTTCCTGCAGCCGATAACAGACCGGCGCTTTTCCTCCTAACCACCGCCCAGTGTCTCTTTGGGCTCACGTGCCTCACCCGGCGGACCCCCCGGTTCGGAGAAGGCCGGTTTTTTGCCCGTTTGGCCACTTCCGCCCGGTTTCTTACCGGAGCAAGTGCCATTTTCCTCTCTGGGCTCGAGTATTCTCGCCTAGTGTTACCGTATGATCCCTGGACCGAGGAGGCACGGTACTGGCGGCAATGGGCGATTAAAAACGGGCAGAAACCGCTGTGGTGGTTCGGAGGGGCCAACTACTATACGCCGATGTCTATGCAGGAGTGGAAAGAGAAGACGGCGATTTGGATTGAAAACACCGCCAATGCCTTGGAGGCCGACGACAAGGCGGAAATCGAAGTGCAACTTCCAAAAGATTCGTCTTTGGACCTTACCAATATTTCAATTGGTCCTCATATTGCACTTAAGGCTGCTGGGCCTCAGGCGTACAGCGATATGCATTTGAATTTGGCGCAAATCAATGAACAAAAAGCCGCCAAGCTCCTTTCGGGCGAATTGGCGTCGGTTTCCGAACTCAACAAGGCCGAACGCTTGGATGCCGTGCTTGAAGGCACGGGTCACGTGCACTACAACGACCATTACACCAAGCCGCACGTGCAGCTCGGCACGCACGTGATGGATTCCGACGATGACTTCGATATGGTATGGGCCAATTTTGAGCCGTGGGACGAGTTACGCCAGGAGACGGATTTCGATATCCGTTTGATTCCTCGTTGGCGAAGCGCAGACGAGACTGCATAGAGAACAAGACGTTTTAGTCAGGTTCAGGTCCCAACTTGAAGTTTAAGTTTGGTGTTGATGGCATTGTTGAAATCAGTGCCCTTTGAAGGAGATGTGTGTGTGTGCAGGAATACACTTTATGGAACGTTCTTGAGCTACTCTCAGGCTCCGCACTTAATTGGCTTTGCCTACGAACACGCTGAAGAGTTTATTGAGAATATCCTTTGTTTTTGAAGGTATCTGCTTTACCGAAAAACGATACATTTCCTTGATCAATCGTTTAAAAGCATTGGCCAACTGCTACATGCTCTGGATCACTTTAAGACTTACGATTTAACAGACTTGACCAACTAGATCAACTGAATTGGCTGAAACGGGCTGAATTAGCCAGGGACAAACCTCTGGGAATTAGTTTTCCGTCGGAATGACTTTCTTAAAGAGGAATGCCATAAGAAGCAAGCTGTTCATGTACAATAAGCCAAGAGCTAACACGTGCTTCTTCCAATTGGTCATTGCTTCTGGGTATGGTTCTGGACAAGAAATGAGCGAGGTACGATGGAAGAGCCACGTGACGGCCATGTATAAAAATGTTCCAAATAATGAAAAGTGTAAATGATCTGAAACTCGTCCATAGCCAATTTATTTTCCAGGAGGCGTAAGGACAAATCATTACGAATTTAGACACGTGCAAAAGTCCCAAACTAGCCATACTATTGCGCTCATAATTTATGTATCAATGGAAAGTATCTATGCTAGCTGTTTTGGAAATTAATGGTATGTTAATTGGTAAGTAATGATGAAATATGCATGGTTTGGTCTATATGCAGGTTTAGTTGCTTATATAGTACCCATGGTATTATATACAGTATATAGTATTATATACAGTACCATGAGGACTTATCTGCAGTCTGTTGCAGAACATTCACTGACCCAAATTGCACAAAAAAATGGCAGTTTCAAGCAGAACTTATGGCAAAAAAAATCTCCCAGGGACGAGTCGAACGTCCGATCTCAAGATATCCATCCATTACAGTCTTGCGCCTTAACCACCTAGGCCACCGGGAGGTTCCTACAATATGCGAAAAAGACAAGAGTATCCGAAAAAGTGAAAACAAAAAAAAATAGTAACAAAATAAAAAAATCCGTGTCCAAAAAATTTAAATCATGAATATTAACGACCATATTACAAATTTTTCAAATTTCGATAAATTGCAGGAATACTCAGATAAAATAAAGCTGGTAAGGTTTAATGACATGGATTTGTATATTAAATATGGTAGAATCGATATAAAATATTTAGATATTTTTACTTATTCACTTCATAATAAAGGCTTTTTACCTTGGTTGGCAACAATATACTTTATATGTAAAATTTACTAATACTACTAGTATCAATTTAATCACTTACAACCCCAAAAACAATACTTTTATAAAAATTAGTTTTTAATGGCACTACCAATAATTAGATATAATATATACAGGTAAAAGCTAAATTTGCTTGTAAAAGAAACATTAAAAATAAATTTATACGTATCAGAATTATCATATTTAATTGAGGAAATTGCTTGTATAATTGCTACAAATATCAACAAAAATAACAACCAAGAAAAACATTCCATAGTTTTATATATAAAAATATAAGTCAACGCCTAAGTCAACGCCTCTCCAAAGATCTTCCTGTCCAAAATCATTCCTTCAGTAATGTCAAAAAAGAGTCCAACGTTGAAGCAGAGCTCGATGGCTTCCGCGAGCGTTTTCTCTGTGGAAACACCCTCAGACCGCTTTGCTCCACCAAGGCGAGACCTTTCGAGACGTTGACGATTCCGATTTCTTACCAGAACATTACCAAGATACAACCAGGGTCAATGCAAAATCCACAGCCGAATTTCTTTGGCCAGTCTCTCGACCCCAATAATCCCTTCAATATGGGTTCTCCGTTCCTGGTTTCATACGATAAAGACAGTGTAAATAAAGGAAATGGCAGGATGTTCATCGAATCTCCAAATATAGGACCGTCGCTCAAGTCAACATCCAGTAGGAGCTTGAACGCACAACTAGCAGGAGAAGCGCTCTTCCCCAAACTCCTTGATCCTCATGAAGTGGAGAGAATTGTGTCCATAGAAAGGTCTATTATTTAGATAGATATATAAAACGTTGACAAATACAAAAGAACATTTATTGTCAGATTATTTAAGAATAGAGATAAGCAAAAAATATCGTTACTTCGACAGGAGTTAAAAGTTATTTAAACCAAAAAAGGTTACTTCGACAGCAGATAGACGTCATTTGAACTTCTACGACGCAGCTAGAAAAGGTTATGTACATAGACCGTACAAATATCTGGCTACAATTGAAATTGAGTTCTGCTATCTATACAGCGAATTATAAGCTTCACGAATCTCAAACTGGTTACGGCTACAACTACTTTCACCAGCTATTAAAAAGAATCTCCACAATCGACCCTTTCAAGTGAGGATTCTCTATGAGTTCTGGACATCTCACCAAAATCACAAGAAACTCCACCACCACCGATACCCGGTCATCATTTTTTGACAATGGATTGCTAGAGAAATTAGACCCAAACTTGCAGTAGCTGATGATTCCTTCCAAACAGGATTCCGGCACAATCTTTCAAGGAATTGGGGTCTTTGTTTTGGAAAAAGTCCTGGTCATCTAGCTGGATGCTCTTTTCCAAATTTGAAGATGGGAATCGAAAGTTTTGGCAAAATAAAAGGGTGCTTATGGCTAGGGTCGATCACTCTGGTAAAGAATTGGGCCGATTTCACTATAAAGTCAAAGATCTTCCTATTGAGAGGTTGGTCGAAAAAGATCGCCTCGATTGCCCACATCGCCCACTTATTTTTGTTGATGAAGGTATGCAACACTGATAGAAAACGATTGTTAGACCCCAATCTTCTGATTTGAGACTCGTATTGCTGTCTGCTTGAACGCTGGTGTTTCTTGAGTTTATCATAGTTGCCAATCATACCTTCAATACCGTACTGGAGGATAAACAGTAGTGTGACTCTAAATTTTTATCAGCTTTTCTGTAAATGAAGACTTGCCTGTGTCTACAGTATATACAGTCCAGTGTAATCTCCTTAGAAGAGTATAGAGTACTATAGTCTTTTGTCTGGTGTAGTGTGGAGCTCATAATACGATATTTCTTTTGTTTATTACTAAGTCTCAATCCTCGTAATGTTTCTAATGTGGTTTCTAAAGGTTCATATCCCATATTCATTGCCACGGACACAAGAAAATACTGGGAGGGTTTTTGAATTGACCTCTGAACAATGTTGGGGAGGTGAATTGGGGGAAAGATTCACATCCATGAAATGTTTATCCCTTCGTTTTTCCCTTCATTTTCCCATTCACTTATCCTTCATTCACCCTTTAAGTATCTTCTATTAAGCCATTTATCCAATTCATTCGGCGTGTCTGCTACCCTGTACCATAGTTCCCATTCCAAAATCTCTGGGTATTTCTTCTCTTTGGTTTGTTTCTGGAGGGGGCCCTGGTCCATGAGAATCTACCAGAGATATTGTAGTCTTTAGTCTGGTTCCAGTCAGTATAAGTAGAGAATCCATTTTGTTGAGCAGTTCAGACGGTAGGTTCATGTTTTGTGCTTAAGTATCCGTTCTCTAAGTTTCTACCTATGTTGAGTTGTGTTGTGTTGCGTTGTGTTGTGTTGTGTTGTGTTGTGTTGTGTTGTGTTGTGTTGTGTTGTGTTGTGTTGTGTTGTGTTGTGTTGTGTAGAAAATTGGTTGTAGATTGCAAATGTGTGGGGATGCTCGGTTTATATAGTGGTTTGTTGACTGGCTGCGAAACTGGTATGCACGTTTCTGGTCGCATAGGGCGATTTCTGGTCGGACACATGAAGATTTCTGATCGGACAAAGCACAATTTCTGATTGCGTACAATATTTTAGAAGTTGTGCTGTGAACCATATTATACTCAGTGCTCGCAACCATCCACTATGCTCAGTGCTCGCAACCATCCACTGTGCTCAGTGCTCGCAACCAGAACCATAAATCAACACGGCTTTTTTTTTTGTGCTAGTTAGTCAAAAATAGGGTACTAAAAATTAATCCTAAAGTTGAACATACCATAATGGCTTTTAAAAAGATACAAAAAAGTCGTCGACTGGCTTGGACTTTAGTCACAGGCTCTCATCAATCAAGCCAAAGACAAGAAGTTCATGAGCATGGCCTTTCTCCACATTCCGCTTCCAGAATACAGGAAAAAGGGTCAGCCAATGGTGGGCCAAAGTCCGAGGGAGTGACTGCCCCAAAGTTCCACTCAGTTATTGAGAGAGGCCCTCGGAACAGCTGGCGTGCAAGCAGTGTCAGTTGGACATGACCACGCTAATGACTTCTGTTTACTCGATTTTTTTTTTTTTTTTTTTCTCATACTATTCTTCTTAATTGTAAAATTATTTAAAAAGATAATAAAAAATATATATTTTACTAAGAAACAAATCTTCGTGTCTTGACTAGATGTCCAAGTAAGTTACGTGAGTAGCACGAGACTGAAGATGAAGTTATCTTATCATTTTCATTTGCTGGTAGTTGTCGTGTACAGTATTTGTCATTGCATATTAGCTATAAGTGCATAATAATGATTCAGATTACTACTAATAAGACTGACTGACCACATAGAAGTAGCCAAACTTCACCATGACCCCAAGAATTACTAGGTTAACCTCGGCTTGACATTTCCTGAAAGTAACTTCAATTATTTAGAGTTTAGTACATTGTAGATGGACAGAAAAGGACAGAAAAGGACAAATAAGGACAGATAAGGACAGAAAAGGACAGAAGAGGACAGATGAGGCAGAAACTTCCAATTCCCACTATTTTGTTTTTCTTTTTTACTCACGTCTCTTAAGTCAACCGGTATATTTATTGAGACCAATGGATTTTTTAAAACACTGTGCTCAGCCTGAGGACCTGGTAAATCTTCCTCCCACTCTCACTTTCGGATTTACAGTGGTAACTCTTCACCCACTAACCAAGTGACTCATTTGTATCTCCTCATTTGTATCTCTATTTCCATTGAAAAGCCATGACAATTGAATTTTTGCACAATTGATTTTTGCTGGGACTTACACGTTAATAGAAAAATAATGCTAGTCCTGGTCATAGTCGAGGTCTTGGAAACGGATTACAAGTAGCTTCCAAGGTTGAAAATATCAAATTCAAAGTCAGGATGCAGACTGTACCATATGCTAAATCGTCTATTTCCTACTGTCTAATGTCTAGTTTCTAGAATTCACTGTCTAATGTCTAGTTTCTAATGTCTTCTACTGTCTACTATCCAATATCTACTACTACTCTTTACTTTCAACTTAACTGTCTTTTTACACTATCTACTATCCCTCCAGTGTCTAATGTCTATTTCCTACTATCCTACTGTCCACTGTTTTGTCTACTGTCTAATCTTGTCTACTTTTGTGTAGAAACACAGGATTTATGAAACCTTGGTCCTTCAAGAATTTACTTTTGACCTTGGATTCTAGTCTGTGGTGCTAGAATCCAACAGTTCTTCTGTTTAGGGAAGAGTACTTGGAGAAGTGAAAAATAAGCATGGTCTTTGGGGGTTTTCCGTTTTTTCTTTCAGCACAGTTCATTAGTCCTGGTATATACTGTGCATTCACTGGTCCTAGTAATACTGTAAAAAATCCTTCCAATGGTAAAGAAATGGGATTAAGAGCTAGAGATTTCGGGAAGTTATATGGTGCTGAAATAAGGGAATGGTGTGGCCCTCCAAAATCATCCTCCAAAGTCATTTTCCAAATTCATTAGTCACTGATTCGAGCAATGTGCTGATTTAGTTCTAGAAAGTAAGAATCAAACTGTTGCTCAGAAATAAGAATATAAATATAAATAAAAATATAAATAAAAATATAAATTAAAAATAGTGGATTCTTGTGGTGTTGATTCAATGAGATAAAATCTACTGTATATAATCAAAAACAATAGAATCGCTTTCCATTTTAACATAATTTTCTAATTATATACAAATCCATAAATGAAAGTTTTTTGACCAATTGATCGATATGTTGTAGTGAGTTGGGGACATCCGAGGGTGCGGTCGGAATGGTCAATCTTGGACTTTTAAAAAAGCACGCACGTTATGGAATTAAATTTTAGAATATCCACTGCAATGTCCGGAATTCCAGCATTCGAACCGATCCACCTTCATACATTTTATTTTCAAAATCTTTAAATTATTCATCATTTTCGGTTATGGGTCTATTCTATCGATATTTACTATAATCACTTACCTTCTTTTATAATATTGTATATACACATTTCTTTCCACCACACTTTTCACCACTCAGTGATTTTTTCACGTACTTAAATAAACTCACCTTGACTCACCACAAAGTCTCCTCCACTCCTCCACTCCTCTCAATCTCCTCTCAATCTCCTTTTAAATCTCATCTCCTTTAAATCTCAATCTCTTTTCAGAACTTAATAACCTCCAGTCTCATTTTATCAATATCTTTAGTCACTTTTTCAATCTCTTTGACCTCTCTATCAATCTCTAAGTCTCTTTATCAATCTCTAAGTCTCTTTATCAATCTCTTGAATCCTTTTTTTCCAATCTCTTTAGACTCTTTATCAATCTCTTTAGTCTCTTTTCGAAACTCTCTTTAGTCTCTTTTTGAAACTCTCTAAATACCTTTTTCGCAAAGGTTCGCTAGTTCACCTTTGCTCTTGCTCAGCTAATAACTCGTCGGCCCACCGTAAACTCTTTGCCTTTTCCCCCAACTCGGGCGCTGCATACAAATGCCGTCTCCACATAATCTCCGCTGGATCCTGGTCGGGCTCCACCCACTCGAACCCGTCACCTCCACTCATCCAATAAGCTTGGAGCTTCAACTCTTCCAAATTATCCCTCGGGGCCAAGAGCCGGATTTTCTCACCTGTCCGCGTGAGCCCGGGCGTTAGAGTCCCGCTAGAGTCTCCTTCGTTGGTCCGACACAATTCCTGCACAAGCTCTTCGGTGGGAGCTATTCCGCCATTCATCTTACTATTCGTCTCCAAGATCCGCGTGCACATGCTCATTTCGTCCGCATGCTTATACCAATGCGTATAAAAAGTGCCCTTTTGCCACGTCAAGAAATCACCACCGGCCAGACTCAACTGGCGCCCGAATTTCACAATGGCAACGAAAAAACTCAGGTTGAAAAGGTACGTCAACACCATGGCGTTGATGGCCCCAAGATGCATCCATGCAGGACCAAGCAAGCCATGCGCCACAAGTTGTGGCACTCCGTACTTGGACATCGCTGTGATTCCAATGGCAGACGCTGCGAACTGGAACACTCCCGTACGGAGCTTTTGGTGCTTGGCTGCAATGTAATTGGGATGGCCCGTGGTCAAGTCAGTTATTTGCAACGCGGCCCTGGTGTCGCCGTCGTATAAGCTTTTGCGGAACGGAATGAGCGCAGTCTTGAGTTCGATTGCCGCGCCCGTGTTCTTCTGGTAGTACATCTGGATGATTTTGATGGCTGCAGCCAGGGGGAAATCGAGAAGAAGCGCCCGTTTAAGCACTTGGGCGGTGAAATCCACCTTGGCATTGCCCAAAAGCGTCTCGATGCTCTTGAGCACTTTGGTGTTGGCCACGTCCTTTTGGAACTTATCGTGGTCGTGGATCTCCATTAAAAGCCGCCTACACGCCTCAAGGGCATTGTGGACGGCGTCGGGGGTTACGTGGTCGTCATTTAGAACCTTGGCTTGGATCTGCCCGTTAAGTTCGTTGACGCTGGTGTAATGGAAAGGGTTCAGACTATTCCACAACCGGGCATTCGAATGGAGCCCTTGCACTCTGTAGAGTAGGGGACTACTCCGGGCACGAAGAAACATGGTGTATCTAACGTTGATGCATCGCATGTTATCAAGTGCAGTACATCACCCAGTACATCAGTACACCAGACACCCGTACACCAACAAATAAGTTCCCATTCCTATCGATCTTTTACTACTATTCAAGGCATTTCAAGATTTATATCGAAATGAACCTTCAAGCATTTCTTCTAACTTTTATTCTAACTTTTATTCTAATACTACAATCACTACCTAAAGGAACAAGAGCAAATCCCCATCTAAAGGAACAAAGAGCCCAACGATACACCCATGACGCCGAAAGTCAAGCCCATCACCGAGGCACCATTGGCCAGAGAACCGGATCCGGAATTCGATCCGGAATTCGAGCCGGAACCCGATCCGCCCGACTGGGTGGCTGCAGCGGCAGTTGTACTGGCCTTGTTATAAGTAGTAATCATCGATGCAGAAATGGAGCCGGCCACGTTCATCCATCCTCCAAGGTTTTCGTTGGAGCTATCGCCATCATCAGCATCTGCATCGTTAGTATTTGCAGATTCCGCTTCAGTAGTTGAAGCCCCAGCCACACTCAGAGCACCTGCAGCCTTAGCAACAGAGCTCACAGATGCACCAGTGGCATCAGCTGAAGCCACGGCCTGGCCAATAGTATGAGTGGCCAGCCATGCAATGAGTTGGTCTGCATTCATGGTATGAGTCTCGCTCCAAACAGAAAGTTGCGATGCCTTCATGGTTTTGGTATTGGCATCAGCAGATCCAGTTGCAGATCCAGTGGCTGTTCCAGTTCCAGTCTTTGCTGTAGTCGTTCCAGTTGCAGTTCCAGTCTTTGCTGTAGTTGTTCCCGTTCCGGTTCCCGTGACTGTAGAGGCAACGTTGACTGCACCAACAACACCAGCAGGAGTAGTTGTGGTTGCAGGAGTGGTCACATCATCATCATCAGCACCGGCAGCAGCAGCAGCAGCAGCAGCAGGAGTAGTGGTAGTGGTATGGGCAGCAGCACCGGCAGCAGGGACGGCAGCAGCAGCAGCCACGGCATCGGCAGCCACGGCATCGGCAGCCACGGCATCGGCAGCCACGGCATCGGCAGCCATGGCAACAAGGGTAAGGTCAGCAAGACAAAGGACCAGAAGGGCGTGGAGTCCGAACTGCATTGTATAGATCAAAGAAAAGAAAGAGGGCCTTTAAAACTTCGCAATCACGTGGGTCAACATACCCTGCACCGTGTTTCAGATCGCGACCCGCGACCCGCGACGTGCATATTCCCGGGCCAATATGCAGGTCTGCGTGCCAGGAGGTCCCTGCGTCCCAGGAGACCTCTTAGATAACCCATACAATCCCATATAGTTATTCATTCAGTAATCCCATATAGTTATTCATTCAGTAATCCCATATAGTTATTCATTCAGTAATCCCATATAGTTATTCATTCAATAATCCCATATAATTATTCACTCAATAATCCCATATAGTTATCCATTCAGTAGTCTTACCTCATAGTCAAATAATTTCACGTTCCCCATACTCTTCTCTATACAGCCATACTCATCCTCCATTTGAACTGGTATTTGTATAATCACAGCCATTGCAGCCAACGCAGCCATAGAGCAACGCTTGGAAAATTAGTCAACTGAAGCGCTCTGTATTTCAGAAATATTGTATCGGAATGATTGGCGGTCGCCGTAAAAATATTGTATTGGAATAACTTTGGCTGTGGCTATAAAATGATGGCTGTAAAAATGGTAATGACTGTGGCCGTAAAATGATGATCTCTTTGTGGCTGTAAAATGATGGCTGTGTTAATCAATGGATTTCTGGTAATAATCCGTTTATCATTTGATTGGCAAGGTTGTCTTTTAGCCAAGTCATTCAATCGTATTCCTTTCACTCATTTCCCGAAAAAAGTGGGAATAAAGAAGAAGGCGAAAAGAGTTCCAGAAAAGGAAATTGGAAAAAGAGACTGAAAAGAAAATCAGAGAAGATCAGAAGTTGGGTGAAAAAGATTGGGGATTAAAAATGGAGGGGGGGGGGGGGGGGGGGGGGTTTTTAAAGGGGGGGGGGGGGGGGGGAGGCGCGGCTTTATAGTCGGTGGCTGGGGGATGCGGAGGCTGCCATTGTTCAAATTAAGGTTGGTCTCGGGTAAAATGCAGGATTTCTCGTGCCACCTTGACGAGTCAATCAAATCAGTCAAATCAGTCAATTCATAATCAAATCAGCCGAATCAGTCAAATTAGAATCAAATTAGTCTATCCATTAGAGTGGCTCGGAGTGAGACTAGGAGATATTTCTCTGCCACTATCATCTTCAAAGGAGGTCTGGATGTGACTAGATTCCACAAAAAGTAGATTTTCAATCGTTTGACTCTTAAATTTCACCACAAATGTTTGACCATAAATGTCTCCTCAAACGTCTCAATGACTCCTCAATGACTCCTCAATGACTCCTCAATGACTCCTCAATGTCTCCTCAAACGTCTCAAATGTCCGACTCCTCTGAATCTTCAATAACAGTCATTCATTTCCCAGTACTAACCATAGATTCGAAACCAGGCCCGAGGAGTCTATTCCCTCAAAACTAACCGACATTTATTTCGAGAACATCAGATTCCTTAATCGTCCAAAGATCATCATAGATCTTTTCTTCGAAACCTAGAGGGTCTCTTCTTCGGAATCTAGAGGGTCTCTTCTTCGGAATCTAGAGGGGTTTCCACACTTTGCTCGGCTAGGATCCGTAGTATGCTTGTACCATAATTGGGAACCTTGGTAAGCTCACGTGGCCAAATCTCAAATTAGAATAGGGACTGTGACACATTGGGGGGTTTTGTAGAAAAGCGATCACCTGAGATTAATCCACCCAATTTCCCATCACATAAAACCACAGCTTTAGTGGTGAATGCAACCAGTTGCTCCCACTGACGATAGTTTTCAGTGCTGATAGTTTCATTGCTGATAGTGTCCAGTGCTGAGAGTCTTCAATTCAAAGAAGATTCCGAAAAGGAAGTCTGAGGAATCCTGTCCTCAGACTAACCTTCGTAGATTCCGAAGTCTTCTTCTTGGATTCTGAAGACTATTCTTCATAATAGATTCCGAAGACACCCAGTATTCCCGGGAGACCCTTCATAGATTCCTTAGACTTCTTCATAGATTCCGAAGGCCGACATTCATAGATTCCCCAGAATACCCTTTATAGTTCTTGACCTTGCACCATCATAGATTCATGAGACCCCTCATATATTCCTTAGAGATCCTTCATTGATTCTCGAGACATCCTTCGTAGATTATGAAGACTTCTTCATTGATTCCTGAGACCCTTCGAAGATTCCTTAGACTTCGTCTAGATTTCCTCTTAAAAATCTACTTTTTCCGCTTCTTCCGCTTCTCCATCCTTGGAGCACAATCTGGACAGTACCAGATCTCATCATCCTTGGGAGGAGAACTGATCCCCACACACGTCCAGTGAAACCACTCATACTTACAGTCATCATTATCACAGCCAATCATCTCGCCAAACGATACTCTCTGGCAAAAACAGTAGAGGTTATTGTCAGCATCCTCAATCTTATGTTCCCGAACCCCATCCGTATAATCGTCCTCATCCTTGAGCCTCTTGGGCCGCTTAAGCACGGAATAAGTCCGCTTCTTCCGCACCGGGTCCGGCGACAGCCTTACACTCACGGGCTCGGCGGTGGATTCCACTGCACTTTCGTCCACGGGCGCCAAAAGATCATCCTTTTCCAATTTGGCTATATCCACCTCGAAATTGTACATGTGCTTGGAAACCAAGAAAAGGGCGGTGTTGGCCAATAAGATCTTTTCCTTTTGGATCTTCTGCACCACCCGCATATCCTCCTCGATCTTCTGGCAAAGCGCCTGCTCCTTGGGGTGCTTGGTGAGCGTGCCGTTGGACTTGATGAACTTGTGGAGCTGCGAGTCTTTGGTCTGGTACCGCTTGCGTGCTTCCAGGAGCAGCGTATCCTTTGCCCGGAGCTCTTCGAAAAGATGCTTGATCTCGAGGGGGAGGTTGGAGAGATCCTGCGTATACTTATCAAGGACCGTGGTGGTGTCCATGGTGTTGTGTTTCTGTTTCTGTCGTTTCAGGTTAGTTTCTTAACCCGCGATGTTTCGAATAGGTGTACTGCGCGCGCGCTGTGTATACCGCACACCCGTACCTCCCGCCCCGTGATGGTGTACATCAAACCTCACCTTCTCACTCTGAAACCTCACTCTGAAACACTCACTCTGAAACAAGTTCTCAACAACGCCATTTTGTTCGGGCACTATTAGCATCTCGAATCTGAAACATATCTGAAACAAAGAAACATCTGAAACAAAGAATATCTGAAACACAAGAACTGATCTAAAACATGAACCTACTAGACTTGACCAAACCAGAGGCATTGAAGACTGCACTTAAGGATGAATCCCAGAAACAGGCCTTATCTACACTCCTTTCACGTGACCCACAGCCATTCTTAAAGACCATTGAAGATGTTCCTGGTGCTGCTTCTGCTGTAGCGGCTTTGACGAATCATGAAAACGCCTGCATATTGGCCCTGGTGTGCAGAGAAACCCTCTTATCTGCAGGCAACCCACATGCCCTTTACGTCCATGTTTTCGTACACTTGACCAAATATGATATTCCCGATGTGGCAAGCACTCTTGTGCCTTTACTTTCACTGCTGTATGCAGAAGAGACGACCCTTTGCTTGGTGGCGTGGGTGAAGAAAACTGGCGGAGGAGAGATGTGTGCTTGTGTGCAGGACTTGTGTAATAAGAATGACCAGTCTGCATTCCAAGCAGTCGCCGCTGCTCTTGAGACGTTCATGCCACTTGTCCCAGGGCTCGTGTCCGTATACACTTCCAGAGAGTGTAAAAAAATGATGAAGGAGCGGGCGGCCTATGTGCAGGACACCGAACTTCTTTTCCGGGTGGTTCTGGCCTCTTGTGTGTATGAGGCGGCTCGGAAATTCAACACCGAGAACTATTTGCCCTTGCTCATACAAGGTGCAAGGGGTAAGTCCGAGGAGGGTGAGGTCACCGGGATCACCGAGATCACCGAGATCACCGAGAACCCCGAGAACATCGAGATCACCGAGCACACCGAGGTTACCTCGGACAAGCAGCAGGAAGCCGAGACTCGTGACACCATCCTGTGCTTTTCCCTCCTATGTATTGTCAAGCTCTGGAACTTTTCCGTGGTCGAATCGCAGATTCCCATTTCCGAAATAGAGACTCGGCTCCGGACTCTCTTCCTTAAACCCGTGCACCAGACACACCAGTACATTCTAGAGGCTTTCACGTACCTCCTACTTGGGTCTAAGTCCCGGCAAAAGCTTCGGGTCGACTCGGAATTTACTAACCAGCTCGTTCTATTGATGGAAACGACAAAGGAAACCGGGGTCTTATATGCAGGACTTCTTGTATTTGCCAAGCTTACGCAGACCCCCGAACCTTCCAGTGCTTCTGGGTTAAAGAAAGCGGTCACTAAGGAAGAGGAGAGTATAGAGGATATCCAAAATTATAATCAGGAGTTGGTAATGGAGTATAAGCTCGTGCAGACGCTATGTGCAGTCCCAACCACTGTCCAGAACCAAAGTCTTTCTCTGCAGCGAGTGGAAGTGCTTCATAACCTCGTTTGGACGCAAAAAGTCAATGTTTTACGGGAAGCCGTCGTTCAAGGAGCACTTCCTGTTTTACTTAAGTACTTGATCGAGCACGTGATGCAGAAGCACGTGACACAGTCGCACGTGACCGAGAACAAAACCCAAGACAAAGGCAAGTCTACACAAGTCAAATACCTTTCAGGGCCCCAGTCACTTGCAGGAGCACGAGCACTTGCTAGTCTAAGCCGTCTGGTGGATCCACGACTTGCGTTTTCCAAGTATGACGTCAAAACATGTGTTCCTTTCCTTGTGGAGCTCGTCAAAAGCTCGGAAAACAGTCCGTTTTCGCTACTTGACAAATTACATGGATTATTGGCCCTTACGAATATTTCGTGTATGCCAGACCTGGACCTCCATGCCTTGATCATTGGGCAAATGGACTTTCTTGGGGATTTGTTCCTAGACTCTGTGCCGGAAATTCAAAAAGCTGCCTGGGAACTCGTCAATAACCTTGTCAGTCACCCACGGATGTTGGCCAAGTTTTTTAATGAGGAAAATGGCCAAAGCAGGAAAAACCTCGATGTGTTGGTAAAAATGCTCCACCTGCAGGACGCGAGCCTCCAGGTGACTATTGCCGGGATCTTGGCCAATAGCACGATGGAGTATGGGCTTGTATGCAGTGTACTTTTGGAACAGCAGCAAGAACCACTCCAGCAAATTATCGGCGATATTCTTGATCAGCAACGGAGTAACGAGGACTTGGTTTTGCGTGTGGTGACGCTCATGTACAATATGCAGGACGTGACTGAAAACAGCACGTTTTTCGGCCCGTTAAAAAAGCATTTACAGGTTCTTTTAAAAGAACTGAAAAACCAGGACATTGCTGAAATGGTCAAGGACATTTTGAACGTCCAAACTGCTCAATAAATCGATTTTTCCGATTTATTCAGTCCAAATTAGACGTCTGAGCTCGGATTAGGCCGGTTTTGGAGGATATTAAAGACTTGTTCGGCTCAAATTGAAGCCTTAGAGATGGGAAAGAGGCTCAAAACCAAAAAAAAAAAAATACATTAGGAGAAAATAGAACTAAGGCCTAACGACTCTAGAAACGGTCATTGGCAAATTTTAGACTAGAGGCCTTAATTGGGCGATCTATGCTCATATGGAGAGTATAACTACCGAATTTTCCTGAATTTTTAATATTAATCCAGCTGTCCAGATCCATCCTTCAGTCTAAAAATAGCATTTTTGGAGGTTTTTCGAGCACATTACCTCGCTTAAACGTGTGATAACTCGCATAATATTATTATATTTTTTGTTATCTAATTATCCAATAGATGGGGCAGATAAATGGGAATCACGGTGACTATATGCAGGTGCATATCACGTGCACGAGGAAAGGTCAGTTTTTCTGCTCACACACAGGATTTAAACAGGTGGAAATTCAGTTGGTTAGTACTAGTATGTAAAGGGTCTCATGGTGTGGATTTGGTCGGGTTTCTGTTCCTGGAAGCCTGGAAACCGACCCCAAGCCGACGTGCACATAGATAAAGTCCTGCAGATAAGCATCTTGGGACATTATTTAAGATTATACAGATCCCAACCATTAATTTTGGGTCCAAGAACAAAGTTCGCTTGAAAAGTAGCTAGTCATACAAGATCCTACATATACTACTATTATATCGACGATACTGATTACTAATGCGGAGAAAAGAGACTCGGTTGAAAACAATGTCATTAATCAAGTTTTAAAGAAAAAGATAATTCACCATGAATCCATGACCTATTAAATTTTTATCAATATAAACCAAAATGAATTTCATTTATAATAAAATCAAGATCTTCTAATCATCTTATTATATATTAGTAGATCTGCTAGAAGACAACTCACTGCGGCATTCTAGTCTAAAATGGTCAAAATCCAAGGGATTTTTCTGTAAGTCTCGATATTGCGTTCACGTAGTACTTCTTTCTCCCTTTAACCTTAACCTCACCACATTCAATTATCCCCTTTATAGCCTCGAGGTCGGAAAACCAGGATGTAATGATCTTTGACACATCGAGACTAGTCTAATCTTGAAGGGCTATCTTGAAGGGTTTATCTTGAAGGGCTTGTCTCGAAGGGCTCATCTTGAAAGGCTTATGTCGAAGACAGGGTTTGGCCATGGTGAGGAAAAGAAAGAAGACGTAAAAAAAGAGAATGAAGGAAAAAAACGAGTAGGGTTGAGGGGGGGGGGGGCGAAGGGGGGCTTTTATATATTTTTTCCTTGGGCGCGCAGTTTATTTGCAACCACCTGCCGCGCCGCAGTGGCGAGCTGCGAAGTATATAAAAGACCGCACACTCCCCCTTTTCAATCCCCCCATTTTTATCCCCCTTTTCCAAACCCCAATTCCCAGCCCCTTATTTTAAAGTCCTTATTTTAAGTCCCCTATTCCAAACCCCTTTCCAAACCCCTTTTTCAAATCCCTTTCCAAATCCTTTTTCAAATCCCTTTTCCAGGTCCCTTATTCCAACCCATATTAATACTCTTTATAGTACTCCTTTTAGGAGTAATCCAATGAACCCTAGGATTGATTATTTAGTGACTCAGGATCCTACCAACGACGACCTGTATCCAAGGGAACTTGAACACTGGGCGCCTGGCCTAAAAGATCCACTGTGAGGTCTCATGGTAGCAAGGAGATTTATTGTGATGACCCATGGATCAGGAGATCAATCCGTTATACTGACTAAGGGCGTCAGGAGATCTTTATGATGGCTAATGGAACCTCTTTTCATACAGGTGAGTTGCTCCCGAAAACCCTGAGGGTTACCCGCAACAGTCAGGAATTCTTTCTTATTATATTCGAATAGAAATGAAAAAAACTTTGTTTTAACACTTTTCCAGCCCTATTAAGTCCTGAAAATTCCAGTTTGTTGGGGAAGAATGGTCCGACTCTAAGGATGACGAAAGAGAGGGTGGCCGAAGCCCGGCGTTTTTGGGCAATGCCGACCATTTAAGGGTAAATATCCTTGCTCAGATCTTTAGATGCTCGGGGGATCGAAAGTGACCAATTGGCGAACACGGTCCATAGCCTAACAAGTTCCAATGACGACATAACCTCCGAGATTCTGGAATTCAAGGAGCACCGGAAGCCAGGCTCACAAACTGAAGCACTTTCGAAGAGAAATGGGGACCTAGGGCTATGATCCAAACACCTTTTACGAGAGCTCATACCGTCTCGAGCTCAGTTGAAACAGCTCTCCTCGCTGCCTGCATCGAGAGACCAGACACTGCAAAGACTCCGAAGCATCGCCGAACAAACGCTTATTGAGTACCCCATAAAATCGGCCAAGTTCTCCAAGTTTTGGCCACAGTCCATTTTCCGTTCATTGACGCTAATAATTTTGTGTCGCCTGCTGAAGACGCATTGAGAAGAGGAATGTTGGCTATGGCCTCGCTCATTGCAGAAGAATTGATAAAAGCGGAGTTCGGCGTGCAGAATTCAGACGAACCCTAGAGCACAGACTCTGATGAAGTGATGGCATACGTGGAAGAAATACAGATGGCCAGCCTCGGCCAAGATCTCTTGGTCTCCAACGAAGACGACTGCGATTTAAAAAAAAAAAAAAATGGCACTTTTCATAACTATACACCAATTGAATCTTCTCGGACTGCTTTCCAAACAAATGTTTGGAGTGGGAACCAGCCTTGTTGCGTCCGGGAAGAATCGACTACAAGGTTATGATCAACAATCCATATTGAAGAGTCGATTGAGACCTTGAGAAACCCCCCAATGGATTTTTAAACTGATCGGGTCTTCTCCTTTTCCTGGTCTTCTGGGCTTTGCAGTGGAGGATTCTTCTCCCGCCGGCATAACAATTTGCTAGCACAATCAGAATTTTCGTCAAGCTCACTCCGGTCATAAACCATCTTCTGAAGATGTTCGGTGCTGGGGCTGCATGGGGTGAAAGGTGCCGGTCCTGTGCTAAAGCAAATATATCGGTAAAGACATTCGTGGGGAATGTTCGCTGGGGACCATCTATCGGTACGACAATTGTGTCCTGCGTACCACAAATTGTCCACGAGAGGCCGAACGTCTCCATTAGGGTATTTGATGGAAACTACCCCGTCTGATTCTTGGCGTTTGGCATTCCCATGGTCTCTCTCCAAAGGTTTGGAGGCCACCAAGGAAACAAAAAGAGCAGCAATCAAAGCAGTGAAGCTGGTGGTTGGTAAAATCATGTTTGATGATGGAAAAACAACTTGGCGATGGTGGTCCTTTTATGGCACATTGGGAGGCGTGGCAAGGAGGTGACGTTTTCACGTGTTCATTCTAGAGGAAAAAAGGTCATTCATTGTTGGGGCATTGATTTCTTTTCTGGGAAATCGCCTTGGGATTAACAATGTGCTTACACTCAAGCACGCATTCCAGATCTTTGCCGTCTCCGGGTCGGCTTTCTCTTCCAGTGTCCAGCTTAACCCAGAAATTAAGAGAGAAAGTGGGAGAAAATGGGAAATTGAATCAGAAGTTGAAAGACAACGTGAAAGAGAAGTGAAAGAAAAAGTGAAAGAAAAGTGAAAGAAAAGTGAAAGAGAAGGGAATGAGAAATTAAAACAGAAAGTGACGACGAGGAAATTGGGTTTAAAAAAAGGAAGAAAGTGGATATAATCATGAGGCGAGAATAGAGAGACAAAGAGAGGGGAGAGGGGAGATTGAGGAAGAGGTATAAAGTGAATTTGCCCAATTATAAATCTTTTGGATGAATCCTAAAAGCCACTTCCCAACTTTTCCTAATTAGAAAACTACATTTTCCAAAAGTATCGGTCTATTGTCTAATCTGGCTAGTTGTCCATTTGTCTACTTGTCCATTTGTCTAATTGTCTACTTGTCCATTTGTCTATTTGACTTTTGTCTAATTGTCTACTGTTCATAAATCAAGACCAAGCTCCATACAGCTAATCAGGTATTTCCACCAAACAGTGATACTAACCATTCATTAGTCCAATTCCACTTCTGGACAATTCTAGTCCAAACTTACGTTACCGTAAAAGTGTGGAGATAAAGAGATTAAGTATAGAAATAAATTAAGTATGGAGATAAGGGGAAAGGGAGAGGAAGAGAGATTAAGTATGAGTAAGTATTTTTTTTATACACACCGTTCTTTTAGATCACTTACCAACTCTATCTCTTTATATCTCTCACTGTAAATAATATTTATCACATTTATAAAAGGTAGGACAAAATCACGACAATTTTCTGGTTATGGCTTTGAAATTAGGGGGAATGCGCACCTTTATATATTTCGCGGGGGGGCTGCTCCTGCATGGCAAATGGCTGCAATTCAACAGTGCGGGGCGAGAAAAGGGAAATTGTATATAAACCCCCAACCCCCCGCTTTTTCTCCCTCTTCCTTTTCCTCCTCATTTTTTTTCTACTTCTTTTTTTCCCTTTTTCCACCACTAAATTACATCTTTTATCTTTCTTCTTTTTCCTTTCAAGGGATGTTGAAGATTTCTGGATCAACTGTTTCGATCTCAGGCTAATCCAGATCTCCAGAATTACGACATCAGTCAGTTTTGATATAAGGATTTATGGAGGAGGAGATTCGACGGATAATAATTTTGTGTGCTCCGGGGAATAAAAGTTTGATTCCGGTGACGGAGACTGAGAAACAGCTTCCACATCCAAGGAAAGCAGCAGGCAAATCACCCAATCACAATACGGGGAGGTAGTGACAATAAAGAGCGATACAGGGTATGGTGACGTGGACAGATTAATTGTGGTTAGAGATCCGGTAAATTCTCCGGGACTTGGCACATTTTCTACATTTTCCGTTTCAGCCAGACCAAGCCAAGGTTTTAATATTCCCGATGGTTTATACTACACTCTACGCCATACCAACGACTACCGACCAATGGTACATGATCGGGAATTTTACCATTTTCAAGCAAATATACATATATATATATTTATCTATATGTTTTTTCCTAGCTATTAACTAGCTACGAGTTTGTCTTGTCTGGCCGGTGCACGGGTTCAATCTGGTGAGTTCGATTCTGGGGCCATTCCGTACCCCACCTGGCTGAACACAGTACGCTTGTTTTGATTCAAAATCAAGATCGGGATTATAGTGGCAATGGATATGTCTGGCCACAGAGCCTATTATTCTATGAAATAGTTATACGATCAGAATCTTCCCGAGACCTGAAATTTCGCTACTTATAGTATACGCATGGAAAGCTAGGTTATGTTTCAGAACCTGAATACCCATAGTTTCATCATACCTGTACAATGGATTCGACCGAAGAAAGGCTCTGTACAGCTTTCTTGAGTCTTGATTGGACTTCAAAAAAAAACATTACCTTGCTCATTGTCATTTGGAATTGACGCTTCGAAATCTGCCATTTCTTGGTATTTTTTGGACTTGATTTACTTGATTTTCCTTTTTGCAAAGTTGCTCCTCGATTTGGGCCAATTTTCTGTTCCAAGTTTTTGTTCCCATTCCTCGAAGCTCTTATGCTTTGGCCTCGTTCTGTTTTGTTGATTCCCAAAGCTGCTCCTCAACCTCGATCACTTTATTTTGAGATTCTGTCTTGAGTCATGGTGCAAAAAAAATGAACTCTTGCTTCTCCGAGACCAAAACTTCAATCTTCTCTTCTTGACCAAACCTCAATCTGCTCTTTTTAACCTGAATCTCATTGGCCAAAGAATCGGGTTCCGGGCTTTTTTCCTCGAGTTTTTGTCTGCATGTGCTCAATACGTCGTTGATGTCGTGTGCGCGGAGTATATGCAGGCATTTACCGAACACCTCTAGTCGTTCCAGCATACGTCCCAGAAGCTTTGCAAAATCCAAAAAAAAAAAAGACTAGCAACTCGTTGAATTAGTTGGAGTAGAGTAGAGATCTTCTTAAACCATTAGAATCGAGTAGAGTAGAGTAGAGTAGAGTAGAGTAGAGTAGAGTAGAGTAGAGTAGAGTAGAGTAGCGTAGAGTAGAGTAGAGTAGAGTAGAGTAGAGTAGAGTAGAGTAGAGTAGAGTAGAGTAGAGTAGCGTAGAGTAGAGTAGAGTAGAGTAGAGTAGAGTAGAGTAGAGTAGAGTAGCGTAGAGTAGCGTAGAGTAGAGTTGTAGTAAGTAGTAAGTAGTACGTCGGATATATCTCTACCGAAAATATAATAAACTATGAGTGTTTTGTGTTCCAAACATGGTTGTGTTTAAGCCAAGTAAATATCAGAGAATAATCAATCCAAGACAAAAAAAAAGAAATCCACTACCGAATTGGTATGCTAGATACAAAGTTCTGCATACTGGTTTTTGCAACCATTGGATCATAGTGCGAACTATATAAACCCCAGGGAATTCCCACATATTTGTTCGCATTTCCACACTTTTTCTCGAAAAACACCCAAACCTTCCAGCAAAAACCCGGGAGTACAAACATCAAAAAAATTAAAAAGATAAAGAAAGATCAAAGAAATTAACAAAGATCAAATACAAATGGTACGTTGACATTATTGCAACCAGAAAAAACACAACAATACAAAAACTTGCCCTTTTATCATGAGAGTGCCCTTCACAACTGATCAGAATGCCACATTTAAAACAACACAAACCTATAGAGAATCCAAATGGATCTTTTAAATCAAAAATCCAATTTTTTGGGATGATGGTCGAGTGTCGTGGTCGTACTTTTGCGAGACCTGCCCAAGACCTGTGTGGATTGAAAGAGGCATAAGACCTAGAGGAGAGATGGACGGGTTTCCGTTTGATCATCTGAAACTGGACCGTTTCTCCTTTGATCATCTCAACCTGGACCTTTTCAGCCGCGGGAGACGTTCCGTATCTCCAAGTAACTCTAAAGACATCGAATGGAGCCTGGGAAAAAGGGTCGAGCACATACAGAATTTCGGTTAAAGCATGGTGGACAGTAACGTACTAGTATTTATACTAACAGCAATAACGGGGTTGGTTTTGGTAAAATGAGTCATTTGAATAAATGAGTCAAATTGGACGGATGAGCCACTTCGAACCGACGGTGGTTTCTTGGGATTCCAATGACTTCCTAAGCCACTCTGGTATACCACAAAATACGATGATCAAAAAATACTGATAGTCAAAGAATACTACTGCTCAAAAGAGTTTGGTGAGAAATTGACCATACAAAAAGTATCTTTTCCAACTCTCTGATTTTGAATCCGTGAATTATTCATACAGGAATTGATACAGGAATTGATACACATGGAGGCGTATTCTCCATGTACAGTCTACTATGCACTACGCCATCAAACCAAAACGCCTATTTAGAGTTTTCTTTGTCTTTTATAGTAAATACCCACCCCAAAGTACTAAACGACAAAGTAGTAAAACAACAAAGTACTGAGACACTAAAGTACTACCATGGCACTATATACAGGAATCTCTCTATCAGTTTGATATACAGTACCCACCATACTCTTGCACTACTAATTTTTACATGACACTTTCATAATGTTGCTATTATTAGCGTACCTACCGAATCGATAGAGCCGACAGAGCTGACCGAAAAGTGACCTGCATAAAAGTGACCGATAGAAAAGTGACCGACCAAAAAGTGACCGACCGAAAAGTGCGCACCAGATTCGCAGCCATTCAAAATAAAACTATAAATACGGGCCATTCCCCCCTCAATTATTTACATCAATTTCTACCCCACACAAACACACCAAAAGACAGAAAGATAAACTGAAAGACAGAGACTTAAATCAGACAGAAAGAAAGAAAGACAGAAAGACAGAGACTTTGGACAGAGACTTTGGACAGAGACTTTGGACAGAGACTTTGGACAGAGACAAAGAGTCAAGACAGTAAGACAAAAAGACAAACAGAAGGAGACTTAACACACGGTAGTCTCTACAAAGTTCAACAGAAAGGAGGGTCTATTTATACCGAGTGATACCAGACTAAATAGTCCGGGCTCTCTAATGGATTCGCATGGACCAGGACCTCCAGAAGCAAAGAACAAGAGGGCTAATAAAAGACCAAAGAGAAAAAAATCATTGACAAAAGAAATAATGACAAAAGAAGCATCGAAAAGAGAAGCAATGAGTTCTGAGATGGAAGCTATGGTGCAGGACAGCAAAGATCCTGAAGGAATAGGATAAAAAAAGGACGGAGAAGAAGGAGAAAAAAGAGAAAAAAGAGACAAAGGAGAGGAAGGAGAAAAGAAGAAGTAACCACATTTCATGGATGTAAAAGTTCCTTTCTCGCTCTCGATTTCTACTCCTTTCACTGTATATTAAAATGCTGGAAAGTACTGAAAAGGAGCTAAGACGTACTGAAAAATGCTGGAGTGCACTGGACGTCAGAAGAATTGATTGGCTGAGAGGAACAACTCATACTTGAGACATCTACTTTTGAGAAGAAGTTCTTCTGGAATTTGCCATTAACCACCTTTTCACGGACAAATGAAGAACATGCTACTAATGAGTATGTGATGATTACTTGAATTGGCAGTTTTACCAAGAAACGGTGAAACACAGACATGGTTTTTTTTGTTTCGGAAAACGAAGATTACAATGACTTGATGGAAATATGCGCACATATTCCTATGAAAATGGAGTGTATTTCAGTCGGTAATCGCGGAAATCCAGTTCTAGACCCTGTGAATGGCTCATATCACGCGTGACCTTTGCATGCTCACCTTCAGTCTTAGAACATCTCATCTCACCTCTAGTCTCAAAATGATATCCTCGACCTATGGTTATGGGTAAAAATGAGGTAAAATTTATGAATATTTTCAATAGACGAAGATAAAAAGGAAGATTTAATGTCCAACTTTTTCGAAAATAGAAACGAAGCAAAAAAAAAAAGCCATTTCAACTTATAAAAAGCAGAAAAGAGTCAGAAACAGTGGTTAAATCGGGAAAAAAAAGAAATGAAGTCAAGGGCTAGAGATTTTTGGAAAAGTTGTGGCGTATAAATCAACTAAAATGGTGATTTTACTAAAAAAGTTTTAAATAGAGAGAGAAGCGAAAATTGTTTGGCACATATTTTTCTTTGGCTTCTTTTGACATGTGCCCAGCATTTATCTGCACATTTAAAGAGCCAAAATTTATCACCAGAAAGAATCGTTTTTTACACCTTTCAAATTTTAAGTCAGATGTATCACCACTAACTATAGGACCTAATATACCAAGTATTGAAAACTCAAACAGCAAAGAAATGGAGTCAAGAGCTAGAGACTTTTGGAATGTCTGTGGTGCTTAAAAACCTTATAAAATATTACCTATATCGTTCGCTAAAAAACTCTTTCTAATTGATAAAGAAAAAAAAGCTGAAATATCACTTATATTTACTTGATTATATAGGCTGTTTTTTCTCCATCCACTTACCCTATAGCTTTCAGAAATGTTTACAGGCATCTTTCTATATTCGGCTGGCTTTATAGCACATGTTTCGTCCCCCAAATTTGAATCGTCAATTCATATATTATTTTATATATTATCAGGTATTTTATAAGTACATTTAATTAAATATATACCTGGATAATTATGGGTCGTGCACTGCCCAATAATTTCACATTTTTTTTAACGAACCTCCCGGTGGCCTAGCTGGTTAAGGCACAAGACTGTAATGGCTTGGAATCTTGAGATCGGACGTTCGACTCGTCCCTGGGAGACTTTTTTTTTGGGGTTTGTTCTGCTCCAAACTGCACATTCCAATTTTGTGTGCAGTTTCTTCTAGGGACTGCACATAATGTGTCAAATACTGCATTCAAGATGTGGGCTAATACACAGGCCTATGAGCTTTACTCTTGAAAAACCAGATGATTTTATGAAAAAAAGGGATTGTTATCATGAATCACGGTGGTGGTTCGACTGAATCGGCCAATTTACGGGGGTTTTTTCGAAGGTCGTGCGAAGCACATAATTGTACTGGCGAATTAAATGCCTATTATAAATACTCTGAAACAAATGTGAAACACAGTACTTCTCTAAACCAATGTCAAAAAGGTATTCCTACTACTTATGCCTAATCACCTGTTTCCTATAGGCGTGATCCACAATCCTTTTTTGGAAAGTAAAAGAGTGCATATAATCGTTTAGTAGTATAAGTATAATTATTAATGATGATTACCCATCAATTATATGATTGATTTTCATTGGTCAAAAATCTTCCAAAACCCCTTTCATCATCAAACTAGGCCATTCTAAAAAAAAGAGGGCCCAACGATTCTGAAATTTTTTTCTAAAAATGAATCATTCTTTGAGCCAACGTCTCTGGGCCTGCGGTTCCCTTCTTTGGCTTCTCGCTATCGAGCTTCACACGCACCGCCTTGTGTAAAGACGCCACGAATTCCACGTAATTCGGACTGGTGCTGACGGTTTTCGAAGGAAGCTTATCTTCCACCAAACAATCTCTGAAATCCACGGTATTGGCATCGATGCCGTCCCGAACAATGATAATGGCCAGGGAATCCACGAGCGCAGACCCAATGATGTTCTCGTGGAAATACGTCACCACGTGCCGGGCCTGCTGGGAGATATGCGTAGGAAGCTCCGGCAACGAGTCGATGAGAGGGTCAATGTCGTCCACACTCTGCACATGCTCTCCAAACACATCCTGAAGCAAAAGTGGATTGGATTGCGGATGAATCCGAACAAACACGCTATTGCCGTTGCAGAGAATGTACACTCCATTCTCCATGCATGCGTGGGTCAAGGGCTTGAACTCCGGAAGCCGGAGGAACCCATTCACATTGGCCTCTTCGGGGATAGGCATGCACTCTTCCTCACTCAACGAATGAAGCTCCACCATGGCTCCATAAAGATGGTACGAGAGCTTCTCCATCGGCATGAAAAGCATCTGGTACACATCACACAACCTCATGTCCACGGTCTGGGCCGACGAGTCCCGAAGCGCCCGAGACTTGATGAGCGCCAAGAAAAACGTGGGGAGATTCTTCATCAGCTCGGGGAAAATCAACTGGTTGGTCAACGTGGCATTTCGGTTGTGGCTGCTCTCGCTCATCTGCCGATACTGCGTGAACACCTCCACCAACTTCTCGTTGAGCGACAGCCGCAACTCATGGATGGTTTGCTTACCAATGAACGAGAGCGTGTCCCGCACAATCGTGGTGACGACGGCATCTTGGTCCACGAAGTTGAACACATCAGGGAGCCGCTCGCTGACGGCTAAAACCAAGTTGATCACCCTCACTTTCCGCACTCCATGTACATCCGTGTACAAGAGAGCCGCCTGGAAGTGGCAGTCGTACTTGGTGTTCAACTTGCCATCGTACTCCAACAACACCGTGAAGGCCTGGTCTTCATGGAGAACAGGCACCATGGGGTCGTGCAGAGCTGCATTGGTAAGACCCACGATTCCTTCGCTGCTTTCACTGGGGAACCCATAGTATTGCGCCACCTGAAGCCCATTGGAGCATCTCAACTTCAACTGGCCCTGGTACCCGGTACACTTTTTGATGGACGACACAATCTGCGACGTCAACGATCTTCCGTCTCGCTCAAAGATGAACCCAGGCCACTTGGAGACCGTTCCTCCGGTGATGGACGCTAGCCACCCGATGTTGCATACATCCAGCGGCGTATCGCATACCATAAACACATCCAAGCCCACGTTCTGAGCCACAAAGTCCTTGCCGAGAAGTTTATAGTACTCGTTATCAGGCGAATACAATGCTTTCTCCGCCTCTGCCAGCTGAGAGCGCCCAACGGTGCGGTTTTGCTTGATTTTGGATGCTCCTGGACCCCAAGAAGGTAATGTCGATAAAACAGCAGTGATTTTTCCGCCTCCAACCTGATCCAAGCAAAGAGCTGCGGTTCTTAAAGCTGCAGAAAGACACGGTTCCGAATCGGCCATGGTATGTCCATCGCAAAGCATCTCCATGTTGGAAAGAGCATCTTCGATGAGATTTCTTGATTCCTCTGGATCAGCGAAAAGACCCTCGCTAAAGGGAACGAACGGGTCATCCAAGTCTCCCGAGGTGTACACCTGCACAGTGTCCAATTTCGCCGACAAGTTGTAGAAATGCAAGGCCTTATCGAAAAGAATGATGGCAAACCGGAACGATGCCGCTTCTTCATTGGTATAGTCGAACACGGCTGCTCTCAAGGCATCTGCAAGCAAAACAGGTAACTGTTTGGCAATGCTGGGCTGACTGACATCAAACAAGAACACGTGATGTAATTTGGCTGGCTTCTTCTCTGCCCCGCCCACATTATAGTAAGGAGGCACGATGATATCATAAACACCCTTGTGCAATTCCGGGCGTATCGTGCGGTCTAACCTCTGATTGGTTGTTGAATCCACCGAGGCCACATACTCATCCGGGACCGTATTGTTGGGGAATTGACACACGTTACACGTGAACCGGCCCGACATCGAGTGCATCATCGACGGGTTGATGTAGGTCCTGCACCGGTTGCACCGGGGAGGCCCCACATCCATTGGGTCCGAGCAAGTGCCCTCACCCAAAGTAGACATATCCACCGTAGGCACGGGTTCTTCTGTGGAAAGCAACGGAGCAAACGGCCGTATGGTCACGGCCAACGGCAACCGAGTTCCCTTGCGCAAAACCTCTGATTCAGGCACATTGTACATGGTACACCTCATATGTTTGGGCGTACAAGTACCCTGGTCCACTGCATGATACTGAGTGCCTGCAATAGGAGGCACCACATTCTGGAACGAAAGAAACGACTTGTAGTGTTCGGACTGGGTAGCCTCATCGTAAACCGGCGTAGAATACTCCAACTGTTGGTTGTAACGGGCATGTGAAAGCGACAACTCCGCTGGAGGAGCACTGGCTTCCGAAGGGTTGGACACGTTCAAAGTAGCAGGCTGAGAGAATTGGCCCTGTAAGTTTCTCGGCAAATTATCACTCAAGTTCTGCTCAAACCCTGGAAAGTGTCTGTGGGGAGCTGGAGACGCACCCGGAGCTGGAGAAACGCCTGGAGAGTGGAGAGAAGTGGGATACTGGTTCATTGCAGCAGGAGTGGATGGCATGCTAGGAAACCCAGGACCCACAGGCAGAAAGTTGGGGTGAGACAAGTTCGAATGAGCAAACGGGGTGAAAGGCGGGTTTTGCAGGAAATACTCGCTGCTCTGAAGGGTAGGGGTAATGAACTCGTTTCTGAACTGACCGCCTTCGCCTTCCATTGGCATGTTCACATTAGGAAGGCTGGGCGTGGGGTGGTTCAAGTGAAGGCCTCCCATTTGCAGCGTATTATGGAACGCCCTTTGGGGGCGCTTCTTCTTCTTGCCATCCACCAGCAAGCCATTGATTCCAGCAGTAAGATCCGATGTAGAATGAGACATCTTATCAGAACTGCAGTTGGGTAAGGGATCAGATCACGCCACAGGTATTTCCCGAGAAAGAAAAGCTTCTGGATCAGAAGTCACGGGTTATTTGATTCGAAGGTAATAGAAAACCTCGAGTATAGACACAAATCACGAGTATAGTCTAGAAAGCACACAGGCCACAGATCTAGATCAGAAAGCACAGATCAGTCAAATCACCAAATCGATTGAAAATCTTTGAAATTTCAAGCTCAAGCACTTCAATCTTCAAGACTTCAATATGTAAAGAATATATGGTGCAGATCCGGGAGAGGTGGCTGCTGAGGTGGAACTGGAAGCCTTAGGCAATATTGTGTGGGTGTTCGTTTGAGTCGTCAATGAAAAAACATTGCACTGCACACGCGCACGCGATCTGCTTCAAACACATCCGTACCACGCCAGATTCGCAGCCATTCACACAGCCCATGCCCCATTCTCATAGATTTTCAATACCCTCAGATCTCCCTTTCCTTTCTTCTTTGAGCCACTTTCTTTTTTTCTTCCTAATTCAGCCATTTTTCCGAGCCATGCACCCAACTCATGCATGATTCGATGCTCAAATTCTTTCTTTTTAAGCTTCCTTCCAGGGATCTGAGCCCCAAAACTGATGGGAGTATAGGAGTAGCGAATTAGAAAAGTCCCCAGAATTAAGAGTCAGAAACAAAAGGCATTGTGTTGATAGGAAAGAGCGAGTAAATGGCGGTATTGTCAGGAAAGGAAGAGGGGAGAGTGCATTGTAGTAAGGGGTTGATAAAAAAAAGGGGGTAGAGAAGGGTGTACTCCGAAAAAGATGGGTGGCTTAAGTAGTGAGAGGTTATGCACACAAAAAGAATAGGGTGGCGAATCTGAAACAAAGCGACCAAATATAAAAGAACATAGATTTCTTTCAATTTATGTTCGCGAATTGCAACCTCCGATGCTGGAGAATGCGCGCGGCATGCTTCATGCAAGTTCAAGAAAAAAAACGCCTTTGCCCAGAAAACAGACCTTCACATACTTAAAAGGCTCCATACCCGCCCACAATGCTCCGACTAGGGGGACTCGAGGCTTTTACTGGGCCCATGAGCAACTATAGCGTGTATTTTCTCCTGCAGAATGCAGACCTTTACACCAACTGCTCGGTGTACTCCCTCATCTCGGGACTGATCATGGCGCAAGACTTCGACTCCCAGGTGTGGCAGAATAACTCCCTCGACTTCCTCCCGGCATATTACGTGACCAACTGCTCCATTTCCGACTTGGTGGTTCAAATCCGCAACCAGAACCTGACGGCTGATGACGTGGCAGCTTGGTTCGATAACTACTACCTCAATCCTTACAACGTGGCAGATAATGGCGACTCCTTCGTGGCGCTCTTGTACATGATTCTGGGCCTGAGTGTGTCGTGCTGGATGTTGATGTTTTTGATATTGTTACTGCCCAAGCATAAGCGCAAGCCGCTTCTTACTCAGACGGCCATGTTGGTATACCTGCTGGTATTGACGGCAATCTTCGTCAAGCTCACACGGGTCACGCGGGCCCAGTACTATGCAGACTCGCTCGACATGGTCCGTCTTTTGACTTTGACAGTGGAGGCACCATTTACCATCAGCCTTGCGGTTCTGGAGCTTGTGACCAATTTGGCATACTTGCAGCTCTTCTTGAAGATCTCGCGCCACAAATGGAGCCAGTTCAATCGTTGGTTCGTGTCATTTCTAACTGTGGGGTGTTTGGTAGTATATTCGGTGCTTATCTCCCGTCTCAGCAGACTAGAACCATTTATGGCTGTCGATAACGATACATTCCGAAGCTGCCACATGTCCTTGAACGTTGTTTTCATGGCGTGGTTTGCGGGGAATCTCGGCTACTACACGGCCACGGCTCCAAGACAAGTGTCATATGCACGCAAGTTGCTTCCCTTGGCGTCTCTTACGTGGCTTAACATTGGGTTGTACTTGATTGTCAGTATCCTCATTTTGTCGCTCTGGAACGAGGCATGGCTCATCAATGTCTGGGTTTCGTTTCTTCCGCCGCTTCTCAAGATCTACGTTCTCATCACCAGTTGGGAGTGGCTTTACCTGATCCGCCATGTGGAGCAAAAGCTCGAGTTGGGAGATGTTTTAGGCAGAAGAATCAGCGTCGATGAGATCGAGGCCTTCAACAACGACAATAACGAAAGAAGTGCCTTCTTTCAAAGTCGTTTCTCGTCAATCCTCAATTTCCTCTCCGGGAGAAGCCATTCGGAAATAGGCTCTCTGAAGGTGGCAGAACAAGCCAGTGCGGTTTCAGGAACTTCAACTGAATGTGACATAAGAATGACTGATGTCAATGTGGGGTCTAACTTTAATGTGGGACCTAGTCGAGATTTAGGATTTAACCAAAGTCTGGGGTCTGAACAATTCCTAGGGTCTGGATACCAAAGGCGTTCAGACGACTACAGAGATGGTGAATTGCGGGATGACGCTTCATACCAGGAAGTGCAAATGGGCGACACTGACCTTTGGGAAGTTACTGATGATGCGACACCAAGCAGTCCTGTTAATGAGCCAATCAGCAGGCCTGTTGATGAGACAACCAGCAGGCCTGTTAATGAGACTCCAAGCAGGCCTGTTGATGTCGGTTTAAGGGAGGGTGAGCCGTTGACCAATCAGGAGGCTAGAAGTGGGCATCCCGAAGAACCCACTCTTCCAATGGGGACGAGTCTGGAGGCTCACGGAGATGAGCTTCCATCGTTTACGCCACACCCTGGATACAACGTGGATGATTACTGGGAGGAGAAGGGAACAAACAGGAACAAATAGGAACAATAGGAAACAATAGGAAAGAATAGGAAAAAAGAGGATTATATACAGAAATACACAAGATGTAGAATGATCTAGTAGAATAATTCTAAAAAGTTAAAAAAGTATGCGATTTCTGTGGATCGAACACAGGACCTTCAGATCTTCAGTCTGACGCTCTCCCAACTGAGCTAAAACCGCAAAGAACCCATGCCGGGACTCGAACCCGGAATCTTTTGATTAGAAGTCAAATGCGCTAACCATTACGCCACACAGGCAGTTTGAAATTTTAAAAGTGCATGGTTTATCAAATGTAGTCGGAAGACACTATGTTAAATATTGCTTGCAAATTAATCTCTTTTGAAATTCTAGTTGTTGATAAAAGCTGTTAATTCATTTCGGAAAAGATCTTGGCGCGAATGGAACCTATCATAAGCACAGATACCGATGATGAAAAGCGGTGAATGAAACTCAATGTAATGCATAGATGTATACATGAAACAAACATGCATATCACATACAGTGTTATGCACCTTGTGTTTCAGATCACTCTGTGTTTCAAAATACTAGTTTCAGGCTTCAAGCGCGTGCAGGAATGCATATCCCCAGGGTATATAAGAGTGAGATCCCCCCCTAAAAATTCGCAGCCTTTTTATTGACAAGACTCATTTTCAATCAGCAAGAACCGTGATACAGAACTAAAGAACCGTTGGAAGAATGTTTTGGAATGAGTTGGTCGGGAATTAATATCATAGAATTCCTCTGATTCCACTGATTAATTGGGCCCACTGATTTTACTGAAACTACTGATTTCTTAAATTAATTGGTCCCACTGAATAATTGGGTCCAACAATGCACTGTTGGTATTTTTCAACTTGCGAATTGCAATTGTGGGAATAAAATCAATATATACTAACTCGAAATAAGGTATATATTTATTGATTTATATACTCAAGATGTTCTATGAATGCTCAAATACGAGGTTTAATAGCTTGACAAACAGGCCACAGACTTTGTCACTGAAATCTACCTCTGTGGAAAGGGATAGGGTTAAAGCATATGGTCCCAGGTATCCTTAAGGGTAATATGAAATCAGATTGATTCAGGAAATCCTGGAATATTCGATTATCAAAGACAAACAGTTAAGAAATGGCGAAGCTATGGGGCAACATCCATAAGTGAGAGACTGATGGAGCAGAAACCACGAGGCTAAAGAAACTGAGAAAGATTTGGTTAAAAACAGTCTCCTGCTTGGTATATTTCCTGAATTCTTCAATGCCATTGTGATAGCTCGGAAACTAAAGCATTCATCCTGGATTCATCGTGGATTCATCAATACACCTCTGAAATGACTAGGCCCTGGACAGAGAAGATTTAGTGAAGCCACAGTCCATACACAGTCATCTACTGAAGTGGCTTCAGAGAGATTCGAAGAGGGTTTACCTTATGGGCTTCATTACGGAAGTCTACATTGCTAAAATGATAATTCTGGTGTTGGAAGGGATGCAGGAAAATTGGTCACACTCCTAATAACCAATCTTCACATGCAACTTGCGAAAATTGGTCGACGGATAGGCCATTGGAGAGTCCTATCCCTTTAACATCTTGAAATTCCAAAATTCAATCCTGGTTTGATTCTTCCCCAGCAAGCTGCTTTCATGTCTGGCTGACCTTTCTTGTCCAGAAAAAAAGAATAGTCGCCAGTGACTTTGTCTTGGATAAAAATGACTTGTCTTGGGAAGATCATCAAATACCTCGGAACTTGAGAATATTAAAAACTAAATTAATTTAAGAGATATATTCATATTTAATATATGTTATAATTAAATAAATTTGTTTTTGTAGTATTCTTCAGTTAAATGTATTTTATTAGATAATCCTTTATATATATTTAACCATGGAAATAATTAAAGTAGTCTATTACAACTTTCAAAGATTTTAAACCTTTTAACAGTATAACGATAAACACCAGATCTTAATGTTATTTTACCAAATCCAAATCATTCATATATATAATTTAATATACAACTAATAATGGCATATAAGTTAATAAACCTTGATAGTAATATATTAATCTATTATGATTTCTATTACGACAAAAAAAAACACCAGCTTCATTTTGGTTCCTTTGGAATTGCCATATTTGCTTTTTACAAAGAACAAGACAATATTCTCTATTCACTATCAGCAAAAGTTTCCCCATGTCCAAAATGATATCAGTATGGCCCATCCTGTTGATTTCACCATAAAAGAGGGGAAAACCCCATAACTACAGAAACACCCACCAATGGGCAATATAAAAGGACGCACCCCCCCCTCACCAAAATGTGCTTAATAAAATTTCTCTCAGCTCTCAACCATGTGGATATCGGAAGAAGATCGTATCGGAAGAAGATCCTTACGGTGACACACAACGATTCGGAGAGACCCAGTGATTTATAAATAGCGAGTTAGTGTTTCAATTGATTGAAATTTATATTTAAAAAAAAAACAGGTCCATGTTCCATGAGGTATTCCGGAAGATTTACATCGAAACAAGTTTTCTTGATAAATCAGTTGACTCATCAGACTCATCAGACTCATCAGACTCATCAGTAGTATGAACCATTTTCGGGTCTGGTCTTGGGCATTATTTAGCCCCCCTATTTATTTCATTGATACAGTGTGTTGACCAGCTTAAGTGGCTTGGATTTGGGGATCGAATAATAAGTCCAAATGAGTCCTCATAAAATGGTTTCGAGCCCTGGTTTTGATAGCGTGACCACTGCATGCGACTAAAAGCCTGCAAATCAGCTGTGCTACTGCAACATGGGCTGAGATGAGCTATTTGATTTTATCCTATAAGCCTCGGAACAAATTGGTTTTTGCCAGTGGTGGAACGGTCATCAATATTAATTTCCATTGGTGTTGAACCTCCTCGATGCTCCAGAGACTGAGATTGAAACTTTGGATCAAGTTACAATTTGGAGATCTGCTTCTTGAATTTGGACAAAAACTGTGGAAAATTCGACAGAGCTGAATACCCCTTTTTTTTTTTTTTTTTTTAAAAAACCCCTTTTTTTTTTTTTTTTTTGAAAAGACTCCTGATTTTACCCAAATGGTGCTTTAGAATGTGTCTGAATCTAAAGACTAATACTCTGGATTGGTTCCGGGTTCATTTTGGAGAGCGACCATGTGTCTTCATTGGCACCTTTGGCCCGCATAGCCACTGTGAAGAAGGCCTCGGAATCACTAGATGATTGATTGGTTGCGCTAGTCGTGACCTGGACAGTTATGATGTATATGTAATCTATGTGCGTCCCAAGCAGCTATAGCCATCACGGGTATTAGAATCCCCCCGACATATCTCTGATGCGGTCCACCTCTTCCTGTAGTGCTTTTAGATTGTCCAAGATGTTGGCTGTGCTAGAGCTGCTCTCGGTGTTCTGGTACACCTGGATGGTTCCAGCAAATACGTGGCTGGTAAAGAGAATGAGATCATCTCTAACTACAACTGGATATTAATTTCAGATTAACTATAAAGCTGGTGAGTTTGTTCTGAATGTCGTTTTAATAGGTTCCCAATCCATCAATCAGACATCCAGAGCAGTACTCATCAGAAAGCAAACGTAGAGTCAAAGTTGACTATTAGAGAAAGGATTCTCAAATGAATAAGTCCTGTGGGCAAACCTCATGGAAATCGAATAAGATAGCCAGTCCACCAAGAACGGGGTCAAGGTCGTGGGGCACGAAAAAGACGGAATTGTGTTGAAGTGGTTCAAAAACCAGAAACTTCCGGCGAATGGATGGCTTTCTTTCATGAGCTTCTTTCCTGTCGATCCGGGCCCAAGAGCGCTCTTTGTCTTGGACACCTTTCACGAGTGAAACATGGCCAGCACTAGCCCTTCTCGGAGCACTAGCTCTTCTCGGAGCACTAGTTCTTCTCGGAGCACGAACTGCAAAACTATCCAACATTTGGACCAGAAGACTTTGGGGCTCTGGGTGTTTCCAAAAGCTAATCTCAGCCGAATCTTCTAATTCTGGAGAGCAACCGAATCTGGGAGAGCTGGAAATAGACTGCTCATCTTCCATTTCCATTACTGATTGTTGCTCTGGACTCTCGGCCCAGATTCCAGGGAATTTGTCCACATTCATCGATGCATTGGTCTGTGGTCTTCTGGAACAGGGCCTGATATCCGGCACACTGCATTTGATTTTGGCCGGCATCATAGGTAAACCCAAGCTAAGCTTCTCGAAAAGTCCATCTCTTAACATCTTAAGCTTTGCTTCAAGACTATGGATCATTTTCCTCCGAGACATGCGTTTCTTGAATTTCTCTTGTTTCAGAGAAAGATTAAGCAAAACAACCGCAGGGCAAGCTTCGTCAAAGCAGCAGGTGTACACCGGCTTGAAAGCTTTGATACACTCGGAATGCCTCTCTTTGAGTGGGTACTCAATCACCAATTGGAGGAAAAGCGTCTCCATTTCAAATTGGTCCATGGTCTCTTGCTCGGCATTTCCCTTGAGACTAGTCTTCAACGCCTCGTAGAGGCTCGGGTACTGCCGGAGACTTCTCTTGGGCTTGAGAGAGGTTGTACGGGACCGAGTAGTGCGTTGCTTCTTCGAAAGCCTGGACACCTTATTCCGTTCCTTTTTCTTCCGCTTGCTGGTATCTTTGGCTTCGTCCGAGTCCGATTCTGTTGTTGGATCCGAGTTGATTGAGCATATTTTGCTTGCATTGTCGATGAACTGTACCACAGGCTTTTTAGCCACAGGTGGTTCTTTGGTCTGCTGAGCCAGGATTAAGATTGAGGGTCTCATTTTTCAAAGTTTTTGAAGGTGTAAAAGTCTTGTGGGATTTCGACTTTCCTTCTTTTTTTTTGGGGGGTTTTTCTGTGTTGTTTCAGAAATCAGTGGTTAAAATTTCTAAAGATTCAGGTGTTGCTGAGTCTTTGACTGATATTTTGATGAGCGTTTTGAGGTGAAGATCTTCAGTGTTCAAAATTAAAGTTGCTTGCTTGTTGCTTGAGTTTAGAGTTAGAAGCTTTAGAGTTTCGGGAAGCTCAAGAGTGCTTTGGGATGTTTAGAAGATTGTGGATGAGAAGTCGTTTGGTGTGGGAATCGTCCTATTTATATTTGGGGATTTCCTGACATACCACAAAATTTTACCGACAAAAAATGCCTCACCGACAACAAAAGTCACCGACAACAAAAGTTACCGGCAAAAAGAGTCACCGACAAAAAAAGTCACCGACAAAAACAGTCACAGACAAAAAAAGTGGATTTGAGGTTTGCTGATCAAAACGGGTTTCTGGTCTGCGGATGCAAGGTTGATGCGCAAGATTGCAGTATGGAAAGAAACTGTGCACCCAATACGGGGTTCTTCGGGGACATTTTAATGGAACATTGTCAATTTTTTGAGATGATCCGATATGGTGTTGGTGAATACCTGGAAATATCTGGGAAATTCGGAGAAATCTGGAAAAATCTGGGGGAATGTGGGGTAATTGAACCCTCTTTTGCACCCAACATTCTTAGGGTGTACTGAAAAGACTGGGGGGATTACATGCAGGCCCACGTTTTTCTGGTATGCCTTCAAAGCCTCCAAGTTCAGAATTTTAGTGGTATGCTGCTTTTACTGGGCTTCATAAATGGCTATCCCAGGTATAGTGTGTGCTGCATTCAGTATGTGCTGTATACAGTGTATGCTTTGGTGTTCCAGAACTTCATCAATATCGTATATACGCAGACCAAAAAAAAAAAAACGCAGACCAAAAATGTGGAGGCCATTTTTATGATAATCGAAGTGGCTAAAAGCGAAGAAAATAATTTTTACTAGTCAAAAACAATTTTTACTAGTCAAAAATAATATTACTAGTCGTGAATCGATACATTTTGCTTTTTTTCTCAGCTTTAAAGATTACTACTCATTGCAATTCTGTCCACTCCAGTCTCTACTTCTCTAGATTTAACCGTGACTTTAAGATCCTCGCTTTTCGTTCATAAAAATCACCAGATTAGAATTTCTTTTTTATTTGGCCTTTGGATGCAGGAAAACTCTTAGTCTAAGCTCCAATCGTTTGCAGCGGAAATAATAAAATGTACAGTAGTAGAGTTTAAGTAGAGTTTAATACGCATTCTATTAAAGTGCGGATTATTCGCATTTTAAGCGCATTTTGTTTTATAGTGCGGTTCCAAATTGCGGTTTTGAAGTGCCGTTTTAAAGTGCGTTTCTAGTGCGTTTCTAGTGCGTTTTTAGTTCTATGCGGGGGAGCCGGATAGCTGCAAAATCCACGCCCGAGACTTGTAAAAAAAAAGCCACGTGTCTATATTAGCTAGTCATAGTATGGTTGGTCACGTGGGATTTTCAGGAACCAAACGGGGATTCCATGGCGTGGGGTCGGCCGCAAAAAGTTCTAGGTGCTTCTAGCAACTTCCACTCACGTGACGCATTCTTGCTATATATCGCACCCTCTCGCACCCACCCACCACTCCACCCTAAACCAACTAAACCAACTACAGAATCACACTACACTTAGATTCATTGATTATGTTAAGGGCTCGTATTCCTGCACAGACCCCTAGCGTGGCTCGGAGAAGGTTCTCCAATCTTCACCCTCCACTAGCGGGGCAATACTCAATGCCAGTTCTTGAAACAGTGGCTTCAAAGAGGCAAATCTCAGGAACACCAGTGGCAAATCGTTCAGTGGCAAACCCAATCGGATCAGTGACAAACCCAATCGGATCAGTTAACCCAATTGGGCAAGTCAACTCAATCGGATCAGTTAACCCAATTGGGCTAGTTTCAAAAGGAGGGTTGCAAAATGGTCTGTTCGGCCGGATGGGTCGGATCCAATTGGCAACCCCCATAAATCGTTTTAGTGCCAGAGCCTTTTCTAGCACCGCGCGGCGGGCAATGCAGATCCAGAAAAACGACGAGGACGACCAACCCGCACTCGAAAAGTACGGCCAGGACCTTACGCAGTTGGCCCGGGACGGCAAACTCGACCCTGTGATTGGGCGAGACGAGGAGATCCGGCGGACCATTCAAATTCTTCTGCGGCGGACCAAAAATAACCCCGTGCTTATTGGTAATGCCGGAACAGGAAAGACTGCGGTGATGGAAGGCTTGGCCCAGCGGATTCTTAAGGGTGAAGTTCCCGAGTCCATGAAGGATAAACAGATTGTCACGTTGGACCTTGCGGCCATCATTTCCGGGGCCAAGTTCCGAGGTGACTTTGAGCAGAAGCTCAAGAAGATCTTGACCGAGGTGGAGGAGAAGAAGGGCTCGGTGATTCTTTTCGTGGATGAGCTTCATCTTTTGATGGGTTTGGGTAAGGCTGAAGGCTCCATCGATGCGTCCAACCTCTTAAAGCCGGCCTTGGCCCGCGGGAAGCTCTCGCTCTGTGGAGCTACTACCATTGACGAGTACCGCAAGTATGTGGAGAAGGATGCAGCGTTGGCCCGTCGGTTTTCGCCCGTCACGGTGCACGAGCCCTCGGTCCAGGATACAATCTCCATTCTCCGGGGCTTAAGGGAGCGGTACGAGGTGCACCATGGAGTGCGGATCTCCGACGGTGCTTTGGTCACGGCGGCTCTCTACTCCAATCGCTACATCACCGACCGGTTTTTACCGGATAAGGCCATTGACTTGGTGGACGAAGCGTGCCTGACGTTGCGGCTCCAGCACGAGAGTAAACCCGATGCCATTGGCCAGTTGGACCGGCAGATCATGACGATCCAGATCGAGCTCGAGTCCTTACGCAAGGAAGACGATGCTCTCTCTGAAGACCGAAAAAACGTGCTTGAAAAAGAGCTCAAAGAAAAGGAGGACGAGTTGCTGGTGTTGACGGAAAAGTGGGAGCTGGAGAAGAAGGTGATTGACGAGATCAAGTCCGCCAAGAGCGACTTGGAGCAGGCCCGTTTCGACTTGGAGCAGTACCAACGGGAAGGCAACTATGCCAAGGCCTCGGAGTTGCAGTACGCCACCATCCCCGAACTCGAGGAAAAAGTCCACAACTTCACCGAAACCGAGGACAACATGAAGAAAGCCTCGTTGCTCCATGATTCCGTGACCACCGACGACATTGCTGCGGTGATCTCCAAAATGACGGGGATTCCCTTGAACAATCTCATGAAGGGTGAAAAGGATAAGCTCCTCGACATGGACGAGACGTTGAAGAGCAGGGTGGTGGGCCAGGACGAGGCCATCCATGCGGTGTCGGATGCCGTGCGGCTCCAGAGAGCAGGGTTGACCAGCGAAAAGAAACCAATTGCGTCGTTCATGTTCTTGGGTCCTACCGGAACAGGAAAAACCGAGCTTACTAAGCAATTGGCCGAGTTTCTCTTCAACGACAAGTCCGCGGTGATCCGCTTCGACATGTCGGAGTTCCAAGAGAAACACACCGTTTCGCGTTTGATTGGGTCTCCTCCAGGGTACGTTGGCTATGAGGATAGTGGAGAGTTGACTGAAGCAGTGCGGAGAAAGCCGTACTCGGTGGTTCTTTTTGACGAGTTTGAAAAGGCCCATAAGGACGTGGCCAAACTCTTGCTCCAGGTCCTTGATGAAGGGTCTTTAACGGATTCCCACGGCAAGCACGTGGACTTCCGCAATTCCATCATTGTGATGACGTCTAATATCGGGCAGGAGATTCTCTTGGCGGACCAAAACGCCGATGAGACGGGCCAGATCCTGGCCTCGGTCAAAACCGCCATCAAGGACAACTTGGCGCAGCACTACCCTCCTGAATTCTTGAACCGGCTCGACGACGTGCTCATCTTCAACCGGCTCTCCAAGAAATCCTTGCGGAACATCTTGGAAATCCGCTTGGACGAGATCCGTACTCGTCTTGATGATAAACGCATCCGCATCCATCTTTCCGATGACGTCAAGGCTTATTTGGCCGACAAGGGCTACGACCCGGTGTATGGAGCCCGGCCTTTGAACAGGGCGTTGCAGAAGTTATTGTTGAACCCAATGGCCCGGTTACTTATAGAGGGAACCATTCGAGAGGGCGACACGGTGGATGTGGCCATGAATAACGGGGAGATTTCATTCCTTCCAAAAAGAACAGGTGAGGAAAAAGATGAGATTGAAAAAGAGACTGGAAAAGAGAATGAAAAAGACAACTAAGGGAAGTTTAAAGAGTTGGAATGACGGTCAGATTAAATAGAGTGGCCTATGAATAATGATTTTACATGAGTGGTGTAGTTTACAGTAGAGTGTAGAATGGGTGCAAACCTCGGAAGTGGGCGCGGTGGTCTGAAGAAAGACAGTGGCTGGAACTCATTAGCTACAGGACTTTATGGGATTATGGGAGCACCAAGGGAGATTTTCTCTTGAAAATGGATTCATTGTGACCGCCGGAATTCAGGGATTTCAACAAACCAACTTCCAACAAATTTGGAGCCAAATAAAGGGTGTTTGCATTGGGGCCTTTTTCTGCTGACCTTGTCTGGTGCACGGGTGTTTTCGGGCAAGCGCGCCGTATTTCTCATCCAATTCCGACCAAACCCTCACTACAAACCCTCACACTACATAAACCTGAGAATGAAATCACATCTTCTCACACACATCCACATAACACTGATATAATTATACCATGTAAATTAACCACCCCATGCAGTGCCATGTCAAAAAAAAAACCACATACAGTACCATGCCAAAAATTACCAGTAACCAGTGTTGACTTAAACCAGTATTGACTCGTATAGTGTTGCCTCGTATAGTGTTGCCTCGTAAGGTATAGTCAGTCTAATGACTAGTTAGCACGAAAGTTAAGGTCTTCAGTATGTCAGAAATTATTAGCAGAATCAGCCTAGTTTGATCAGAGAGGAATAAAGACTTCCTAGTATTAGTTTAGAGAGAAAGCAGAATACACAACGACTGAGATGATTACTGAAGTGCTATACTGATTAGAGTCATTAGAGAATAATGCGATAAATACTCTGTTGATGGGTATTGCATTGCAAGTAAAAGAAAAAATCAATACTTTTGGCAACAAATGTCGTTGAAAACCATAAAAGTCTACTCTAATATTGGTTTTTTTTTTTTTTTTTTTTTTGGGGGGGG